>VXBD01004955.1:0-14809 GCA_013399975.1 Indicator maculatus | reverse complement strand
TTTGGGCTTTTTTTTTTTTTTTTTTTTTAGTGTAGCTCTGCTTATTGTCCTTGTAAGAGGCCACAAAGTTGCAGGCATCACTGCAGCTCCTCTCTAATGTGGGCTGTGTGGTACTGAGACCTGATTATTAGCCTAGCATGTATGTGGGAATTAAAGCATTTTCTCATCCCAGGAGTCATAGTGGAATCCATAAAACTGTCTAGGAAGAGGTTAAAGGAAGCAACTTCTTATTTGCAGGAGTGGAATGAAGATCATGGTCCATTCTGGTTTACTCAGAGCCTGTGCACAGAGCCCCATGAGGTGATTTTCCAGTCGTTGCTGCATTTAGCTGTGGAGATAGTGTGTGACCATATATGATGCTGCTCTCTCATGGAACTGGAGGGAAGGGCTGTAATGAGGAAGCAAACTTGTAGTAAATCTTTTAGAAGTAGAGGATCTGCAAAAAAACCAAAACCAAAATAGAAACAACAAACCCCAGAAAACCCAACCAACCAACCAAAAAAAAAAAAAAAACCCCACAAAAACCTGATTGCCTTTGTTTTAAAAGTTTGAAGATATAAAGAGTAGTGCTGTCCTTGCACCATGAAGTTGTATCATACCTGGACCCTGTGGCCAACAGGGAATGTTTCTGTGCTACAGCAGATTTCATAGGCTTTGGTCACATCCCTTTTCAGTTCTGCTCTATGAAGTCCTTTTCTGCTCAAGTGCTTCTTAGGAAGGAGAAATTCTCAACTTTTGAATGTCAGTCACCATTCTTTGATTCTCTTCCAATCTAACTATGTGCTTTTGGAGCTGCAGAATGAGGAGCAGGGCAAGGCATCCTGCATCAAACCAGGACATGGTGCTTCTGGGTCCTATCTCCAACTCTGCCACAAACACTTTTTCTTCTGTTTCCTCTGTGCTGTTTTATTCCTTGGGTGTGTTAAGGCTGCAAACGCTAATGACAGAATCTCTGTCCTTGGACACAGGTATTCAGGTTCTGGCACAAGAGGCCCCAGATTTGGCTTGAGACTTCCTGTGTTTCAGAAAGGAGTGGGTAAAATTTCTCTCCTTTCTGAGAAGGCCATGTCTCTGTGTTCGTAGCAGTTCTTCCTCAAATATTTCTCAGTCTGAAGCTCTTCATAGAAGCTGGTTTTCTTCTTTGCTTCTTTCATTGATTTCCACACACGCTCACCTTTGTTTTTGAGCAAAGCTACTTATGGTCAAGTAAGCTCCAGCCTCACTGTAACTGTCTCAAAATAGTTTCTGTGATGATCCAGGCTAAAATAACCTTCTTAATTTCAGAAGCCTGTTTTGTCTTATGATGCTGATGAGCACAGATTCCTCTACATCAAGCACAGGGGTGAAAAGCCTCCTAGGTTAATGGTGGGCAGGAAAACGCAGCCAGACAGGTGATGGTGTAGGGGTTCCTTTTGTTATCCTTCAGGATCTCATCTGTTGCTCTGAAATCCTTCCAAGGCACATTTGCAGGACATAACCCAGTTTGTTACCCTAAACCAGGCTGTAGAGGCTGATTCAACTCGTGGAGCAGGGGTGAGAGCCCAGGTTGGGAAGTGATGGATCAGAGGTAGAGGAGTTTAAGCCCTTTCTCTAGAGGAGTTTGCCACCTACTGATATACAGGTTCCTTCTAGCTCCTGCCAGGAGAGGTTGAGGGGGAAAGCTGGGAATTTAGGGATTCGTGGGAATTGCCCTTAGAGACATGAGCCTGGACCTCTGGGGGGGAGTGTAGCCAGTACTAGGAGGGTTGGGATGCTGGACCCAGCTATTGAGCTCCAAGGGCGAGAAGGGGAAAGCGCCGTGTGGCAGCGCCTTGGTGCGTGCATGTGCGTGTGTGTGGTGTGTGGCGGGGGAGGGATGAGGCTGAGGAGCGGGCTCGCTCGCTCTCTCTCTCTTTCTTTCTCTCTCCCGGGGCTCAGTTAATCCCGATGCCAGGCGGTGCTGAGCAGCAGTCTGAGCGCTGGATTCCGAGCGAGGGGGACGCGCAGCCCTGAAGGCTCAGCGGAGGGGAGGCGAGAGAGGCGGCTAAAGAGAGCAGAGCGGGGAAAAATCAAACCTATGCTCGGAGCTGGGCTTCTTTTTCGCCAATGCAAAAGGGAATATGCAGTACATTTTTGTCTTCTTCTGCACCAGTTTCCTAGGGGCGGTGTTAGGGGCCAATTTCCCCAACAATATCCAGATAGGTGAGTGCAGAGCTCGGGGGCCGCTTGGGAGGGATATTCCCCAGCAAGTGGTTTGGAATGGAAAGGGGGTGGTGGGAGAAAACTGCCCTGTTTGTTTATTTGGAAAGGCAAAATGTGTGTGTATGTGTGAAAGAGAGAGGGGAGAACAGCGAGGGCTGGATTTGTGTGTTGGTTCCAGCTTTGCAAGAGCAGAGATGCATGAATTTGGCTTTTGGGGAAGGGGAAGATTTGGAATAAATGCCTGCACACACACCAACATAGTGCCTCTGAAATGGAGGAGGCACAACAAAAAAAAAATGTTTCTTGCTCTGAAAGATGCCTGGGCTGCCATTGTGTGTTGCTGCATTTGCAAAATCAGAGGTTGTATGATACATTTTTTTGTGAGGATGCTCTCATCTGTAGGTAACTGGGACAAGAGGTAACAAACAGGCTCTCTCTGTTGTTGTTGCCAAAGAATAAGGGCAGAGCTATTGGAGGAAGATTTTGCATTGAAGTCTCTTTTCATTTCATGCTACTTGCTTCCCCTGTGCACCAGCACTGCCTGTTTGATTCCTGTCTCCCTTCCTGTAACTTCTTAGTGCTCCTCTCCCTCCTTCTCTCCCTCCCCAGGTTTATTATTACTCTCTCACTAATCTTTATCAATGATGGATTTTAAACTAGCCCCAAATTCTCATCCCCTTGCATGTCAGTTTTAATTCTTACCTCCTTTTTCTTTACAATGCCAATCAATTGCTAATTCACCAAGTTCAGGCAACTCCTGCCTGAGTCCAGCTGCACAATCAGTGCTTTTATTGCTGTTGATGCTGCATCCTTTTTTCCCCCTCCCTTCCTGCCTCCCCTTTACCCCAATTTTGTGCAACATCACTGATTTTTGCCTTTTTGCCAACACACATAATCCCTTAATTTGCCTGCTAACATCTTATTTCTCTGACACCCATGTTTAAGCTAGGGGTGGGAGGAATGGGGGATATTTGTACAGAAATAGCCTTTTCCACACAACAAGGAAATTCCCTCTATGTTAGATATGTGCAAAGTGCTGTTGATAGCAAGTCCTTGCACATTTATGTCTTCCCCAAGCCATCTGCCCTGGATGGGTGGGCTTTCATACTCTCTGCTTCTTTATTTTAATTCTACCTTGTTGCTAAGTGCTTTGCTTCCCTGCTTGTAAGATGCCAATAGCAATGCTCCCTTTAAATGTATATAGATTACAAGACAGTCTGGATGCAATCATCTTTCTGGAGGCTGTGAAGGGATCTGCTGCAAGCCAAGTTTCCTGCTGGGGGAGCAGCAGGAAACTTTTCCTAGGGACGGGTTATCACAGCACTTTTTTCCAGGTCTGTGGAAGGAGAAAGGCTCTGAGTCTGGATTCAGTCTGGTCCCAGGGCGTATTCTATTTAGATCACCCTGGGACTCTGGGCTTGTCTGTATGTCTGCTCAGATTGATCCATTTGAGGGTCAAGCTTTTGATTTCTTGCCTTCTTTGACCTTGGTCACTATCACCTGTTAAATTTAGGGATTTTCCATGTAGCACATTTACAGTAGCAGCAGTTTTTTGGCCATGTGTATCACATCGCTCTGGCTCTTGCAGCCCTGTCCCTATCCACCCGGTGCTGTGCCTGCTGTTGGTCCAGACTCAGCCAGTCTGCCTAGAGTCCCATGCCATGGAGAAACCCCTGCACCATTCTAGACCAAACCTCTTCTCCTAGTCATCAGGATTTAAACCGAGCCTAATTACAAATGAGAGAAAGAGGAAAACTCTTATCACTGCTTTATAATGGTAGCTTTGGTATTGCTTCTTTTCTTATTTCCTTAAAGTTAAGGGGGGTGAGGAGGTTGGTTTATCTCAAACCTTCAGGCTGCTGGGCCCAGAGATACACCAGGACTCCTCTATGTGATCCAGGTGTTACATAATGCACAGGTTGGGAAGGTGTTCTCCTCCCAAGGTGTCTGCAGCAAGCATGAAACCCCTGAGGTCTTGCATGCTGGAGGGTTTTGGACTGTGAAAGTAGTTGCTGGACTGGGGAGCTCTAACCTGTGCTTTCAGGAGTATTTTGGACTGAAGGGGTTGCTGGTAAAGGTGTGCTAACGACCTTTGTTCTTGTTGCTCTTTTTTTCTCCCCAGGAGGGTTATTTCCTAATCAACAGTCCCAGGAACATGCCGCTTTCAGGTTTGCGCTGTCTCAGCTCACAGAACCCCCTAAGCTCCTTCCCCAGATCGACATTGTGAACATTAGTGACAGCTTTGAGATGACCTACACCTGTAAGTAGTGGCATTTGCCATGCTTTCTCTTAATTTGACTCCTTTCTTCTTGATTGGGATTTTTTTTTCATGTTTGAAACACATCTGTAATCTGAAATCTTTCTCCAAATGCTCAACCTGCCTTTAGAGTGCTAAAAAAAAAAAATCTCCAAACATACACACAAAAGCCTTCTGAATCATTTTGATTTGTGTTAAGACATAGGAGTGAGACAGTGCTGCAGTTATTCAGCACATCTTGCATTTTATCTTACATTGCTTCCCAAGTGGGAGAAATCCCCCAACGATAAGCTGCTTCTCGTCTCCCTAACCTCTGCCAGGCTCATTACGTTGAGTTTTCATTCCTGTACTTCCTATAGTCATGATGTACAACAAAGACAACCCCTTTCCACCTACAGGGTGTACAGAAGTCTCTGCTTAGTGTGAACAATTTCTTCAGTCCCAGTTTAGCCATCTGTCCTTGTCACTTAAAGACTTAGCAGAACCAGCAGCTTGGTGCAAGCGCAGTCCAGCTCCGCAATGAGCGGCGGCATGCGTGATAATGACAGAGGGCTCTAGTTTCAAGAACCCACAAAATCATTGGCTCTATAAACAAATATTAAAGCCTGCATTCTCACCACAGACTAAATCTTTGGATGTACCTGCACCCTGCTAAAGCAGACTGCCATTAGCTGTGCTGTTCTTGCGCTATGATATATTTTGGAACAGAAACAACTGGCTTGCCAGGTAATGCCAAGATTAGCAGCAGCGAATGAGACCAGAAGGGAACCAGAGGGTAGCAAAACCCATAACAGAGCCTTGTGGCTGCAGCAGGGGCTGTTGCAGCTTTTGTTTCCCCTGGAGAAAGTAGCGTGGTGCTGTGCACTGGGGGCTCATGCTGTCAAGATGCGGCACATGAAAAATTTCTCATTTCGACCTGGTGTCAGATGTTGCTTCCACTCTCTGAGCATCTCTGTGTGTATGAGGACTGCCAGGAGGGACTGGAAGAACCCTTCCCTTTGAAGAGCCTGCTGGATTCCTGTTGGCTCATGTCTGTAGCATTTTTTTGATTCACTGAAACATCCTCTCTGCAGTTTAGTCATGTGGGGAGTAGGCTAGAGGTGGACACAAACTGTTCTCTCTGCTAAGAAATACACAGAAGGGGAAAGTGCTTTCCTCCAAAAAGAACCAGGAATGCATAGTAGGAGAATTAATAAGGCTTTCTGTTGGAGGATTTACAATGACAAGATTGCAGGAATCTCCTGGCCAGTGTGACAAGTATCATTTTGGCCACACTTTCACTTGAGTGCCTAATGACACATCTAAAGATTTTTCGATTTTCCTTAATATCTCTGTTTGCCAGCTACAAGCTTTACATTAAGGAAGAGCAACTATTTCAGCTCAATCCAGTGGCACTTCCTTGGCAGGAAAATGAGACAAATAGAAGAAAAAAAGACAGACTGTGTATTTATCAAGGGAAACTATCACCCACCTGGGGTAGAGTGGCTGACTGTGGCTGGGGATGAGCTATTTCAGTGCTGGTAGCAGGAAGAAAGCAGAAACTGCAAGAATGTCACTAGAATAAATTCTCCATCTGCACAGAGTTTTCCCTCCCTCTCTATGCCTGCTACTAATGGGCTTGTTTACAGCATTAACATTGATAGCAAGACCATGATACTACTTGTGCTTCAGAAATCTGTCATTAGTACCATGGGGGTGGGGGTGGTCTCAGAAAAGCTGAATGGAAGCAAGACAGCCTCCCAAAGGTTGTTATATTTGAGCTCTATGTAGGGCACATTGTCCTAGATCAGACCAGCAGAGCACTCTGTGCAGTCCAACTTCACTTGTCCTCATTTTTCTTTTCTTATAATTAAAAACTTCCAAAGTTTTTCCAGACTATGGAAGGCAGCACTTGTTTTGTGAGCTCAAAGGAAGGAGTTGTTCCATGTACCCTAGGGGGGAATAAAAAACCTTAACCCAAAAAAACAGGCCATCAGGAGACCTGGTTTTGTACTCTAGGAACGAAGAGAAACTTTTGCCAGGCGTTATTTCCTTCCTCATCTTCCAGCCAATTCCCTTCCTGTTTGCCAAGACTAGGTATCAGGAGAAAGATTTGTTTATTTACAAGGAATAAAAGCTGTGCCCACACAGTGGTCCTTATCTTTTGAGAAAAGGCTGGCCATGCTAGCAGTTAAAAGTACTAGGTTTTGTTCCCATGGAGATAAAGAACAGAGTGTTTCCTTGGCATTACCTGCCTCTCTGATGGCTAAGTCAAGGATGTTTGGACCCTGCAAGCCTGCTGTTGTCCCTGTTACAATCTCCAGCAGATCATCTGAGGAAAACAGGATGGTCCCAGCCCCATGGCAAGATCCAGCCTTGTGCTAGGATCTGGCTTCCTGTGCCAAATGTAGCCCTTATGGCAAGAGCCTGAAGCAGCGACATTCAAAATGCAGAATATATATTAAGAATCAGTGGTGACAAGAGAAGTATAAAGCCTTGATGGGTGAAGATGCTGAAGTGAAAGGATGAACTGCAGTAAAATGACAGCACCCTGTCTAAGGAAGTCCTATGCAAAACATATCTCAGCATCAGCTGTGACACTGTCTACCTCTGCCTGACATATATCTGCTTACCAGTTAGGATGAGCAAGCTTTGGTGGGAGGGTGGGTGAATTTCCAGTAGATGTACACATTCTCATGCACAGGAGACACTGACAGGGAGCCATTAATGATGTGCTAGTGGTGAGTATGCACTGGTAGCAATAATACCCAGGAAAGTGATAAATCTGTAAAAGATCAGGAGGCTGCTGTTGTCACTGGGCTGTTGCTGTGACAGACCAGCCCCAACTTTAGTATTCCAGATGCTTCCAGTTGTGGACCTTTTCTCACAACACAGATTGTGAATCACTGTGTAGGGCAATGCTGATGATTTTATGAAGGCTTCTGAGCACCAGTTAGAGAGGGATTTGTAGTGATCACTCACTCTGTGCTTAGGTTCTTAATCAACATCGATGTACAGGGTCCTATGGTCCCTGTGAGTAATACATCAGTGCATCATGACTTCAAGCAAACCATAATCATTAAGAAAGGCAAAAAAAGGTAGTAGATACAAAGTGTGGCAATCTTATATTTCATGTGTGGTTGATGGCTCATGTTGTTTCATCACTGAAACATGAGCACATTTCAGTAGCTGAAATATCTTCCTGAATTCATTCCATCCCACAGAATAGATGGTAATGAACTGGCTCTCTGCAGCTGGGTGCATGGTGTGGCTTACTGGTGTGAAAATACACACCTGATGCTTTGAAGGCTCTTAACTGAAGAGACTTCATATTTTTGTGCCATCTCTTCAAAGGCCAAGGCAATTGTTTATGGGGAAAGTGAATTTAGAGCCCCTCCTTCAGCAGAAGAGTATAGCAGTGAGAGGGGTCTGTAAAGGCTAAAATGATGCTGTGGTGTAGCTGGAAGGTTTGCCTTGTGACTTAGCAGAGAAAACCCCTTCTGAGCAGCTTCAAAGAAATGTTCACAGGTTCTGTCTTCAGCCATGTTTGGAAAAGTGCTTTACAGCCTCGACACAGTCACTGGCAAACTCTGCCCTGCTGGGTTTTGCTGGGAGTGTCCATGGCCAGGGCAGACCTAACACAGCAGGGCTGATGCTGCATATCGGAGCTGAGAGGTGTGGGAAGAAGGATGTTCTGTGCCAAATATGAGGACGCAGCAGGTTTGAAGCGTAGGGGAGTGCTGAAACTTCCTATCCCTGGAAGGTCTGCAGTGGGCATGAGCACTGTGTCCTCTTGGCAGCAAACGGATGCTTGGTTGCTTACTTGAGGCAAGCAGTGCTGGGAATAGTTTTCGCTCATTCTTCACCTCTGTCTCCATTTGTGCACATGTAATGCTTATCCCTCTCCTGTGCACAGCCTAGCTCCATAGGGAACATGAGCTGTTTCAGCCACTGCTCCACAGCTTTATTTGATTTGTGGTTCAGAGACTCCAGCATTTGGCCTCTGGCTGGAGTCCCCAGGTGAGCCTGGCAGCATCAGGCAGATGGTGGTGGTTCCTCCTGCTGCCCAGGGAAGACGATGGCTCAGCGACAGATTTCCCAAACAGTGACCTGGGGGACATGCCTTGTTGACTGGTACTCACAGAAGGTGAGTCACCAGCTTGATAAATCTGTCCCTGCAAAACTCATGGCACCTTGCAAGGACGATGACCAGTGGCTTAAACCCCCAAGTTCAGTGCTGACCCCTGTAGCTTTGCTGATGCAGCTGTCAGCTTTTGCATGCTTAGATGTTGGAGCCCTGAGAGGGGATATTCAGGAGCTGCACACCTGAATCACAGAGCTCTACATAGGACAGCAGCAGGATTCAGCAGCTGCAAGAAAACTTGTAAAGAGGCTGAAAACCAATGAATTATTGATCCTTCTCCTTTCACATACGCACAGCTACACTTACTGTGGGGTCCTCATACTGAGTGCAGGCTGTGGGTGCTGCTAAAATATAAACAGTTGAATCTATTCTGCATATCAGAAAATGAACATGTAGTTTGGAGTCTGTTCATATTTTATGAAGGCCTCTGAGCACCAATTAGAGAGGGATTTGTAGTGATCACTCTGCTTATGTTCTTATCAACAGCACCAAGCTTAGATCCAGATCAGCTAAGAAATGAAGTATTCCCTTTTCTTCTTTTCTTTTTTTTTTCTTGGATCCTTACGTACATAGAGGATTTCTGGAGCCTGCTTTTTATGTCTTAAATTGCCTCTCAGAGACAGGAAAAAGTAGGTAAACATTTGAATGCTGTTAAATGAGGATCTAAATTTTGCTTAATTAAACGATTAATGCATGTTGAATTTAAAGGAAGCTTCTTTGTTGATAAATACAGGATGGTCTCCATTTCTTGGAAAGGTGCTGCTGTAATTATTCCAGCAGCAATCAATTAAAATGCAATTTTTTTATGATTAAACCTCCCCAGTCTAAATAAGCCCAGCCATTTAATTGTAGGTAATTGTTTTGATCTAGGTAGACTTCTTTTGATTTTCACAGTGTCAGAATCTCATGGAAATGCTTTGGGATCTATTTTTCTCCCCCTGCTGCAGAGCTCAGGATGACTATGACTATTTAATGTGAGTTAACCCAACAGAAACATGGATTTAATGATCAGATGCAGACTGATTAGTACAACATAGGTACTACAAGCAAATGCATCTCCTTGGATTTTGTAAGAGGAAAAGATGTGATGCAGGCAGAGGAATCGGAGAGCATCAACTCGCTTTAGATCAAATTGAGGTTAAGGATGCTCAGTTTATGGCAGGGATGGGCTGTAGCTTTGGAGTAAGTGCATGTTTGTTTAGTGGGATGCCAACACTGTACAGAGTCAGGTCCAGCCCCAAGGAGATTGCTGCCACACAGGCAGGATTGGGTGACACCATGTTCTTGTGTCCAGGGTCTCTGCAGACGGTCTAGGGTAGGTGGTGGCTAATCTGCAGTCACAACTGAAGGAGGTGAGAGCTTGGCCCATATGTTGTCCTCAAGAAGCAAAAGCATTTAAAGGCCAAATCACTTCCTCCCCTATGGCTTCGAAGATAGGGCAGGTTGCCTCTCTGCCTTCATGGATCTGAGCATAGAGAGCCTTGGGTGAACGTGGGACAGTGTCACCAGCAAGGACATTGATATGCTATGCTTTCATTTGGTGAAGGCAGCCCTGCCAAGAGGCTGGCAGTGAACATCAGGCCTGAGGAATGGGTTTGCTCTGGTCTTGTAGGTCCAGTTCTCTCCAAAGGACATGGGGCACTCATTCTTTGCTTGACTATTTTTCTGTATTTAATTTTTTTTTTATCCCGGGCTGTGGGAGCAGTGCTGCAGAGAAAACCTGATGTGACACAATTAGAAAAATATCAGAGAAGGAATAAAGAGAATTTCACACCTGCAAATCTACCTGGAAAGAAACCCAATTGTTCCTTGGTGATGAGCAAAAAAAAGAGTGAAGAAGCGAAATCTGGACTCTGCAGCAGGCAGAGAAGGGATTTGAGAAACAGTGAGCAACAGAGACCAGGCCCTGCCTATTGTGACAGTCACAGTTTTCACTCATGGCTTATCCTTTCTTCTCTAAAAATAAAGCTTTTTCATGTGATAGGGATCCTACTAAGCCAGAAATACATGGATTTGGGGTTTGTTATGGTTTTTTTGGCATATTAGCAAGGGGAGAGTGGAAACCTTTATGTGGCTGCAAGGAAGGCACCATGGGGAAGTGCACTGTTCCTTTCCAAAACTCTAGTGGGAATTTTAGATATATAGGTTTACATTTCCTTTAATAGGGTTAGGACCCCAAAGGCAGCAGCTTTCTGCCAGCAGAAATGGAAAGAGTCCTGGTTAAGTTCAGAAGCATGTGGAGCTCAGAGCAAACACAAAATCAACATGCCCCTTAAAGAGGTAGTAAGTCAGGGAGACTTTAATATTCTGCAGATCCAAATTCTCCCAGGGGTGGTGTTAACACAAGTCTGAAGATAAAGGTGCATTTATTTCAAGGGCATTCCTTTCAAGAGAGATGGGGGGGTTGCCTTCTCTGCTTTTAACTGCTTAGGACTGGAACAGGGTAATACTTTTGACCCAGTGAAAAGTGCTGTGGGGTAGAGTGTGGCATGGCTTTGAGGGCTTTGCAGGGACTCCAGAGGAAGTCAGGTATTAGGCAAGGTGCAGGAGAAGGGCTGAAGTTGAGCAATCCACCATCATCCCAGGAAAAAAAAAATCATCAAAACAATACCAAATAATTAGAATAATAACAGCATGCTATCCAGCAGAAAGGGTTCCCTGCTCACCTGCTGAACTCATTAGCTCATTAGCCTACACAGTAATGAGTCTCTAGTTGATTCTCTCATTCTGCCCTTTAGCAGGCAGACCCACTTGTTCCCTCTGGGGCATTCTTAAAAACCCACAACACAAAAGAACAAGCAAAGGGGGAAAAAAAATCAAACCAGCATAAAATTGTATCAGTTGTGTTCTTCTCATAGGCTGCAAGTTATGTGGTTTCTAGGTGAAGACAAGACATGAAGACTCTTATTGTGAAAAGCAAAATCATGTTTTGCCTCTGTAACTAAGCAAAGTACTAAGCAAAAGCAAAGCCTACTACTGTTACATAGTCAGCTTATCTACTTGTCTAATATAGATCTGTCACACCGCAGTTGGCTGTCCTTCCCTTGACATGGGTCCAAGCAAAGCATGCAATAGGTTAATGCTGACAAACAAGCTTCTCAGCATCTCCAGTCAGCTTCTGCCTAGTCTTTCCCTTCAGTTACAAGGTGTTTACATTCTTTCCAACTCAAAGACAAAACATAGCTTTCTCAAAGGTTTGCTTTCTTCCTACACCAGCAATGCTGATTTTTTTTTTCCATTTCTTTTATCTTTATTTATTTATTTTTAATTTTTTTAATTAATGTAGATCAGTTATTTTCCCTATTCTGGGCAAATCACACCTTTGCCAAAACTCGTCCGGGGTTGCAGGTCAGGAGAGGATGTGTTTATGTGTTGCAAGACTGATGGATCCCTTGAGGGAGTAGCAGTGAGACACAATGGAGAGGTGAGTAACAGCTACCAAAAAAAAAAAAAAAAAACAAAAAAAAAAAAAAAAAAACCAAAAAAAAAAAAAAAAGCACATTTTGGCTCCTTCAAGAGGGTCTTTTCATCCTTTGATTTTTATTTGGTTTTGGCAAAGTGGAGGAGTGCAAAAGAAAACATGTTTAAGATGTAACATACAAGTGATGGCAGAACTCTTGAGTGGATAGAGCGTATGCATCTGACTGACTCTCTGTTATAGAGGATTTACTATGCCCTGTAATTGTGCTAATGGAGATTAAGTGGGAAGGAGATGAAAAGTTGGGGGTGGAGTTGAGAAGGAGAGATACAGAAGCCACTGTATGTAATCTGGATGCAATGTGGAAGGATCTCACACAAAAGGGAAGGTTTTTCTCACCCTCCTTGCTAGCAGTAACCTTCTATGAGCAAAAGACATGAGTGACTACACTGATTCAGATGTGATTTTTCTCCACCTGACCTGACAATATCCCCTGAATGTCCTGAGTCTTATTAGCTTTCCTTCCATGCAGCACCCACATTGAGTGCAATGTGTGAGAAAAAGTTCGTGTTCTAGAAGGTGACAGCAAAAAAAAATGCCAGCGAGTACAGGAGCTTGTGGTAAGCCCAAGGGTGAGCAAAGTCCAAAAGAGAGAACTCAGGAATGGAGGATGGAGAAGCATTGGGTCAGGAGCAGCCTTGTGGAGACCTGGATTGGGAAAAGGGAGCATGCAGCAGCAGCTCTAGAGGACTGTGGACATGTTATAGCTGGAGATTTTCCTTGTCTCTCTTTCCAACCCTTAGCTAAATCAGGAGAGGTTTTGCCTTCTGAGGGCTTTATCTCCTGCTCAAACATGAGCTGGAGGTTGCTGGTGTCTCCTATCTGCACAGCACCATGGCTCAGCTCACTCCTGGCCTCCCTCTTCCCAGCTGCCACTGCCACAGAGCCAAACTTTGGTGCTTGGGACAGAGAATCCCCTGCATGGTGTGGTTATTGCAAACTGCCAGCATGTTTAACAGCTGCTACAGTCCCAGCATGCCACCATGCTGTCTCCTCAGTCAGCCTTGTGCAGAAGGACATCTTGCACCTTTACTGCATGATGAGTATGTGCTATTTCTATGTGGTTTGTTGCATGATACATGTGAGTGGATGGCTGTGTGTTAGTCCTGAGATGGGACTTTTTGGCCAAGGAAAATGGAGGCAACAAATATGTAGACCACGGTGGGCTGAAGGTTAACTGGAGAGGAGGCTCTCTTTAGAGCATATGTGTCAGGGTAGGCTTGGAGATGACCACCTGATTACTGTCTAGCCAGGACCCAGATCAGCAGGGAAATGAGGGCAGGTCTGGGCTGCCAGCACTGTCTGCAAAGGTCTGAAGCAGCCAGTGGAGCTGCAGCTGAGAAAGAGGCCCAGCCTGCAGGGAGTTCAGGAGAAATGCCTTTGTGCAGAAGGTGATTAATGTCTTTAATGAACTACCAAAGGAAGTAATAGAAAGCCAAGCCACGTATGTCTGCAGTGGGGAAAGAGGCTGAGGGGACATTGCTGTTGCAAGCAAGGACAGGGAAGTGAGCTGTGGCACAGCCCATGCAGCGATGCCATTTCCAGTTCACTGTCCCAGAAAAACTGTTGGGGACAGCAGCTGTCCCTAGGCCACTCTGAGCAAAGGCAGAGCTGAGCACATTTCACAGATTTAATCAGAAATTAATTCAGGCTTCCTGCCTGTCCTGGTTCTGAGGTCTTTCCTGCTCAGCTCATTATGGCTGTGCAACCAAATCTCACAGTCTGCAGTTCTGAGGGGTGGGGATGGTAACCTAGGAGTCCCTATTCCCCTGTCCCATGGAGACAAGGAGGGAAGTGCTTTGGGGAGAGCCTCATCTTGCTGAAGACTGAGACCTGAATTAACCTAGGCTGAGAGGCATTAGGAGTCATTGCTTGTTTGGGAACCCACGAGAAATGTGTGGATGGAGTCAGGCAGATTTCTAGCATTGAGTCATTTATATCCTAACATCCTCCACGCTAGCAGCCTCCTGTGCCAGACTCAGCAGAGACCTTGGAGGAAGCAGACACCAGCAGAGCCCCACATGGTCCTGAGGCTTTGCAGGAGGTTGTCCATTCAGTCACCCACAGACTAGCAAACCAGCTCCATGTTTATGTGCTGATAACAAGGGGGACAGTGAGGTCACTGCGCAGCTTCCAGGGAGGAGGTGAGACACTTCCTGCATTTCTACCCTGGCTCCTAGAGCAACAAGGCACCTTCAGAGGTGAACACTTCCCCAAAAAGCCATTGTGAGCTCTTTCTCTGGAGTAAGTAGCATTAGTCTGGGGCACAGGATTGCTCTGTCAAAGCCAAAATTCTCAAGTCTCCCTAAAACTAAGACAATGCCTGCATAAGTCACGTTGAAGTGGGAAAACAAACACATGGCATCTCAGCAGCTGTTAAGAGCCTACTCCCAAACTTCTTTTCTTGG
The DNA here is from genome assembly GCA_013399975.1 of Indicator maculatus. NCBI lineage: Eukaryota > Metazoa > Chordata > Aves > Piciformes > Indicatoridae > Indicator > Indicator maculatus. The sequence continues at coordinate 362 of VXBD01004955.1, read as the reverse complement.
GAAGCTTTGAAACCCTCTCCAGTTGAGGGGAGCAGTGGAGGGTGGATACGGGTCCCTGTCAGGGGAAGCAAAGGGAATGCACCCCGACCCTCTTCCCCTCCCCCGCTGCCTTTGAGCAATAACTATGAGACTCTGCAGGCTGAGGGCAATGTGGATGAGAGTATTGTAGAGGAACCGATCAAGGAGATATCAAAGACGAAGCAGCCCCCCTGAACCTTAAGGACCAGTGCTACAAAGAAAAAGAGAAAGGCTATAGTTATTGGAGACTCTCTCTTGAGGGGAACAGAGGGACCCATATGCCGTCCTGACTCATCCCATAGGGAGGTGTGCCGCCTACCTGGGGCCCGGGTGAGGGACATCAC
>VXBD01004954.1:52520-62674 GCA_013399975.1 Indicator maculatus | reverse complement strand
AGTGACAGTGACAGTGTGAGTGACAGTGACAGTGTGAGTGACAGTGACAGGGAGAGGGAGAGGGTGAGTGACAGTGACAGTGTGAGTGACAGTGACAGTGACAGTGTGAGTGACAGGGACAGTGTGAGTGACAGTGCCAGTGCCAGTGTGAGTGCCAGTGCCAGGGTGAATGCCAGTGTGAGTGGCAGTGGCAGCGACAGTTACAGTGACAGTGTGAGTGACAGTGACAGGGTGAGTGACCGAGTGAGGGTGAGTGAAGCATGTGTGTGAGAATGTGCCAGGTCCCCATGTGTGTACCAGTAGTCATGAGTGTGCCAGGTGCCCATCTGTGAGCCAGGGCCACCTGTGCCCATGCCATGGACTCCCAGCTGTGTTCCAAGGGCTGGTGGGCTGAATGCTGCCTGATGCCCAGTGCAGGGCCTGTGCCAGCATGTCTGTCTGTCTGTGTCCATCCCAGCACTGTACACCATGGCCTGCCCTGGTTTCAGGTGCCCACTCCAGTTCCATGCCCATGCTGGGCAGTGTGTGCGGGAACGCTGCCCTCCCTGCCCGCTCCCTCTGGGCAGCCTACATGGGAGCCTCGCACTTGTGCCCACTCTGCTTGCTGCCGAGTGGCACCTTCCAGATAAGGATGAAAGCACCAGCAGAGGAGCTTGGTGGCCTCCAGCCCTGCCCAGCCCTTGCCAGCCCTGCCCTCTCCTGCTGCCAGCTGCCAAGTTGGCAGGCAGAGGGGCTGGAGGAGCCAGGCTGGCTGCTCCTGCCAGGAACACCAGCATGGGGAAAGTTTGCAGAAGCAGAGGGTGGGGACAGGGACAAGGACAACCTGGACTTGGCACAGCTCTGCTGGGGTGGGGACAGGGACAAGGACAACCTGGACTTGGCACAGCTCTGCTGCATGGCAGGGGCCACGATGTGCCCCTGGGGAGGCTGCTTGGGGTGCCACAGGGACCTTCACCATACCTGGGGGGACAGCAGGCAAAGAGGAAGGGCAGCCTCAAACCACTGCCTGTCTCCACATGACAAAGAGCAGCAATATTTTCGGGGGGGGTGTCTCCATCTAGCTGGATGCTGCAGTGCCCATGGTGGAGGTGGTGTTCTCCTGCCACCTTTTAATCTAGGGGGGTTGTAGTCATCTGCTGTGCCCCAGAGAGGAGACAAAGCAAGACCCAGGGCAAGGTCAGGCTGCAAAACTGACTGTGGATGGAGGGGACAGCAGTGACTGCACTACTGGCATCTGGAATCATGGAATCACAGAATGGTTTGGGTTGGAAAAGCTCTCCCAGAGCATCCAACCATCAACCCAACCCCACCATGGACACCAAACCCTGGCCCCAAGTGCCATGGCCACAGGGTTCTGCAACACCTCCAGGCATGGGGACTCCACCACCTCTCTGGGCAGCAATCCCTGACCACTCTTGCATCAAAGACATTTTTCCTCCTCTCCAACCTAACCCTCCCCTGGCACAGTTTCAGGCCATTGCCTCTCCTTCTGTCACCTGAACCTAGGGAGCAGAGCCCAAGGCCCAGCTGGCTCCAGCCTCCTCTCAGGGAGCTGCAGAGAGCAATGAGGTCTCCCTCAGCCTCCTCTTCTCCAGGCTCAACACCCCCAGGTCCCACCTCAGTCACTTTGCTCCTGTCGCTGGCATAAGCCAAGGTTTGGCTTCCTAGGGCACCCAGAGTGAGCTACAGCCCTGGGTCTGGCCCCACAGCAGTCTCCTGGTGGACTTCTCCCTGCTGGCTATGATCTGCTCAGAGGCTGCTTCCACAGACACCAGTGGAGCTGCAGCTGTGCTGCCAGGGACAACTGAGCAGCCACCAGATCAGAACAAAGGGCTCCTGCTGGCACACATCTGCTCAGCAGCATCCAGCACAGTTCACTGCAGGGCTTGGGGCAGGAAGGAGCTGGCCTGGGGAGGAGAGCTTGTGGTCTGCAAGGTGACCAAGGCAGCTTGGTTGGGAAGCAGCTCCACGGAGAAGGACCTGGGAGTGCTGGGGGACAAGTTCCACACGAGCCAGCAATGCACCCTCATAGCCAAGAAGGCCAATGGAGTCCTGGGGAGCATGAGGAAGAGTGTGGCCAGCAGGGCAAGGGAGGTTCTCCTTCCCCAGCAAGGCCACATCTGGAGTCCTGGGTCCAGTTCTGGGCTCCCCAGTTCAGGAGAGACAGAGAACTGCTGGAGAGAGTCCAGGGGAGGCTGCAGAGCTGCTGAGGGACCTGGAGCAGCTCTGTGAGCAGCAAAGGCTGAGAGCCCTGGGGCTGAGAGCCTGCAGAAGAGCAGCCTCAGAGGGCAGCTGAGCAATGCTCAGCAAGAGCTAAAGGAGCTGTGGGGAGGGGGCAAGAGGCTGGGGCCAGACTCTGCTCAGTGGTGCCCAGGGCCAGCACAAGGGGCAAGGGGCACAAAGTGGCAGGCAGGAGGTTGGATGTGAGCAGGAGGAGAAAGTTGTTTGGTGTGAGGGTGCTGGAGGGCTGGAGCAGGCTGGCCAGAGAGGTTGTGGAGTGTCCTTGTGTGGAGAGCTTCCAACCCCCCCTGGGCATTGTGCTGCTGGGCATTGTGCTGTGGGTGCCCTGCTGGAGCAGGGCTTGGACTGGGTGAGCTCCTGAGGTCCCTTCCAAGCTCTACCATGCTGAGGTTCTGGGATGAAGGTCTCCCTCTGGCTCTGCACCCCAACACTCCCCACAGTGTCTGATCCCTGCAGCCAGCTGCTTTGTGGTCCTGGGGAGGATCTGGGGCAGTCAGTGCCTGCAGGGACAGGCTGGAGCCTCACACTGGCCTGGGCTGAGCCACTCACCCACACCCCTGCTGGAGCCTGAGCTTGATCCTCCCCAATCAGAGCCTCCTCAAGTATGCCCGGGACCTTCCCTCTTGCCTCACGCGGCTCCTCTCTGTGGCCTCCTTTGTAGGCAGCCGAGTGATGAGATCCAAACAAAGCCTTGCCAAGGAAGGCATTTCCATGCTCCCGGTGGCTCCTGCAAGGAGAGGCAGGAGGTGTTGCAAGCAGTGGCATGGCTGTGACTCAGCTCACACCCCAGTCAGGGAGTGTGCTGGGGACATGCCTCGGGCAGGAAGGGGCTGTGTGGTGTCAGGCAGCTGGGGAAGGCTTGCCTGGAGGGTGTCGTTGGCTGAGATCTTCCATCAGCATCTGAAAGGAGGAATCAGCCCCTCCCAGCCTGCCCACCTGCTCCTGCTGCCTCTGCTGGCTTGGGAGTCCCTCAGATCCTTGGCTCTACTCTACCACCTGCCCACCTCCCTCGGGGTCACTCCCAGGAGACTGCTGCTGGGGCCACCCCTGACCAGCACAGGGACACTCATCCTGCTGGTGCAGCCCTCTGCCCGATGCAGAGGCCCCACCCCTGTTTCAAAGGTGCTGCCTGGCGTCGCCCTCTGCCCATTGAGGCCTCCTTCCACCACCCCAAACCACATCCAAAAGCAGGACAGGCTGGCAAGGGCACCATGGGCTGAGTCCCCAGTGCAGCCATGCCAGCTTGGACACATGGCCCAGACCTGGCACAGGGTGTTGCTGGCTCCTGGGAAGAGCACCACAGCTTCTCCTCTGGTTCCTCTGCCTCCCCCATGGCCCTGCTGCCCCAGGGCAGGATCTGGGCAAGGACTTTGGTTCAGGGCTCACTACCCCTGTGTGTGCCACACCACCTCTGTGTTGCTGCTCACCCTCCACCCTCACCTTCTACTGCCCTGTTGCTCCCTGCAAGGGCAGGAGGGAGCCTGAGCAGGGCAGACCCCCTTGCAATGCCCAGCAGCACCTTCCTCCAGGGCAGCTGGTGGCTTGGGGACATGCCCCGAGGGCTTCCCTGCCCACCACGTCCCATGAGCTGCTGAGGGCATTTCCCATCTTGTCCCAGTTCCTGCCCTGCCCTCTCCTGGACTTTGCTGCAGAGCTGGGTGGTGCAATCCCAGGATTTTTGGCTCTCCAGCGCCTCTGCCCAGCAGGGAAATACCAGGATGGTGCTTCCCATGCAAGGGGGCAGCAGATCCAGCACCTTCTGCTCCAGCAGAGGATTCCTGCTCCTATCTGCAGCACCAGGAGGGCAGCCAGGCGTTATCAGCAGCACAGCATCAAGGGTCTGCTGCTGCAGAAGTGGGGGTGGGGGTGCACACAGAGGCTCAGGTCCTCCCTGGGCACTGGGATCCCCACAGCCAGGCACACTGGGAACCCACCAGCTTTGGTGGCAGCACTGGCTGCAGAAAAGCAGAAGGAGTGGGGGTCCCCTGGGGGTTTATTCCCAAGCAAGACCTTGAGGGCTGATGCAGCTTGGCTTGTCCTCCTTGGCAGCTGCAGAGCTGGGCTGGTGCTGAAGAGGTTCAACTTCTCAGCCTGCCTACAGCACCACCACGGGGGGCCTGGGGAGGAGAGAGTCACAGAATTGCTTGGGTTGGAAAAGACCTCTGAGGTCACTGAGTCCAACCATCAACCTCAGGCCACCATGGCCACCAAACCATGTCCCCAAGCCCCATGCCCACATGTTTCTTGAGCACCTCCAGGTGGTCTGAGAGAAGGGGGGTATGGGAAGACTCTTCCTCAAATCTGGGGGGAAGGAAATGACCTTGTCTGAAGTGACCAAATCCCCTGGGGATGGATTCCCTCTTCCCTTGTGCTCCAGGCATTCCAGCTCTGCAGCCTCCCAGCCTTGGCTGCCAGGTTAAAGTCTCCCAGTGTGTCCCCCTGCTCTGGAAGCCATGGGGAGATGTGCAGGGAAGAGGGACTCCCCTTGCAGTGCTCTGACACAGGAAGACTTCCATGGGATGGGAAGGCTGCTATGGAATGCAGCTTTCCAGGATCCCTTGCTGTGCTTCCCAATCCTGCTCTCCTCAAAGGGCAATTCCCCCGGCAGTGGTCTGCAGGGAGCTGGTGCAGTCCCTGGCCACACCAATGTCCCCAGGGTATCCCTGCCCTGTCCCTGTGTCCCCAGTAGGCTTACAGACCTCAGTGCCCTTGACAGACCCCAGAGCACCACCTGCAGCTACCACTGCTCCTCTGTACCTGGGTGAGGCTTTCACTGGGGGCAGAGAGGTGGTGGACAGGGCTGGGGAGGCGGCACAGCCTGGGACCCCTGTGGGCAGGTCCTGCCTGCACTGCCCACTGCCCCCAGGGCAGGCAGGTTGTCCCTTCAGCCCTGAGAAGCAGCTGGTGTCCCCCAGGGCCACCTCCCATGGGTGTGCAGTCAGCCCTCCTGTGCCAACAGCCAGGACCTCTTAGGGCTGCTGGATTGGAACTGGCAGCTTGGAGCTGAGAAGCCCTGGAGGGCTCTCCAGGGTCTGTAGCAGCTCTGCACAAGTGGCCTCACTCCACTTCAGGATCAAAGGGGTGTGTAAATGCAACTGAATGGCCTCATTGCACCAAGAGCCACTGAAGAAATGGCACTCTGGGCACTCTGCAGGCTCTCTGCCAGCACCTACACTCCATAGGTCATGTGCCCAGGCTGCTGGCAGCCCTGCTGGGAAGCCAGGGGTGAGATAAAGGAGGCACAACCCCATGGAGCAGCACAGGTTGGGGACTGAGATGTTGGAGAGAAGCTCTGAGGAAGAGGACCTGGCAGTAGACAACAGGATGCCCAGGAGCCAGCAGTGTGCCCTCATGACCAAGAAGGTCAATGGCATCCTGGGGTGCATGAGGAAGAGTGTGGCCAGAAGGTCAAGGAAGGTTCTCCTCCCCCTCTACTCTGTCTACTCTGTCTACTCCTCACCTGGAGTCCTGGCTCCAGTTCTGGGCTCCCCAGCTCAAGAAGGACAAAGAAGTGCTGGGGAGAGTCCAGCACAGGGACACTGAGATGCTGAGGGCACTGCAACAGCCCTGAGGAGAGGTTGAAGGATCTGGGGCTGGGCAGTCTGGAGAAGAGGAGGCTCAGGAGGGTCTTGTAAATGGTTACAAATATCTCAGGGGTGTCAGGAGGCTGGGGCCAGACTCTTCTCAGTGCTCCCCAGGGACAGGACAAGAGGCAATGAGCACAAACCTGACCCTAGGAAGTTCCATCTAAACATGAGGAGGAACTTCTGTGCTGTGAGGGTGACAGAGCCCTGGAGCAGGCTGCCCAGAGAGGTTGTGGAGAGACCTTCTCTGGAGACTTTCAAGCCCCACCTGGATGTGTTCCTGTGTGAGCTGCCCTGGGTGCCCTGCTCTGGCAAGGAGTTGGACTCTATGACATCTGGAGGTCCCTCTCAACCCCTCTCATGCTGTGATTCCATGAGAGCCTTGAAGAGTCCTCGTGAGTGCTTCACCTGCATGCTGTGGGTTGATAACTCAGGGGAAAAAACATCAAGGAGCAACTGCTGGGATGTGTGAGTATGGGCTGCAGGGGACAGAGTCCCAAGAGACCCAGGTGCCCTGGAGGTAGAGGAGCAGCCAAGCAGGGAGATGGAGCAGTTCCCACCAGGGAGAGATTGGTACAAGATGCAGCCTGGCAGGGCCACAGGAAGGGATCTGGTCAGGGATCACTGAGAGGGGAAAAAAGGGAAGAGTGCTTTGATCATCATGTGATGGTCAGCAGTAGGTGGTCTGAGGGACCTGGGGTTCTTCAACCTGAAGAAAAGGAGGCTCAGGGGAGGCCCTCTGGGTCTCTACAGCTGGATCCAGGTGGCGGTTGGGCTCTTCCCCCAAAGAACAAATGACAGGATAAGAAGACACAGCCTCAAATTGTGCCCCAGAGGAGGTTTAGATTGGACCTGAGGAACAACTTCTTCCCCCAAAAGGTTTTCAAGCCCTGGCCCAGGCTGCCCAAGGCAGTGGTGGAGTCCCCACCCATGGAGGGGTATCAAAGCCATGGAGGTGTGGTGCTGAGGGCCATGGTCAGTGGTGCTCTGGCAGGGGTGGGTTCAGGGCTGGCCTGGATGATCTGGAAGGTCTTTAGCAACCAAAGGATTCTGTGCCACTCTCACAAGGGAAGCATTGCCTAAGCTGTGCATTTCCACACTGTGGGAGGCTGCCTCTGCCCCGGGGATCAGATGTACCAATGGATTCTCAAGGGATCAGAAGGGTGCAAGAGGGTTGGTCTGCCAGGGCTGCAGCAAGTCCAGGATGCTCCCAAGCCACCCCTGGCTGCTCAGGACAAGGAGAAGATCCCTGCTGCTTGCTCTGCCTCACCTTTTGAATGCTCCCAGGTCTCCCCACACCACAGCACTTCCCCCAGAGCTCCTGTGGTGGGTTGAAAATTCCACTTTCTGTTCAAGATCTGGGATTTTTTTTCTTTTTAAAGGCATAGCCCAAACACATCACAGCTCCCCAGTTCCTCATCCCACTCCTGTGTGCCCTGCCAGCCCTTTGGGACACCAGCAGCACCTCCAGGCTGGGGTCTCCCTCACTCATGAGGCTTGAGAGCCTCAAGGTACACAGCAGCAAAGCTCAACCTCAGAGTCCTGCTCTCCAAAAACTCCAGGAGTTGATCCCTCTCTGCAGCCCCAAATCCAGGCTGGTTTTCAACGTCCAAGGCAGGGAGTAGGGAAGCAAATTGCTGCTGAGCTCAGTCAGGAGGTGCAATGCCCACAGCCACCATCCCCTGCTGCAGGCTGCCAGCTCACCCTGCTGTGCCAATCACCAGTGAGGAGGTGGAGGAAAAGGCTCTTCCTGCTTCCAGCCATTAATTAGGGATCTCTTTTTATTGCTAATTATTCCTTTCAGTCCATCAGTGAAGTAGGGTGGGGACTCTTTTCTGGGTTGCCAGCTCTGGGCAATCTGATGTGGCTCTTGGAAAAAAACCTTCAGGAATTGGGAGTTTTATTCCAGGTTTTTGTCTGCCTTTACCCATCATTTCTTTTTTTCTTCCTCTGACTTTAACTTCTCTTCGTGGGGTTTGACTTTTTTAACCACCAGGTCTCCTACTTTCCTGCATGTTTCCTTCTCCACCCAAACTGAACCCCAGCAGGTAGTGATGGGTGTTGCCCAGGCAACCAGCAAGGCAATCCGAGGGCTGTGGGCAGGAATGAACACAGCTTGAAAAAGTGGAAACAGACACCAAATAGTTCACTTGGAGGGTTAATCGATCAGTGCTGCAATCACAGACTCCCAGCATCCCAGCAGGGTGGAGGCTGGAAGAGCCCTCTGGAGATCACTCACCCCAACCCCCCTGCTCCAGCAGGGCACCCACAGCAGCTTGCTCAGGAGCACAATGCCCAGGGGGGGTTGGAAGCTCTCCACACAAGGACACTCCACAACCTCTCTGGCCAGCCTGCTCCAGTGTTTGGTCACCTTCACAATGAAAAACTTTTCCCTTCTGTTCTCCTGGCACCTCCTCTGCTCCAGCTTGCCCCCAGTGCCCCTTGGCCGGTCCCTGGCCATCCCTGAGCAGAGCCTGGCTCCAGCCCTGCACATCTTTATCCCCGGCACTGAGGGCAGCCCTCAGGCTCCTCTGCTCCCAGCTCCCTCAGCCTGGCCTCCCAGGAGATGTTCCACTGCCTGCAGCAGCTCTGTGCCTCTGGGGTGGACTCTCTCCAGCAGTTCCCTGAGGTCCTTCTTGACCTGAGGGGCCCAGAACTGGACACAATATTCCAGAGGTGTCCTCAGCAGGGCAGAGGAGAGGGGCAGGAGAACCTCTCTGACCTACTTACCACAGCTCTTCTCATCCACCCCAGGATGCCCTTGGCCTTCTTGGCCACCAGGGCACACTGCTGGCTCATGGGCATCCTTCTGGCCACCAGGACTCCCAGACCCTTTTCCCCAGAGCTGCTCTCCAACAGCTCAGTCCCCAGCCTGTCCTGCTCCCTGGGGTTGTTCTTCTCCAGATGCCAGACTCCACCCTTGGCCTTGCTGGATTTCATTACAAGACACTGACCCATTACTGCAGAGGGTTTGGTGCCACCATTGCTCATCTTGATGCAGGAACTGGGGAAAGACAAAACACTGTGGCCCAGCCTGCAAAGGTGAATCCCAACCCACCTGAAGAAGGAGGATCACAGTCCTGAGGGGAAGCTTTGGCTAACAAAGGAATTGCTGTCATCACCTCTGTGGGATGTAGGAGAATTGGAGCTGAAGAGGTTGTGCAGAGGGGTGACAGTGAAGCTAAGCCACTTTGGCACACCCCTACTGCCTGCAGTGCCAGGGAAAGTGAAACAGAGAGGTGACAGAATGCATTGGGGCACTGGCTGGGTAAGGACTTGGCTGGAGGGCTCCCCACCAAGCTTTTACCACAGTCACTGCTGCTTCTTGGCTCTTCATCACTTCAGCTCACAGAATCCCAGGATGTGAGGGGTTGGAAGGGACCTCTGGAGATCTTCCAGTTCAACCCCCTGCCAGAGCAGGAGCATAGAATCCAGCACAGGTCACACAGGAACACATCCAGACAGGGCTGGGAAGGCTCCAGAGAAGGAGACTCCACAACCTCTCTGGGCAGCCTGCTCCAGGGCTCTGGGACCCTCCCAGTGCAGAAGTTCCTCCTCATGTTGAGGTGGAACCTCCTGTGCTGGAGTTTCCATCCATTGCCCCTTGGCCTATCCCAGGGCGCAGCTGAGCAGAGCCTGCCCCCTCCCTCTTGACCCCCAGCCCTCAGATATTTATAGACATTTATTAAATCCCCTCTGAGACTTCTCGTCTCCAGACTAAAGATTCCCAGGTCACCTTCCAACTCCCCTTTGCTCCTGTTTGCATCCCATGGCCACGCTGTTCAAACAGCTCACTGGGACACAGGCTTTGCAAAGCCACATCATGACCTGGGAAGATGTTGCGTGGAACAAGAATCTCCAGCTGCTGGCTCAGCCTCTTCTCCCCTCAGCCATGGGGCCTCGCGTGCTGGGCACATTCCCCAAGCACACCTTGGACTCCCCTTGCCAGGAGGCAAAGCTCAAGGTCGACCTGAGCTTTTCTTATGGTAATGTCTTGGTGTAAGCTTGTGGTTTGTAGGTGCACAATGCTCATCAAACAGCACATGCAATGTTGTTACTCGTTCCTGCCCTACGCCACTGATTAACTCCAGCAGTCATTAACCTGTAAGAACCGGTTCCGCAGTCCGAAGGTCTATTTTTAAGCAGCTGGCTGGATAGAAATTCTTAAGTAACTCCAGAGGGAAGCACAGGAGTCAACAAACTGCTCCTGCCTAAGGGAGCCCTGAGGGGAGCCCGGAAGTAGCCACAGCTCCCACCGGGGCAGCTTCTTCCCCTTGCGCCAGTTCGGCCTCAGGGTGAGCAACCTGCCAGCCTGTCCCTTCTGCTGTC
>VXBD01004954.1:32728-51200 GCA_013399975.1 Indicator maculatus | reverse complement strand
CCTGACCGACCAGGGCGGCCGGCAGTGGAGGCTGCTGCGGCTCCTGGAGCAGGGCGGCGGCGGGCTGCTGTACGAAGGTGCCCTGGGGTCCCGGGGCGGGGCAGCGGGAGGGCAGGGGCTGTCTGCGGGTTGGGGTAAGGAGCGGCCCTGCGGCAGGCTGTCTCCGTGCGGGATGTCCCTAAACCGCTGTGAGCAGGCCGTGGGAGGATGATGATGGCCTGCGTGGGTCCTCCGGGATCCCCCGTCCCGCGTTACCCACCCTGCCACCTGCGTGAGGCGGAGCAGAGGCTGGGCTGCCGTGACCGGTGTCACGCAGGGCGTCTAGGGCCAGGCTTCCTCTTTTTGGTTTTTAGGTTCAAAACCTAAAAGCTGCCAGCACCATGCAGGAGTTCCAGGTTGTGGGTGGTGGCCTCAGTATCAGCTAAGTGTCACTTCTGGGTTCTCAGCCTGCTTTGGGGGCCAAAAGGAAGCAGCTAAATCCTTTGGGCTGCTTCTCAGCTGCTTAGTGACTGCTGATGTCGGGATGTGAACATCCCTAGGAAAGGTTTCAATCTTAGTCCCTGTTTTTTCCTTGGAAACACTGCTCAGGAGGAATTTTTCTGTCCATTCCTAAGCTTTGCCTGCTTTAGTTTCTTTTTAATTACTTATGCTGTTGCAAAACAAAGTCATAGAGAGGCACCTTCTGGGTGATCAGCAGCAGGTAACCGGTGTCTGAGAGCAGGAGAAGAGGAACCACCTAAGGCACCTAATGGTGCAAAGCTATCTGGAGAGGGAAGGCCACCTACAGCTCTGTCATCTGTGCAGAGCAGAAGGGCATCCTTCCTGCTGGCATCCCTTCCAGGCCTGACAAGCTACCAAGGGAGCTGGAGAGAAGGCTCAGCAAGTTAAATGGGGGGTGGCTTTGAGGTTCTGCTGCTGATTTGTTCTCTTCATGCCACTTCCAAGGCACTCCCACCCCTGTAACTGTGCCTGGATGCTTCTGTGGCTTAAACAGAGCTGCATTCAGAGCATAGGCAGGGTGCAGTGATTCTGTAGCAGGTAAGGATGGTTCTGTAGGGATGTGGGAAGAGGAGGATGCTCTTGCAGAGGCCAGGAGAAAGCAGCAGGAGATAAGTGAAAGCTGCACAAGGCTGTGTTTGTGATGCTTAGGTGCCTCTTTTCTGTGCTCCTGTAACCACATCTCTCCATCCTTCCACAGCGCAGTCAGCGTCTGGAACCTGTCCACAAAAGCAAAGATTCCTCCTCAAACTTGTGAGTTTTGATCTGCTGGGGTAAGGAGCAGTGTAGAGTGTGCTGTGACGAGGGCCTGACTCCTTTGGCTTGTGTGGCTGAGCGTCCAGGGAGTTCAGAGAAAGTGGTCCTAGGGGCTACAGCTCAGGAGCTGGATGCCAGTCCCTGGGAGCTGTGCTTGGGTTTAGTAGAACTTGGCTCTTTCACTCAGGCTGTGAAGAAAATAGACACAAGAATCACACATAATGGCAGAGGTTGGAAGGGACCTCTGGAGATCATCCAGTCCAACCCCCCTGCCAAGGCAGCTTCACCTAGAGAAGGTCCCACAGGAACGTGCCCAGGCGGGTTGTGAATGACTCCACAGATGGAGACTCCACCACCCCTCTGGGCAGCCTGCTCCAGGGCTCCAGCAGCCTTCAATTAAAGAAATTCCTCCTCATGTTTGATGGAACTGCCTGTGCTCAAGTTTGTGCCCATTGCCCCTTGTCCTGTCACTGGGCACCTCTGAACAAAGCCTGGCCCTATCCTCCTGATGCTCACTGGTGAGGTCCCCCTCAGTCTACTCTTTTCCAGACCCCAAGTCCTCTCAGTCCTTCCTCATCAAAGAGATGTTCCAGTCCCCTCAGCATCATCAGGATTGCAAACCCCAAAAGCCTCCATCACAGATGGTTGCCTCTTTGGTCTGCCAGGCTCAGTACTCTCCAGAACTGAATTTGGTGGTGTGAGGTGGAGATCTTGATTCTAGAATGTTGTGGGGTTTTTTTTCCCCTCCCCTGCTGAAGTCTGGGGGAACTGCAGAGGTTAGAACTTGGTGGCTGTGCTGAGGCAGTGTGGTGGAGCAGCACTGAGAGACCCTGGCAGGTCAGAGCACATCTTTCAGTCAAACTCTTGATTGCAGCTGGAGCTCTGAAGCAGCTTTCCAGGCACTTGCTAGTGACTGAGGTTCTCCAGAAGGTGCTCTTCTGAAGGGGGAATGCAGCAACTCACAGAGCAGAGAGACTCCTCTGTCCGCCCTGGCTCCTGGGATGTGCTCCTCTGGGCTTGTTCAGCCTGGAGAAGAGGAGGCTCAGGGGAGACTTTATTGCTCTCTCCAGCTCCCTGAGAGGAGTCTGCAGCCAAGGGGGGTTGGGCTCTGCTCCCTAGGCTCAGAGGCCTGAAATTGTGCCAGGGGAGGGTGAGGTTGGAGAGGAGGCAAAATGTCTTTGCTGCAAGAGTGGTCAGGGACTGGAAGAGGCTGCCCAGGGAGGTGGTGGAGTCCCCATCCCTGGAGGTGTTCCAGAACCCTCTGGCCATGGCACCTGTGGGCAGGGTTTGGTGTCCATGGTGGGGTTGGGTTGATGCTGGACTGGATGTTCTGGGAGGCCTTTTCCAACCCAAACCATTCTGTGGTTCTGTAGGAAACCAGTGCTGACTGATGGCCCTGGGGAGGCCTGGGGGTGCCCACTCTTGCAGGCACTTGAAGTGTCACTCTTCCTCTTTGCAGAAGAGAGAGTTCAGACGAGAAGGATTGCAGTGCTAGGGGGAAAGGACAGCTAAGTGCCACAGAACTAGAGCCAAAGGTTGGAAGCTGTAACCACTTCAGTAAGCAACACTCCCAGCTCTCTGTTTTGCACCTTTGGCATCTCTGAGCATTTCCTTTGGCAGTTTGGTGCAGTGGCAGAGGGCTACAGAGTTGGGATATGACACACAGGAACCTTGTGCCTGCTGTGCTGGCTGGCTCAGACCAGCTCCCAGACAAGCTACAAGGTGAAATTGCCTCTTGCTTGTGCTGGGTTGTGTTCTCTGGAGCCTGCTGATCTTCCAGCTCCTTTGGCCACTTGTGGGGAGGGCTTTTGATGTCAAACCCAGCTAGAAATCAAAAGTGCTGCCTCCCCCTGTGCATGGCCCCTCATCTGGGAAGTGCAGAGTCCTGTAGCTGGGCAGGAAGAATAAACTGCAGCAGGACAGGTTGGGAGGGGATCTGCTGGAGAGCAGCCCCAAGGAGAAGGAGCTGGGGGTGCTGGTGGGCAGCAAGTTCTGCAGGGGACAGCAATGTGCTCTGGGGGGCAAGAAGGCCAAGGGGGTCCTGGGGGGCATTCAGCAGAGTGTGGCCAGCAGAGCCAGGGAGGTTCTCCTCTTCCTCTACTCTGCCCTGCTGAGACCTCCCCTGGAATATTGCATCCAGTTGTGGGCTGCCCAGTTCAGGAGGGACAGGAATCTGCTGGAGAGAGTCCAAGGGAGGGCTGCAAGGATGCTGAAGGGCCTGGAGCAGTGCCTGGGGAGGAGAGGCTGAGAGCCCTGGGGGTGTTCAGTCTGGAGAGGAGAAGGCTGAGAGGGATCTGATCAATGTCTATCAATAGCTGAGGGCTGGGGTCAGGAAAGAAGGGACAGGGACAGGCTCTGCTCACTGTGCCCTGGGATAGGCCAAGGGGCAATGGATGGAAACCACAGCACAGGAGGTTCCAGCTCAACATGAGGAGGAACTTCTGCACTGGGAGGGTCCCAGAGCCCTGGAGCAGGCTGCCCAGAGAGGTTGTGGAGTCTCCTTCTCTGGAGCCTTCCCAGCCCTGTCTGGATGTGTTCCTGTGTGACCTGTGCTGGATTCTATGGTCCTGCTCTGGCAGGGGGGTTGGACTGGAAGATCTCCAGAGGTCCCTTCCAACCCCTCACATCCTGTGAGCTGTGACCCTGTGATGGTAGCCCCTGTCCTAAGTTAGCTTGCAGTGTGCTGAGTATTTTCCAGCAGTGTGCAGGCAAACAAAGCTGTGCTGAGTCTGAACCATGTGGCCTTCAGGTCAGTTGCTAACAGCAGTAGTAAAAAACACCTAAAAAAGATGGATTGTAGGTGTCAGCCTCCTGCCCAGGCACTTCAGTGTCCCAGGCTTTCTTGTCTCACTTTCTGGCAGCTGGGATGAAATGTCACAGCTCTTTGAGGCTTGCCTCTTGGCAGGTATCAGCTCCTCCATAGAGGAGGAGAATCAGCTCACCTCTGGCTCCCCCTAACAGAAAGGCTCTGGAGCTGGAGCAGAGCTCACTCTGGCTTGCCAGCTGGTCTGGGTTGTGTTCTGAGTGGTAGTGCTTGACATCACAGAATGGGTTGGAAGGGACCTGTAAGATAAGTATCTGAGGGCTGGGGGTCAGGAGGGAGGGAACAGCCTCTGCTCAGTTGTGCCTTGGGATGGGCCAAGGGGCAGTGGATGGAAACTCCAGCACAGGAGGCTCCAGCTCAGCATGAGGAGGAACTTCTGCACTGGGAGGGTGACAGAGCCCTGGAGCAGGCTGCCCAGAGAGGCTGTGGAGTCTCCTTCCCTGGAGCCTTCCCAGCCCTGTCTGGATGTGTTCCTGTGTGACCTGTGCTGAATTCTGTCATTCTGCTCTGACAGAAGGGATGGACTGGAAGATCTCCAGAGGTCCCTTCCAACCCCTAACATCCTGTGAGGCTGTGAAGGTCATCCAGTGCCAGCCCCCTGCCATGGGCAGGGACACTTCCCACCAGCACAGCTTGCTGAAGGCCTCATCCATCCTGGCCTTCAGCACCTCCAGGGAGGGGACAGCCACAGCCTCCGTGGGCAACCTGTGCCAGTGTCTCCTCACCCTCAATGCAAAGAATTTGTTCTTCCTCTCCACTCTCCCTCTCCCCTCTCCCAGCTCAAAGCCATTGTCCCTCGTCCTGGCACTCCCAGCCCTTCTCCAAAGTCCCTCCCCAGCTTTCTCATGTCCAGGGGGAGACAGCCCCTGCCCTGTTCTGTGCTGATGCTCAGACCTTGCTTGGTTGTTAGGAGCAGCATTAAATCAACCCCGGGGACCTGAGCTCTCTTCTCAGCTCTGTTGATTTTTTGGAGGGGGTTATTTCATAGAATGAAGGAATGGGTTGGGTTGGAAGGGACCTCCAGAGGCCATCCAGTCCCACCCCCCCTGCACTCAGCAGGGACATCCTCCCCTAGATCAGGTTGCCCAGAGTCCTGTTCAGCCTCCCCTTGAATACCTCCAGGGGTGGAGCCTCAACCTCTTCCCTGGGCAACCTCTTGCTGTGTTCCACTATCCTTTGAGCTGTGAGTGAAGCAGGATTGGAGCAGCCTTGGCCAGCTTTCCCTCTCCCTGAGGTGCTGCCTGCCC
This sequence comes from Indicator maculatus, assembly GCA_013399975.1. Lineage (NCBI taxonomy): Eukaryota > Metazoa > Chordata > Aves > Piciformes > Indicatoridae > Indicator > Indicator maculatus. The sequence continues at coordinate 45,875 of VXBD01004954.1, read as the reverse complement.
TTCCTCTTGCCTTTAGGATGTCAAGGATGGCAGAATCTACAACGAGCAGAACTTCTTCCAGCGAGCTGCCAAGGCAGCCACAGGTTGGTGCTTTGGGGTTAGGGCAGGGGGGAGGCAGGCTGCTTGGTAGAGAAACCAGCAGCCCTCTCCCATCTCTTCTGGGAGGCTTTTGGAGGGCCAGGTTGGAGTCAGCCAAGTCACTGCTTGGTAGGTGTCACAGTGCTGTGGTTGGTGTCACAGTGCTGAGAGGTTCAGCCAGGAGCCTGCTGTCCCAGGGCTCCCTTAGGACACCTCAGTGTTGGCATTTTGAAGCTTTCTTGCTCTACCCAATGCTTTGTCTTGATCTCATTGGTGGCTCTTCAGCCCTGCAGCCTGCCCTGCCTTGGCTCCCTCTCTCTTCTCTGCCCCTTCCCTGGGTGTTTGTCAGCTGCTGTCTGGGATTTACTCCATTGACCCAAAGAAACTGAGCAAGAGCCTGAGTGGGGGTGATGGAGGTGTTCCTGGCACTGCACTTCTGGGAGGGCTGTCAACCTCTGCTCCTCCATCCCTGCCTCTCTTCCCCCCTCCCTGTTTCACCGAGCCCTGGCACTGCCAGCTGCCCTGCTCTCTGCTCCCAGCACCCCTCCTGCCTCACTCTTGCTCTGTGGTGCTCTGGGCATCGATACCTGGCACCTGCTCCAGCACCTCTGCTCCTCAGGCTGCCCTTTCTGGGGAGGGATTGCTATGAGAGAGGCCTCCAGCTGCCCAGGGCAGAGCAGGCATCCCTGAGTGAGCTCCTTAGCAGTAGACACTGCTGCACCCTGTGCTCTTCTCTCCCTTTCTAGTGGAGAAGTGGAAGAAGGGGCACTCAGTGCCATTGCTGGGGATCCCCAACTGCCTTGGCTTTGGACTGCATGCAGATAGCTACAGGTGAGGTGACTGCAAGGACACAGCTGAGCTCTCTTGTCCACAGCTGCCACCTTCTTGAGCTTTTCCTCCTCTCCTTGCTGTCTTCTGAGCCTCTGCTGCTCATCCTGTGGGCTCCTGGCCTCGTGCACTGCTCCTGCCTCCTTCCACTGTGGCTGCTTTGCCTCTCTTCAGTCCTCTTGCCACTGCTGAAAGTCACTGCCTGTGCCCCTGCTGGCCCTCAGCCCAGGGCACAGCTTCTCCCTGCCTTGTAGGCTTTGAGGGGCAGGCTCAGGCTGTGCCTCTGCAGTATGTCTCTTCCTTTTTCCAGAAGCTTTCTCTTCCCCAAAGTTGAGGAAACCTTTTTTGAGGTCAACCTGGACTTGATGAGAGGTCTAATCCAGGTGGATGGCTTCTGGAGTGTCTGCTGCAGGGCTTCCAAACCAGGGAGGTGCTGCCAGGTGCTGAGCCTTTCTCTCTTGCAGGTTTTTGGTGTTCTCTGACCTGGGGAGGACTCTGCAGTCTGTGCTGAGTGATGGCTTACAGCTCCTGAAGGAGAAGGCAGCTTCCCAGCTCGCAGTCAGGCTGGTAGGTGCTCAACCAGGGCTTCCTCAGGAGACTTCTGGGGGAGGCCTTGAGGGGCATCCAGTCCAACCCTTACCCCAGCACTCCCAGGTCACCTCTAAACCATGGTCCTCACCTCCACATCTCCATGGCTTTAAAACCCCTCCAGGGATGGGGACTGCCCTGGGCAGCCTGGGCCAGGCCTTGACAACCCTCAAGGGGAAGAAATTGTTCCTTCTGTCCAACCTAGACCTCCCCTGGGGCAACTTGAGGCTGTTTCCTCTTGGCCTTTCTAAGAGACTTTACTACAGAAGACCTAAAACTGCCTCCTGGATCTTTCAGAGGTGTTCTGAAGCTGATGAAGGGAGTGGCTGGGGGGCTCTGCGCCTCAAGCCTGTTGTAAAACTGAGTAGTATGTTTGGAGGAAAACATCACCATGAAGGAATTTGGGGTCAGGAGAAGGAGAGAAACCTGACACTCCAACATTGGAGGCTGTGGGATGTGCTGCTTTTTGTGCTTCCTCCCACAGCTGTGGGGAGCTGGGGAAGGTCCAGCCCAGTGCCAGGGCAGGGTGCTGGAGGAGTCTGTGTGTGGCTGTGGTGAGCTCTGCTCCTCTCTTCACTCCTAGCTAGACTGCCTGGAGTACATCCATGAGAATGAGTATGTGCATGGGGACATCACTGCTGACAACATCTACCTGAACCCAGCTGACCTGGCCCAGGTGGGGAGCAGCAGCAGTGCTGGGGGGAGGTGGCAGTGAACAGGGGATGGGGTGCTGGGGCTAGGGCAGACAGCACCACCCCAGCTCCAGCTGCTGGCCAGGGGAGCAATGCAGCCCAGGCTACCATGCAGGATCAGAGAATTGGTTGGGTGGGAAAAGCCCTCCCAGAGCATCCAGTCCAACATCAACCCAACCCCACCATGGACACCAAACCCTGTCCACAGGTGCCATGGCCACAGGGTTCTGCAACACCTCCAGGGGTGGGGACTCCACCACCTCCCTGGGCAGCCTCTTCCAGTCCCTGACCACTCTTGCAGCCAAGAAATTTTTCCTCCTCTCCAACCTAACCCTCCTCTGGCACAATTTCAGGCCATTGCCTCTCCTTCTAGCACCTGAGCCTAGGGAGCAGAGCCCAAGCCCCAGCTGGCTGCAGCCTCCTCTCAGGGAGCTGCAGAGAGCAATGAGGTCTCCCTCAGCCTCCTCTTCTGCAGGCTGACCACCCCCAGGTGGCTGGGCTGCCCCTGCAAGCAGGGCTGAGCCCACCTGTGCCCAGATGTATTGTGGTGTCTCCTAGGTGACCCTGGCAGGCTACTCCTCAGCCTTCCGCTACTGCCCGGGCGGGAAGCATGTGGCCCAGCGGGAGGGCAGCAGGACCCCTCATGAGGGCACCCTGGAGTTCATCAGCTTGGACAGCCACAAGGGAGCAGGTGAGGCTCAGCTCAGAGCTCAGCTACAGCTCTGACTCTGGCTGCATCTCCTTGCTCAGGTGTTTTGCTGTTGCTGCTTTCCATGTGCCTGGCCCCAAGCTACAGGTGGTGCCCAGGTGAAGCTCAGGAGGTTCCACAAGAGCAAGGGCAGGTCCTGCCCTGGGCTGGAACAATCCTCACTGTCAGTACAGACTGGGGGAGGAGGGGATGGAAACAGCCCTGGGGAAACGGATTTGGGGGTGCTGGTGGGGGAGAAGCTGGCCAGGAGCAGGCAGGGGGAGCTTGCAGCACAGAAGGCCAAGGGCAGCCTGGGCTGCATCCAAAGCAGCACTGCCAGGGATCCAGAGAGGTGATTCTGACACTTTGCTCTGCTGAGACCTCACCTGCAGTGCTGTGAGCAGGTCTGGAGCCATCAACACTGGAAGGACCTGGACCTGATGGAGAGGGTCCAGAGGAAGCCATGGAAATGCTCAGGGGGTTGGAGCAGCTCTGCTGTGAGGAGAGGCTGAGGGAGCTGGGGGAGTTCAGCCTGGAGAAGAGAAGGCTCCAGGGAGACCTAATGGCAGCCTGCCAGGACCTGAAGGGGCTACAAGAGGGATGGAGAGAGACTGTTAGCAAAGGCCTGCAGGGACAGGACCAGGGACAATGGCTTCAGAGCAGAGCAAATCGATTGAGATTGGATGTGAGGAACAAGTTCTGCACCAGGAGGCTGCTGGAACACTGCAGCAGGTTGCCCAGGGAGGTGGTTGAGGCTCCATCCCTGGAGATATTGAAGGTGAGGCTGGAGAGGGCTCTGGGCAACCTGATCTGGTGGAGGATGTCCCTGCTGGGTGCAGGGGGTTGGACTGGAGGAGCTTTGGAGCTCCCTTCCAGCCTGGACCATTCTCTGATTGTGACAGCCCAAGGAGAGCTTGGGGCCAGCTGCATGCAGATGTAGTACTGTGGTGAGGCTTGTTCAGGTCAGTCAGGGGCTGCAGCAAGAGGTGCAGGGATGGTCCTGCTCCATCTGCAGCCTTGGCTGCTGGAGGCCTGTGATGAATAGCAAATGGAGCTGCTTCCTGCTGGCTTAGCAGGGATCTGTTTCCAGGCAGCCTGGATCCCTGCCCTACAAGGATTTGCATCAGGCTCTGCTCTGACCTTGAGGCAATGAGAGCTGGAAAGGCATTGAAATGAGCCAGTTCTGCTCCTGGTTGGAATGTGATTGTTCTCTGCCAGTGTTCAGACTGGCCAAATCCTCTGCCAGAAGCTGGGAGGTGATTCCTCAGCCCTGTGAGCTGGCAGCCTGCCAGGGGCATTGACATCCCAGAGCACATCCCTTGAGGTTCTGCTCCTCAGAGCTGCCTGTTTCACAGAAGGGGCATCTCAGCTAGAGACTTCCAAGGCTGTGCAGAGTGCTGGAGTGCTTTGGAGGAGAGGCAGGCTCCTGGGGCTCTTCTGGGATGGCTCCCAAACCCTTTTCTCACCTGGTAATGTCTCTCCCTTCCCCTCAGGACCATCTCGCCGGAGTGACTTGGAATCCCTGGGCTACTGTCTCCTGAAGTGGCTCTGTGGCTGCTTGCCTTGGTCTGATGAGCTGGACAAAGTACAAACTGTGGTGGAGAAGAAGGAAAAGTAGGAGAAATCATCTTAAGTCTTGTGGGAACTGCTCAGCAGGAAGCAGTGAGGGAGGTTTTGTGACTGAAGAGCAATGGGCTGTGGGCAGATGCCCTGTAAAGGCTGAGCCTGGCCTGAGGGGGTCTGGTGGACCCCAGGTCTGCTCCATCCAGGATGTGGCCATCTGAATGCAGCCTGCCTGAGGTGGCTTTTTGTGTCCTTGTTGCCAAAGGCAGGCTGCTCAGTGCCTGCTGCATTGCTGCTGGGCTGACAGCACTCTGCACTGATTGTTCCAGGTACAGAAAGGATGTGAGAGGCCTTCTCCAGCTGTGCTTCAGGCAGAGAGCCATTCCAGGTATGCTCCCTGGGACAGGGGCTCCTGGGGAAGGAGGAACTCCAGCTCTGGAGCCTTCAGCACAGGCAGGGACCTGCTGGAGCAGGGCCAGGGGAGGCCACAGCAGTGCTGGCAGGGTGGAAGCCCTCTGCTGGGAGGCCAGGCTGGGAGAGTTGGGGTTGTTCAGCCTGGAGAGGAGAAGGCTCCAGGGAGACCTTCTGGTGGCCTTGCAGTGCTTCAAGAGGCCAGAAGGAAGCTGGGGACAGACTTTGGAGCAGGGCTTGTTGGGACAGGCCAAGGTGGGAGGGTTTGAGACCACCTGGGGCTTAAAGGATGCATAGAAAGCTGGGGACAGAGTTTTTCTCCCTCCCTTGGGGCAGGCCAAGGGGGATGGTTGGAAGTGAAAGAGGGAGGTTGAGAGTGGAGAGAAGGGAGAAATGTTTGGCAGTGAGGGTGGGGAGAGCCTGGCCCAGGCTGGCCAGAGAGGTGGGAGCTGCCCCATGGCTGGCAGCAGTGCAGGGCAGGTTGGCTGGGGCTGTGAGCAGCCTGCTCACCCCAGCAGGGGTGGGTGCAGGGCCGGCAGGGGTGGGTGCAGGGCCGGCAGGGGTGGGTGCAGGGCTGGCAGTGGTGCAGGGCCAGCAGGAGGGCAGCCTGAGAAGGCTGTGGGGCAGCCTGCTGAGCACAGCTGGGTTGTCTCTGCTGCTCCAGGCAGTGATGTTCCTTTGCTTTGCAGATGCTCTGCAGGGCTACCTGCAGCAGGTCATGGCCCTAGAGTATGAGGAGAAGCCTGACTATGAGGCCTTGAGGCAGCTCTTCAAGAAAGCACTGGAAAAGATGAAAGCTTCTGCCTATGACTCTCTGGATCTCAAAATGGTGCCCTAGGTAAGTGCCACTGTCACAGAATCAGCGCAGAACAGCAGCAGGGGTTGGAAGGGACCTCCAGAGATCATCCAGACCAACCCCCCTGCCAGAGCAGGGGCAGCCAGGGCAGCTCACACAGGAACACATCCAGGTGGGGCTTGGAAGTCTCCAGAGAAGGAGACTCCACAACCTCTCTGGGCAGCCAGCTCCAGGCCTCCAGCACCCTCACAGCAAGGAAGTTTCTCCTCCTGTTCAGATGCAACCTTCTGGGTTCCAGTTTGTGTCCACTGTCCTATCACAGGACCCCACTGACAAGATCCTGACCCCTGAGGTGGAGCTCTGCTCCACTCTGCTGAGACCACACCTGGANTGAGGATGAGCAGAGGGCTGGAGCTGCTCTGCTCTGAGGACAGACTGAGAGAGTTGGAGTTGTGCAGTCTGGAGTGGAGAAGGCTCTGAGGAGACCTTCTTGTGGCCTTCCAGTATCTGCAGGGGGCTACAAGAAAGCTGGGGAGGGACTTTTGAGGGTGTGGGGTAGGCATAGGACTGGATCCAAACTAGAGGAAGGGAGATTCAGACTGGCTGTCAGGAAGAAGTTGTTCCCCATGAGGGTGGTGAGAGACTGGCACAGGTTGCCCAGGGAGGTGGTGGAAGCCTCATCCCTGGAGGTTTTTGCAGCCAGGCTGGAGGTGGCTGTGAGCAACCTGCTGTGGTGTGAGGTGTCCCTGCCCATGGCAAGGGGTTGGGACTGGCTGAGCCTTGAGCTCCCTTCCAGCCCTGCCAGTTCTGTGATTCTAACTCCCTGTGCACTGTGGTTGGGATTGCAGCAGCAGGCAGCCCTTGAGGTGCTGCTGCAGGTGGGAGGGGAGGATTGCAGCTGGCCTGTGGGACCTAGAGGTTGCTGCAGAGCTGTGGAGGGAGCCCCTCAGCAGTCCCTGTGCAGAGCCAAGCCAGGCTGAGCCTGTGTGAGCAGCACATGATTGCTCAGGATCTGCCCATGGAGGAGCAGAGGGCTTGAAGCAGAGGCTGGAGAGGGTCTGCAGGGGCCTGGGGGTGGTACCAAAGTGCAGACTGCTGCAAGCTGCTCCTTTTGCTGTATTTAGAGAGCTGAAGCTCTGGGCTGTAGCTTTGGCTTGTCCTCAGAAAGCAGCTTCTAGGTCTGGCTTTAGCACCTCAGGGCCTGTGGCTCTGCAGCCTCAGGTGCAGTTTTAGCCCTGAGGCACCTCCAAGGCTGAGGTTTGCTGCAGCCAGAGCTTGGCTGTGCTGCAGGCTGCTGGATTAAGCTTCAAGCCCCTGGAACATGGAACTGGCTCCTCCTCAGCTGCTGTGAGACCACAGCTGGAGAGCTGTGCCCAGTGCTGGGCTCCCCAGTTCAAGAGGGGCAGGGAGAGAGTGGAGAGAGTCCAGGGGAGGCTATGAGGATGATGAAGGGACTGGAAGAGCTGTGTGAGGGGCAAAGGCTGAGAGCCCTGAGGGTGCTGGAGAGGAGAAGGCTGGGAGAGGATCTGATCAATGTCTATCACTAGCTGAGGGTTGGGAGGCAAGAAGGAGCCAGGCTCTTGTCAGTGGTGCTCAGGGACAGGACAAGGAGCTATGGACACAAACTGGAACCCAGGAAGCTCCACCTCAACAGGAGGAGAAAATTCCTTGAGGGGAGGCCTGGAGCAAGCTGCCCAGAGAGGTTGCGTGGAAACTTTCAAGCCCCCCTCCTGGATGTGTTCCTGTGTGAGCTGCCCTGGCAGGGGGAAGTTGGACTCAACCTTCAGGGGTCCCTTCCAACCCCTCCCAGCCTGTGCCTCTCTTTCCTCTTGCAGGGCAGGAGTGGAACTGCTCAGTGTTCCCATTTTGTGCCTTTCAGCTCAAGGGACCTTGCACTGGAAGAAGCAGAAGCTTGCTGCAGCCTGAGGCCTTTCCCACAGCTGCTTCACTTTTACCTTGTGTGGTTTTAGAAGTGTTTTCTATTTCCTTCCCCTCCATCCCCCCAGTTTTAATGTGACCCAGTGCTGACTTTTTGAGCAGCTTGTCTGGAACAAGTTGAATGTGAAGACAACTTCTGCAGGGGGAGGCTGTGGCAGCTGCAGAACTACAGAAGGGTAAAGCCTGGCCCAGAAAAACCGAATCAGGAATTGATTTTTTTTTTTTTTTAAACTAGTTGGCAAGGCCTAGTTTTGTAATGAACTTTGTGGACAAGCCCCAGGGCTGTTGGCTCTTGGTTGTTTGGCACCTTCAAGGCCTTTCTGAAGGCTCTTTCTGGAGTTGGGTTTGGTGGTGGTGTGAGCCCAGGTTCCTCTGAGCCAGGTGTTCTCCCAGCTGCTCAGCAGTTTGCACAGGGAAGGGCTGGAGTGGGGCCAGGGAAGGGCAAGGAAGCTGCTGGAGGGTCTGAGGAGCAGCTGAGGGACTTGGGGTTGGTTCAGCCTGGAGCAAAAAAGAGGCTGAGGGGAGACCTCCTTGCTCTCCACAGCTCCCTGAAGGAGGTTGGAGCCAGGTGGGGCTTGGGCTCTGCTCCCACAGGACAAGTGAGAGGAAACAGCCTCAAGGTGCCCCAGGGGAGGCTGAGGTTGGCCATGAGGAACAACTTCTCCCCTAAAAGGGTTCTCAAGGCCTTGGCCCAGGCTGCCCAAGGCAGTGGTGGAGTCCCCCTGCCTGGAGGGGGTTCAGAGCCATGGAGCTGTGGTGCTGAGGGCCATGGCTCAGTGGTGCCCTGGCAGTGCTGGCTGAAGGGTTGCACTCCATGCTCTGAAAGGTCTCTCCCACCCAGAAGGGTTCTGTGCCAGGAAGCTAAATCCCCTGCAGGCAGGCCCAGCTCTGACTTCAGCCTCAGAACGTGGCTCAGAGCTCAGCTCTGCCCTCTCCCCCAAGCCTCCCCCCAGCCTCCCCCCAGCTCCCCAGCAGGAAGAGATGGAGATGGAGGCAGCTCTATTACAAAACCTTTTTTTTAATAAAAATTCACTCCACTGCCTGTGGCTGAGCTGCTGCCATCTGCCAGAGGAAGCCCTGGGGCAGTCCAGTTCCAGTGTTGAAGGCAGTGCTGGCTGCTGGCAGCCTGGTACCTTGTTCTGTCAGGGAGGAGAAGGGTTGGGGCCTGAAGGAGCTTGAGCCCAGGCGTGCTAGGCTGAGGTCAGTGGAGGTGGATCCTTCAAACTCCTACTTGCAGCAGCACAGGTTGGGGTTGTGATCATCAGAGAAGCAGCTGCTTGCCCTTGAGAGAGCAGGAGAGAGCAGCAAGGCTGAGCTGAGGGCTCCCAGCAGGACACTGCTGCTAGTGTTCAAGTGAGGGAGACCTTCCTTCAGGACAGGAGTGGAAAGAGCAAGGAAGGCTCTGCAGGACAGGGACTGGAAGGTGGCCACTCAGCTGCAGTTCCAGCAGAGAGCAACAGTTCACAGAGGTCCTGGAGAAGTGGGCAGGAGGCAGTTAAGGCACAGGAGGAGGCTTTTTCTATGGCAGCTAGAGCCAGAGAGGCAAAAGGGCTTTAAAACCACAGCTGAGAGGTAGGTAAGAGAGCAGCTCAGGCCTGCAGGGAGCCTTCATTTACCTCTTGGTTGTATCCATTCAAAACCTTGGTGTCAGTGCAGCAAATGGTACAGAGAGGGAGAGGGAAGGAACAGCTGAGGGAGAGGGGAGCTGGCAGCACAACCTCAGGGAGGTCTTCTCAAGTGGAGGCATTCAAGCACAGTGTCACAGCCAGCAGTCAGCACCAAAGGCAGTTCCTTGCTCCTGGAGGCTGCCAGGGCCTCAGAGCAAAGCAAGGCACAGGACAGCTTCTTCGTTTTGTTTTCTCTCTCTCCTCAGGGGAGGTGAGGCAGGACAGAAAGGAGCTCTAACATTTCAGAAGAGGAGGAGGAAGATTAGTTGCAGAGGAGCAGACAGCAGGGAGTACTTTCAAAAGGCAGCTATGGAGGAAGGAAAGGGCCCAGAGGCTACAGAGCTGGAGGCCAGGGACAGGCAGAGCTGAGGGGAAGGACTCTTCTTGGAGGTATTGATTCACTATCAGCCCTGTACCACTGGGACAGGAACACTGCTTCCAGGAAAAGGGAAAGAGGAGGCAGGAATCAGAGGCTGAGGAAGCCTGAGGTGCCCCTTTCTTCACTGTGTCCTGCTGCATTTTTCCTCTTCACTTGCCTCCTGTCCCCCTTGGGCTGAGCCTGGGGGGGCTGTAAACAGAGCTGCAGGGAGGGGGGCAGGCAGGGCCCCCTGCTCAGAGCCAGCACTGAGGTAGGTTTGAGAGGTGCTCCAAGGCTGCCTTCTAGAGGAGATGCAGGGCTGGCACTGGTGACAGAGGAGTAGCCTGAGCTGGCCTCCAGCTGAGGGTGGCTGGGGGGGAGGGAGGCTGGGGGGCTGCAGGGGCCCCACTCTGCAGCCAGGCTGTCCTCGTCGCTGGAGTCCTGGCAGCAGTGCTCTGCAGGGTCCATGTACACCACTGTCACATCCAGGATCCCACTGGGACCTGTCACTGCAGGAGGAGACAAGCAAAGAGGTTACTGTGGGATCTGGGCAACACCAAGCAAGCCAAGGAAGGTGGGGAGGCACTGGGAGAGGGGCTGGCTGGAGAAGGTGTGGAGGGTCCAAGCATGGAGGGGCTCATAAGAGGCTGCCCAGGGAGGTGGTGGAGTCCCCATCCCTGGAGGTGTTCAAGAAAGCTGTGGCCATGGCACCTAGGGCCATGGTTTAGTGGCCATGGTGGGGTTAGGTTGATGGTTGGACTTGATCTTGGAGGGCCTCTGACACCCAAACAATTCTGTGATTCTATGACATGGCCTTGAGCAACCTGGGCCGGGAGGAGCATCCCTGCCCAGGGCAGAGGGTTGGAACTGGATGATCTTGAAGCTCCCTTCCAGCCCAACCCATTCTGATTCTAGCACAGACTGCTAGAAAAAAAACCAAGGAAGAGCACAAAACTTCTGTCTCCTTCCACTTGGAGAAGAGGGAAGAACACTGAGCTCTCACCCTCCTTTAAAAGAAGAACTTTTCCCCACCTCAGACAGTTTTGATGGGCACCAAGAGGTGTTTAGAACACAACCAGCCAGCCCCAGAGCCAACAGAGGAACCAGGGCAGGTTTGTCTCTAACTCAGCACCTTTAGTGCACTATCAGCAGGATCAGAAGGCAGAGGCACTTTGAAACAAAAAAGCAGCCACAAAACCCAGCTGGGAGAGTTGGGCCTGTGCAGCCTGGAGAAGAGAAGGCTCCAGGGAGACCTCAGAGCAGCCTTGCAGTACCTGAAGAGGCTCCAGGAGAGCTGGGGAGGGACTTTGGACAAGAGCTGGCAGTGCCAGGATGAGGGACAATGGCTTTGAGCTGGGAGAGGGGAGAGTGAGAGTGGAGAGGAGGAAGAAATTGTTTGGAGTGAGGGTGGGGAGACACTGGCACAGGTTGCCCAGGGAGGCTGTGCCCTCCCTGGAGGTGTTGAAGGCCAGGCTGGATGAGGCCCTGAGCAAGCTGTGCTGGTGGGAGGTGTCCCTGCCCATGGCAGGGGGTTGGAGCTGGATGAGCTTTCAGGTCCTTTCCATTCCATGGATCTTTGGAGCCCTTCTCCATGCTCTGCAGCAGCACAGAGCAGATACCTCTGCAAGACTCCAACAGCTACAGGGAAGAGCTTTTCTCCAGCTACAAGTTGAAGCTTCTGCAGCTTGAGAAAGAGCTCCAAAAGCAGCAGGAGAGCAGCAGACAGCTTTAATTCCCTTGTTCCAAGGAGGATCAAACCCTCACCATCTCCATCCCTCTCGCCTTCACTTTCCTGATCCCCTTCGTAGCCAGAGCAGGTATCCAGGCTCCAGTCCAGGAAGTTATCCAGGAGGCTTTCTTCCTGGGTGGAGAGCTCTGCTGTGGGGGTAGTCACAAAGCTGCCTCTGTCATCCTGAATGCTGTCTTCCCTCCTCCTGCAGCAAGAGAAGGCAGAAGGCATCCATCAGAAGCCAAGTTCCTCACCTCCAACTCTTTTTAAGAGGTTTGTCAAAGGCATTACAGAGAATTGATCCCATTTAGAGCCTGAAAGCTCAGCCTGGCAGAGAGCAGGCAGGGCTCCTGCTGATCCTCAGCAGCACTGCCAGGCCTGACTGCAGTGCCTGAAGGGGAGCTACAGGAAAGCTGGGGAGGGACTTCTGAGCGTGTCAGGGAGTGATAGGACTGGGGGGAATGGAGCAAAACTGGAAGTGGGGAGATTGGGATTGGATGTGAGGAAGAAGTTGTTCCCCATGAGGGTGGTGAGACACTGGCACAGGTTGCCCAGGGAGGTGGTGGAAGCCTCATCCCTGGAGGTTTTTGCAGCCAGGCTGGATGTGGCTGTGAGCAACCTGTTGTGGTGTGAGGTGTCCCTGGCCATGGCAGGGGGGTTGGAACTGGCTGAGCCTTGAGGTCCCTTCCAGCCCTGACAGTTCTGTGGTTCTGCGACTGACACTGACCTTTTGGTTCTCTTGCCACAGGGAGAGCTGAGGAAAGGCTGAATTTCCACCACAGTCCTGTGCAAGGGGCTGGGCTCTGGGTCCTCCTGTTTGACACCCAGCAAGGAGCAGAGCTGGCTGTAACTCATCACCTGGAAAGCAAAGAGAGCCACAGAGTTAGACACGTTCCCAGGAGCAGGCTGTTTGCTACAGCATCACGCAGAATCCCACAGTCCCAGTCCCAATTCNCCTTTAGCTCTTGCTGAGCATTGCTCAGCTGCCCTCTGGGGCTGCTCTTCTGCAGGCTCTCAGCCCCAGGGCTCTCAGCCTTTGCTCCTCACAGAGCTGCTCCAGGCCCCTCAGCAGCATTGCAGCCTCCCCTGGACTCTCTCCAGCAGTTCCCTGTCTTGAACTGGGAAGCCCAGAACTGGCCCCAGGGCTCAGATGTGGCCTTGCCAGCACAGAATAGAAGGAGAAGCCCTGAGCAGCCTGCTCTGGTTGGAGGTGTCCCTGCTGCCTGCAGGGGGTTGGACAAGATGCCCTTCGAGGGTCCCTTGGTTCAGTGCAGTCTGACTGTGAGAGGAGAACTCCCTCACCCTGCTCTGTCTATTTTTCAGGAGCAAATCTCCCTCTGTGAGTCCTTCCCAGCTGTCCTCACACTGAGCAGCTACAGTCCCTGCAGGTCAATCACCACCTCCCCCTGCACTCAGTGACTCTCTCTGCTCCCCAGGCCTGCAGGGAGCCCTCTCAGCCCCCTCCTGGAATCCCCCCTGCCCCGTGGGAGCTCTGCCCGGGGTGGCAGTGCTCTGCAGAGCAGCCCCCACGGGCTGCCCCCTGCCCACCTTCTCCTTGCCGATCTCCTCGTATCGCTCGTCCTCGAAGCGCTGCTTGACGGCGGTCAGGGACACCTGCCGGTAATCCTTGGGGATGTCGTCATGGAAACTGGGAAAGAGACAGCGCTCAGCCTGCTGCCGGCCGGCTCCCACCCCCGCACGCCCCGGGCCCTGCGGCTTCTCGCCCTCTGCTTCTCGGCTCCTCCTCTGCTGCCTGTCAGCTCCCCCTGCCCCTCTCACTTCCCTCTGCCCCCTTTCAGCTCCCTCTGCCC
>VXBD01004954.1:11557-31754 GCA_013399975.1 Indicator maculatus | reverse complement strand
GCACTCTGCCCTCCCTCAGGGAGGGCTGAGTGCCCAGCCACAGCAGGTCTGCCGAGAGCTGGACCCCAAACCCACCCTCTGGCCTCTCCCCAGAGAGGTCTCCCAAACCCTTACCACTTTTGGTAGAGGCTGAGCACACAGGGCAGGAGGTCTTCCAGGGAGAAGCCAGTGCAGTCAGCCAGCTGGCTGCTCCAGGGGTGTGCTGGAGAAGGGAAGAGAGGTTAGGAGGTGTGGCAGCAGCTCAGCAGTCACATAGGGGGAGCTTCTTTGGGTGAAATCTGCACACAGCTCACTCAGAGGGAGCTTCAGGAACAGGTCTGAGTGCCCAGAGGGCTTCACAAAGCCTGCACAGGCTGATGGTGCTGATGGGGTGCACAAAGCCTGCACAGGTTGATGGTGCTGATGGGGTGCACAAAGCCTGCACAGGCTGATGGTGCTGATGGGGTCCCCTTCAGCAGCATTACTGAGAGGGGAGAGAGGCTCAGCTCCACAGCTCCTGCTGAGGCCTTACACCTGTGTCTCACCTCCCTCCTCTTCACCCCTCAGCCCCCCCAGGCAAGCCAGAGGCATGAAATCAGACTGGGCTGAGCAGGACCATCCAGCTCCAACCCCTTGCCATGGGCAGGGACACCTCCCACCAGCTCAGCTTGCTCAAGGCCTCATCCAGCCTGGCCTTCAACACCTCCAGGCTTGGAGCCTCTGAAAATTCTCTGACCAACCTGTTCCAGTGCCTCAAAACCCTCATGAGGAAGAATTTCCTCTTAGTGTCTCATCGAAGCTCAGCTTCTCCCAGCTCAAAGCCATTGTCCCTCATCCTGGCTCTCCCAGCCCTTCTCCAAAGTCCTTTCCCAGCTCTCCTGGAGCCTCTTTCAGCTACTAGAAGGTTGCTCTAAGGTCTCCCTGGAGCCTTCTCCTCTCCAGGCTGAACAACCCCAACCCTCCCAGCCTGGCCTTCCAGCACTGCTGTGGCCTCCTCTGGCCCTGCTCCAGGTCCCTGTCTGTGCTGAGGACTCCAGAGCTGCCCCAGCACTGCAGGGGAGGTCTCAGCAGGCACAGCAGAGGGGCAGAATCCCCTCCCTGCCCCTGCTGCCCACACTGCTGGGGATCAGCCCAGGACAGGCTGGGGCTGGGCTGGCAGCACTCAGTGCCAGCTCCTGGCCAGCTCTGCACTCCCAGGGCCTTCTCCTCAGGGCTCCTCTCCAGCCCTTCACCCCCAGCCTGGATTTGTGCTTGGGATTACCCTGCCCCAGGTGCAGAACCTTGCACTTGGCCTTGTTGAACCTCATGAGGCTGCCCCAAAACCCACCCCAAAGGCTCCCTGAAGGGCCCAGGCAGCCCAACCTGCCCTGCTGCAGCTCCAGCTAAGGGGAAAAAGGTTCCTCACCTTGCCTGTGCAGGATCTTGGCCAGCAGCAGTGCAGCAGCAGCCAGCTGAGCTGGGGAGTACACACAGAGGCTAGTGTTGAGCACTGAGAGCTCACAGATGAAGCTGTAAAGGTGAAGAGTTCTTCTCTCCAGGGGGGCTATGTTTGACAGCACCTCCTTGTAGTCCACAATGGTAGGGATCTAGTGCAGAGGAGAGCAAAGCTTGGAAGCACAACACAAGCACCAAGTGTGTGGAGGAGATGTTTGGAGGAGATGCTGCTCCACAGCTGCAGCCCAAGGAACCCCCAGATGCAGCCCAAGGAACCACTGAACCTCCAGTTCTGCAGGCTGCAGAGACAAACAGCTTCCCATCTGGGATGGGCAGCAGAGATCCCTCAGATCTGTCTCCAGGCTGCAGGGCTGATGGTGCTGAGTGGTGCTTGGCTGAGGGGAGTGGGAGATGGTGCTGGGACGAGTGATCAGCTGTGGAGCTCATCTGGGTACCCAACCTGCTGCCCACCCCACACTCCCAGCAGGGTGGGGATAAAGGGAGCTCAGGAGCTCACCCAGGCCAACCCTTGCTCCAGCAGGGCACCCACAGCAGCTTGCCCAGGGGCACAATGCCCAGGGGGGGTTGGAAGCTCTCCACACAAGGACACTCCACAACCTCTCTGGGCAGCCTGCTCCAGCCCTCCAGCACCCTCACACCAAACAACTTTCTCCTCCTGCTCACATCCAACCTCCTACCTGCCACTTTGTGCCCCTTGCCCCTTGTGCTGGCCCTGGGCACCACTCAGCAGAGTCTGGCCCCAGCCTCTTGCCCCCCCCCCACAGCTCCTTTAGCTCTTGCTGAGCATTGCTCAGCTGCCCTCTGGGGCTGCTCTTCTGCAGGCTCTCAGCCCCAGGGCTCTCAGCCTTTGCTCCTCACAGAGCTGCTCCAGGCCTCTCAGCAGCTCTGTAGCCTCCCCTGGAGCAGAGATGTTTTCACTCCTTTGGGCAGCTCTGCTGGTTTGTTTTTTTTTCCCCCACTACTACACTGACCCTGAAGCATTCTCCAGGTAAAGGACAAAAATGGCCTCTGCAAAGCTAATTGTGAGCCTCTACAGAGGGCTTTTGCCTGCATGCTCTGGAGCACAAAACCTCAACATCTTAGGGCAGGAGAAGTGCTCATCCCAGCAGCATCACAGAATGGGTTGGGGTGGAAGGGATCCTCCAGCTCCACCCCCCTGCCATGGGCAGGGACACCTCCCACCAGCACAGGCTGCTCCATGCCTCATCCAGCCTGGCCTGCAGCACCTTCAGGGAGCCCAAGGGGTGAAAGAGTCCATCCAAACTCACCCTTATCCTCCCTTCCAGGGCAGAGATGATCTCCCCCATCATCCTCACCAGGTCTTCATACTTGTAGGTGTTGTCTGTCAGCCACACAGCCTCCCGGATCGTCAAGATCTCCTTGCTGATGAAGCTGTGACAGCACAGGACAGAGAGGGTCAGACTGGACAAGTCCTTCCCAGCCAAGCACCAACCCAGCACTGCTGTGACAGCAGAGGATAGAGAGGGTCAGACCTGGAAGAGTCCTTCTCAGCCAAGCACCAACTCAACACTGCTGTGACAGCAGAGGATAGAGAGGGTCAGACCTGGAAGAGTCCTTCTCAGCCAAGCACCAACTCAACACTGCTGTGACATTAAGGGACAGAGGGGTTCAGACCTGGAAAAGTCCTTTCGAGCTGACTGAGTCCAACTACAAACCCAACACTGCTGTGACATTAAGGGACAGAGGATTTCAGACCAGGAAAAGTCCTTCCAAGCTGATTGAGTCCAAGCACCAACCCATTACTGCCAAGGCCACTGCTCAACAGGGACAATCAGCCCCAGAAGAGAGAATTTGTGCACCTCAGCATTAAGGTTTCTATGGCAGGGAAAGGCACCCAAGGTGACCAAAGGGTTAAACAACTCCTTGAGGGACTTGGGAAACAGCTTCAGAAGGACTGTCCCAGGTACAGACCAGGAGCTCCTCCTTTATGTCTCCTTTAAGCTGGAACCACCTCCTAGGAACACAAAAGGGCTTAGGCTGGAAGGGACCTCAGAGAGCATCTGCTCCAACCCCCAGCCATGGGCAGGGACACCTCCCACCAGCACAGGCTACCCAAGGCCTCATCCAACCTGGGCCTGAACACCCCCAGGCAGGAGGCAGCCACAGCCTCCCTGGGCAGCCTGTGCCAGACTCTCACCAGCCTCACACTCAACAACTTCTTCCTCAGCTCCACTCTAACCCTGCTCTGCCTCAGCTCCAAACCATTCCCCCTTGGCCTGGCTCCACACCCCCTCAGCAAAAGTCTCTCTGCAGCCTTCCTGCAGGATCCCTTCAGGTCCTGGCAGGCAGCTCTGAGGTGCCCCTGGAGCCTTCTCCTCTGCAGGCTGCACACCCCCAGCTCCCTCAGCCTGTGCTCACAGCAGAGCTGCTCCAGCCCTTGCAGCATCTTTGTGGCCTCCTCTGGCCTCACTCCACAGCTCTGTGTCCTTCTGCTGCTGGGGACAGCAGAGCTGGAGGCAGGATTGGAGGTGAGGTGTGAGCAGAGCAGAGCCAAGGGGCAGAATCCCCTCTCCTGCCCTCTGCCCACACTGCTCTGGCTGCAGCCCAGCACACAGCTGCCTGCTGGGCTGCAGGAGGGCACTGCTGGCTCCTGGGGAGCTGCTCAGCACCCAACACCCCCAAGGCTCTTTGGTCAGGGCTGCTCTCAACCCACTCTGCACCCAACAGAACATTCCCAGTTCCCTATTTAGGAAACCCTCCCAGGCTAAGATGCAAGACCCTAAGAAGCTAACTCAGGAGAATGATTTCCCACAGCACCTTGCTGCTGCTGGTAGACTGAAGTGTGGGACACGACCACTGCAGCTGTTTCTGACAGGCTTTCTCTTGCTAACCACGGGGTGAGAGCCTTCCATGGCTGATGGAGTGCACTGAGAGCAGTCCAGCACTGGGCAGCATTTGGGCATTGAGAAACATGCTGAAGGAATCCCATTATGGGACTTGTTTGCAGAGGTTGTGTTTGAGTGGAAGCACAGCTCAGGTAGTGGACAGAGGGAGAGAGAGGCNCAAGAAGAGGAAGGAGAGAGAGGCAGGGGACAGGGCAAGAAGAGGAAGGAGAGAGAGGCAGGGGACAGGGCAAGAAGAGGAAGGAGAGAGAGGCAGGGGACAGGGCAAGAAGAGGAAGGAGAGAGAGGCAGGGGACAGGGCAAGAAGAGGAAGGAGAGAGAGGCAGGGGACAGGGCAAGAAGAGGAAGGAAAGAGAGGCAGGGGACAGGGCAAGAAGAGGAAGGAGAGAGAGGCAGGGGACAGGGCAAGAAGAGGAAGGAGAGAGAGGCAGGGGACAGGACAAGAGAGGGAGAGAGGCAGAAGGGAGGGGGAGGGCAGGGCAAGAGGGGAAGAGAGGCAGGGGGCAGGACAAGAAGAGGGGGAGGCAAAGATTCTTTCCAGTCTGACTGTTAGCAAGGGGGCAGGAGGCCCAGAACCGGCCTGCAGTGCTGGGGGTGGAAGCAGCAGGCAGGCAGGGCCCTACCGTGTGCAGATGACCATGCAGGCAATGCCCAGCAGCTGCAGCTGGGCCCTGGGCACAGCTCTCAGCGTCAGGTAGCGATCCACACAGTCCACAGTCATATGCAGGCACAGGCTGCAGAAGTCCTTCATGGTGGCCACCTCCACCAGCCAGTCGATCAGGATGTACCTGGAGAGCAGAGACAGACAGGGGCTGTGCAGCTGGCAGGACCCCCAGCCCGCTGAGCCCCCTCCCCAGCCCAGCCGACCACGGCCCAGCCGACCACGGCCCTGACACAAGGGAAAGCTCCCAGCCAAGGGGGTTCAACCCCAAGGCTTTCCAGAAGCAGCTCCTGCTGCACTGAGCAGAGGCCTTTGATCCCTAAAGGGTTAACAGAGTCCTTTGGGTGTCTGAGAAATGGGAGAAGAAAGTGCCCAGGAACAGGCACTGGGCACAAGCAAAGGATCCAAGAGAGGCCAAGCCCAGGACCCCCAAGAGAGGCCAAGCCCAGGACCCATAGGGGCCACAGCAGTGCTGGGAGGGTGGAAGCCCTCTGCTGTGAGGCCAGACTGGCAGAGTTGGGATTGTTCAGCCTGGAGATAAGGCTCCAGGGAGACCTGGGGGCCTTGCAGTGCTTCAAGAGATCAGAAGAAAGCTGGGGAAAGAATTCTGAGCAAGAGGTGATGGTTTAAACCAGAAGAGGGAGGTTCAGATTGGAGGGAAGGAAGAAATGTTTGACACTGAGGGTGGGGAGACCTTGGCACCACCTCCAGGGAGACCTTCTAGGGCTTAAAGGATGCACAGAAGAAAGCTGGGGACAGAGTTTGGAGCAAGGCTTGTTGGGACAGGCCAAGGGGGGAGGGTTTGAACTCAAAGAGGGAGAATGAGAGTGGAGAGAAGGGAGAAATGTTTGGCAGTGAGGGTGGGGAGAGCCTGGCCCAGGCTGCCCAGAGAAGTGGGAGCTGCCCCATGGCTGGCAGCAGTGCAGGGCAGGTTGGTTGGGGCTGTGAGCAACCTGCTCTGGCTGCAGCTGTCCCTGCTGGCTGCAGGGCTTGGAAAGGATGAGCTTTGAAGGTCCCTTCCAGTCTGGGATTAGATAAATAGCAGTTGAAAGGCCACCTAAGGTAAATAGAAAGGAACTACAGCTCCAAAAAGTCAAGCAGGGCCTCCAGCTCTCTAACAACTTGCTAGTCTTGACAAACTTAACTCCAAGTGCACACAGAAACCTCTCACACCTCATTTCATTTCCTCAGCTCTGAGGCCTCCTCTGAGAATCCCTGTGCTTATCTGCCTGTGCAGAGCCTCTCACAGGAGAGGAAAGCAAAAACTTCCATCTGCCAGCAGACCTTATCCTGGATCTTTCTTCCCCCCTCTACAGATTAGTTGAGGCTGGGAGAGTTGGGGCTGTGCAGCCTGAAGAGAAGGCTCCAGGGAGACCTTAGAGCAACCTTCCAGTACCTGAAGGGGCTCCAGGAGAGCTGGAGAAGGACTCTGGACAAGGCCTGGGAGTGCCAGGATGAGGGACAATGGCTTTGAGCTGGGAGAGGGGAGAGTGAGAGTGGAGAGGAGGAAGAAATTGTTTGGAGTGAGGCTGGGGATCCACTGGCACAGGTTGCCCAGGGAGGCTGTGCCCTCCCTGGAGGTGTTGAAGGCCAGGCTGGATGAGGCCCTGAGCAGCCTGGGCTGGTGGGAGGTGGAACTGGATAAGCTTTCAGGTCCCTTCCAACCCAAACCCTTCTAGGATTCAGGGTCTCTCTAAAGGGAAGAGGCAAAGGTTTCTGCTGTGCAGCTCCACTCCTGGGTCCAAGCTCTTACCTCATGGTTTCATTCATTCCTTTCTGCACAGTGAAGATGCTTTGCTTGCTGACAGGCAGGGAGGCTTGAAAGATCTGAGAGACCATTTCACTGGAAGCTTTGGCTTCTAATCCTAGCTGGTTTCCATTCCCACAGGCTTTGGCTAAAGCAATCTGTAGGAGAGCACAAAGGAAAAGTGGAGAGTTTTTTCTTAGCAGACTCAAACCAGGGCAGCAGAAGCCAGCAGGCAGCTGTGTGCTGGGCTGCAGCCAGAGGAGTGTGGGCAGAGGGCAGGAGAGGGGATTCTGCCCCTTGGCTCTGCTCTGCTCACACCTCACCTCCAATCCTGCCTCCAGCTCTGCTGTCCCCAGCAGCAGAAGGACACAGAGCTGTGGAGTGAGGCCAGAGGAGGCCACAAAGATGCTGCAAGGGCTGGAGCAGCTCTGCTGTGAGCACAGGCTGAGGGAGCTGGGGGTGTGCAGCCTGCAGAGGAGAAGGCTCCAGGGGCACCTCAGAGCTGCCTGCCAGGACCTGAAGGGATCCTGCAGGAAGGCTGCAGAGAGACTTGCTGAGGGGGTGTGGAGCCAGGCCAAGGGGGAATGGTTTGGAGCTGAGGCAGAGCAGGGTTAGAGTGGAGCTGAGGAAGAAGTTGTTGAGTGTGAGGCTGGTGAGAGTCTGGCACAGGCTGCCCAGGGAGGCTGTGGCTGCCTCCTGCCTGGGGGTGCTCAAAGCCAGGTTGAATAAGGGCAACCAAGTCTAGGTGAGAGGTGTCCCTGCCCATGGCAGGGGTTGGGGCAGATGCTCTCTGAGGTCCCTTCCAACCCAACCCATTCCATGACTGTGTGAGCAGGAAGTGCCTGAATCAGTGCTCCTTAGTTTGGCTGAAATGCTGAGCAGAGACATTCCCTGGGGGCAGGCTGCTGAGACCATCCTGAGATGATTCTTTACACAGATTCCAGCATGGGGAGGGGGTCAGAAGGAAGCTCTGGGGATCACCTAGGCCACCCCTCCCCTCCTCCTGCTAAATCAGGGGCACCCACAGCAGATGATTGCCCCACAGAGCAGCACACAGATGCATATGGAGATACACCTCAGCACTTTAGGCCCTGCTTCTGAAGGCAGGAGGCTAAACTTCCCAAGGCAGCACAGAAATGATGACCCAAAAGGCTTTTTTTCCTGAGGGGAAAAAAAAAAAAAAAAAAAGAGAAAAAAAGAGTCAGTCTTACCTGTGCTTCCCAGCAGCCCTTGGCTGCATAGTCTCGTAGCTTCCTCAGGCTTTGGAGGTATCTGCCAGGATCTGACATCTAGAGAGGAATTGAAAGAGATTTCCTCCATCACCAGCAGGCCTGGAGTACCAACAGCCAGAGCCAGCCCTGCTGGGGGCACAGCCATCAGCACAGCAGCCAGGCTGCTTCTCAGAGTCACAGGATGGGGAGGGACCCCCAGAGATCCATCCAGACCAAGCCCCTGCCAGATCAGAGGCACCCAGGGCAG
Organism: Indicator maculatus; assembly: GCA_013399975.1. Lineage (NCBI taxonomy): Eukaryota > Metazoa > Chordata > Aves > Piciformes > Indicatoridae > Indicator > Indicator maculatus. The sequence continues at coordinate 23,569 of VXBD01004954.1, read as the reverse complement.
CTCACACAGGAGCACATCCAGGGGGGGTTGGAAGCTCTCCACACAAGGACACTCCACCACCTCTCTGGGCAGCCTGCTCCAGCCCTCCAGCACCCTCACACCAAACAACTTTCTCCTCCTGCTCAAGTGGAACCTCCTGGGTGCCAGTTTGTGTCCCTTGCCTCACCATGAGAGCAATGCTCTGGTTAAGAAACTTCCTTCAGTTTTTGTCCTAAGTCTCTCAGGAAATGAGAGAGGTCACCTGTGAACTCCACCAGAGAGCTCTGGCAGATTTGTCTTCTCCAGCTCTGGAGCCCCCAGCATAAGAAGGACCTGGAGCTGATGGAGAGGGTCCAGAGCAGGCCACAAAGATGGGAACTGGAGAAGCTCCTCTGTGGGGACAGGCTGGGAGAGTTGGGGCTGTGCAGCCTGGAGAAGAGAAGGCTGCAGGGAGACCTTAGAGCAGCCTTGCAGTACCTTAAGGGGCTCCAGGAGAGCTGGGGAGGGACTTTGGAGAAGGGCTGGGAGTGGGACAATGGCTTTGAGCTGGGAAACGGGAGACTGAGAGTGGAGAGGAGGAAGAAATTGTTTGGAGTGAGGGTGGGGAGACACTGGCACAGGTTGCCCAGGGAGGTGGTTGAGCTCCTATCCCTGGAGACATTCAAGGTGAGACTGGCTGTGTCCCTGGACAGCCTGCTTCAGTTGGAGGTGTCCCTGCTGCCTCCAGTGGGGCTGGACAGGATGAGCTTGGAGGGTCCCGTCCAAACCAAAGCAACCTGGGAGTTACTGGCAGCTTCCTCCTCCTCCCACAGGGTCAACAGGCAGCAGCTGTGTGCCTTCAGCAGGAGCTTGGAGACTCACTTTGAATAGCCAGGCAGACACCAAAGCTCATCTGAGAGAGTTCTCAGTGCTCTCCTTGGCTCTGAGGGAGGTGAGCTGAGGAGCAGCCATTGCTCAGAGCTCTCTTGCCTCTGAGGGAGGTGAGCTGAGGAGCAGCCATTGCTCAGAGCTCTCTTGGCTCTGAGGGAGCTGAGCTGAGGAGCAGCCATTGCTCAGTGCTCTCCTGGCTCTGAGGGAGGTGAGCTGAGGAGCAGCCATTGCTCAGAGCTCTCCTGGCTCTGAGGGAGGTGAGCTCAGGAGCAGCCATTTCTCTGTGTGCCTTCACCACAGATAACAGAGGTCCAGAAGTCAGAGTGCAAATGCTCTGAGACAAACCCTACTCACAGCAGCCTTTCTGTTGCTTTCCCAAAGGAGGTAGGAGCTGTTTAAACAACCCTGCTTTGAAGACTCTTCAAGCATTTCAAGGGATTCTTTNGCTCAGTGCTCTCCTTGGCTCTGAGGGAGCTGAGCTGAGGAGCAGCCATTGCTCAGAGCTCTCCTGGCTCTGAGGGAGGTGAGCTCAGGAGCAGCCATTTCTCTGTGTGCCTTCACCACAGATAACAGAGGTCCAGAAGTCAGAGTGCAAATGCTCTGAGACAAACCCTACTCACAGCAGCCTTTCTGTTGCTTTCCCAAAGGAGGTAGGAGCTGTTTAAACAACCCTGCTTTGAAGACTCTTCAAGCATTTCAAGGGATTCTTTCCTCTTCTCTTCATCCTGTGGGCAGAAGGAATGCTGATGGTGGTTGCTGCCCAGGCAGCTGGATGCCAGCTCCCACCACCCCCTTCAGAGCTGCACAGCAGCTACAGAGCAGAATCCAAGCAGCTGGCAGTCCCCTGAGGGCTCTCAGAGCTGCTCCCCACATCCACTCAGGGCTGCTGTTGGAAGGTCCAAGCTCAGCAAGCAGCCACACCAAAGGTTTTTGGCTTGCTGGCCACTGAGGGCTTTGATTTTTGGAGGTGCACCACGAGTGGAAGGCTTCCTTTGAGAGCTGGACACACAACACTGCAAGCCAAGATTCATTTCAGCTTGGGAAATTCAACAAACTAAGCAGTGAGGGAAGCTCCTGAGGACAGAAATCCCTCAGCCCCCTGAGGACCACCAGAGCATTGGGCTGGGTCTAATGACATTAAAGGCAGGAGGGCATCAGCATCACCAAAGCAAAGACCCCAACACATCACTGCTCACCTCAAAGAGACTCAAGACCTTAGCCAGGCAGTGGAGGATAGATCCTTTCTGAGTCTGAAGAGAGCACCAAGACAAAGCAAGGTTAAAGACAAAGATCCAGAGCAATCTCTGCTGCTAATTCAGCCTAGGGTTTGGTTTGCTTTCCAAACTTCCCTCACCCTTGTGAGCAACCCTGGCAACCCTCAGTTCCCCTTGGTACACTCAGCTCATCAGGAGTGCAGCCAAGGTTGGTCACAATCTGAGTCCCAGCAGGGTGGGGTTGGAAGGGAGCTCTGGAGCTCACCCAGCCCAAGCCCTGCTCCAGCAGGGCACCCACAGCACAATGCCCAGCAGCACAATGCCCAGGGGGGGTTGGAAGCTCTCCACACAAGGACACTCCACAACCTCTCTGGGCAGCCTGCTCCAGCCCTCCAGCACCCTCACACCAAACAACTTTCTCCTCCTGCTCACATCCAACCTCCTACCTGCCACTTTGTGCCCCTTGCCCCTTGTGCTGGCCCTGGGCACCACTGAGCAGAGTCTGGCCCCAGCCTCTTGCCCCCTCCCCACAGCTCCTTTAGCTCTTGCTGAGCATTGCTCAGCTGCCCTCTGGGGCTGCTCTTCTGCAGGCTCTCAGCCCCAGGGCTCTCAGCCTTTGCTCCTCGCCCCTCAGCAGCTCTGCAGCCTCCCCTGGACTCTCTCCAGCAGTTCTGTCTCTCCTGAGCTGGGGAGCCCAGAACTGGGCACAGTACTTCAGCTGTGGCAGAGTAGAGGGGGAGGAGAACCTCCCTTGCCCTGCTGGCCACACTCTTCCTCATGCCCCCAGGACCCCATTGGCCTTCTTGGCCACATTGCTGGCTGCTGGGGAACTTCTTGTCCTCCAGCACTGCCAGGTCCTTCTCCTCGGACCCTTTTCCCACAGATCCTTTTCTCAGTGCTTTGCACTCTGAGCCAGAGCTGAATCTCTCAGCAGGGTCAGTAGAAGCCTCTGGCACTCATGAGAGGTGAACTGGAGAGTGGCAAGAAATTCCCTCCAGGCACTGATCCACACCCATTTGAAGCACCAGCAGCACAGGAGCCCCCTGGGGAAGCACCAATCCTGCCTGGAGATCCAAGAGCTTGCAGGCTTTGCTGAAGCCAAGGGCAGGAGGGAATCTTACTTTCTGCAGCTGACACTCTGCCTTCAGGCTCTCATAGACCACAGCTTTGCAGCAGCTTCCACTCAAGGACCAGGGAGGACGGATGAAAAGCCAGATGAAAGGGGCTGCAGCCACGTTCAGCCTCTCTGCCAGGCTGAAGAAGTGAGAGGCCTTCAGTCCATTCACCTCTGCACGCCCCTCCTCAGAGATGGACACTGAGCAAAGAGAGAGACAGAGATCAGGCAGGGGCACAGGGGCAGCCTGGCACCCAGAGACAGCAGGGGACAGGCAGGGAGAGACTCAACATGGAAAGGGTTGGGTTGGAAGGGACCTCCAAAGCTCATCCAGTCCAACCCCCTGCACTCAGCAGGGACATCCTCCGCTGGTATCAGGTTGCTCAGGGTCTAGGTGGAACCTGGCCAGTGGCATTTAGGGACTCCAAGGGATTAGAATCACAGAATGGGTTGGAAGGGACCTCCAAAGCTCATCCAGTCCAACCCCTCTGTACTCAGCAGGGACCTCCTCCACTGGATCAGGCTGCCCAGAGCCCTCTAAAGCCTCACCTTGGATATCTCCAGGGATAGGACCTCAACCACCTCCCTGGGCAACCTGTTCCACTACCCTCCTGGTGCAGAACTTGTTCCCCACATCCAATCTAAATCTGTCCTTCCCTAATTTCAAACCTTCCTTCAAGATCCTTAAAAAAAATCATGGAGATGGCAAGAGGAGAAAATTCTTACTACAGTTGGTCTTTAGGAACATATCAGTCTGAGCTGGGGGTGCTGGGGGGTGTCCTGCCAATGCCAACACTCAAAGCAAGGTTAATTCCTGTCAGGGTGGCAGCAAAAGGCTCTGCAAACCACCCACCTTGCCCTCTGCAAGGAGGCTCCTGCTGGCAATCCTCAGTCCCCTTTGTTACACTCATCAGGTATGGAGCCAAGTTTGGTCAGAGTCCCACAGTCCCAGCAGGGTGGGGTGGGAAGGGAGCTCTGGAGCTCACCCAGCCCAAGCCCTGCTCCAGCAGGGCACCCACAGCACAGTGCCCAGGAGCACAATGCCCAGGGGGGGTTGGAAGCTCTCCACACAAGGACACTCCACAACCTCTCTGTCCAGCCTGCTCCAGCCCTCCAGCACCCTCACACCAAACAACTTTCTCCTCCTGCTCACATCCAACCTCCTGCCTGCCACTTTGTGCCCCTTGTGCTGTTTCCAGGCAGAGATTTGCCAAGGGTAAGTTCTAAACCTGAATCCCCAAGCTGTGCTTTGGCTGCTGTGGCAGAGCTCTGCTGTGTCCTGGCCCAGCCAGCAGGGCAGTGGCACCCAAAGGTGAAACTGCAGAGGCAGAGAGCCATGGAATAGCTTTAGTTGGAAGAGACCTTTAAGGCCACCCAAGTCCAACCATGAACACTGCCAGGTCACCTCTAAACCCTAGCCCTCAGCACCACATCTCCACAGCTCTGAAACCCCTCCAGGGATGGGGACTCCACCACTGCCCTGGGCAGCCTGGGCCAGGCCTGAACAATCCTTTTGGGGAAGAAATTGTTCCTCATGGCCAACCTAAACCTGTCCTGGGGCAACCTGAGGCCATCTGAGGCCATTTGCTCTCATGCTGTCACTTGTTCCTCATCAGAAGGAAGATTGACCCCAGCTGGCTCCAACCCTTCTGTCAGGGAGTTGTAGAGAGCCAGGAGGTCTCCTCTCAGCCTCCTTTTCACAGACAATGAAACAGAAGCAGCCACTGAAGGCAGCAGGCTGGCTCTGCACTGCCCTGGGTACAACAGCATCACAGTTTGAGGGTGAGGAGACAACAGACCCAAGGAGAAGCTTTCCCCACTTACAGCCTTCATTGTACAGGTAGGCAATGCCCAGCTTGACAGCAGCTTCAAAGTTGCCCCTTTCAGCAGCCCTGGGTGGGAAAGAGAAGACATTTGGAGCTTGAAATCTGTAGGAGCCTCCAAGCCCACACCTTCAAACAAGATACCTTAAGCAGAGGCCAGGTTGTGGGGACAGTGATCTCCAAGCCCAGACTCACAGCATGGCAGGGGTTGGAAGGGAGCTCTGGAGATCATCCAGTCCAGGGCACACAGGAACACAGCCAGGTGGGGTTGGAAGCTCTCCACAGCAGGAGACTCCACCACCTCTCTGAGCAGCCTGTTTGTGCTTTCACTACAGAAATGGAGCCTAAATCATGCTGCAGCTTCTCTGGCTGGGAGCCTCTCTCATGCCAGCAGCCAAGGCCATCAGCCCATTCAGAGGAGCTGCTTCCCAATCCCCTGCCACCCCCCAGCACCAGCACTGACACCTTGGGTGCTTGTCCCCTCAGACACACAGCAAGCCCCTGGGCTCCTCCCTTCCAAACTGATGTGCACAAAGTGGTCTCCTCCAGGCAGAACAGGATGCAGGCACCATGACAGCACTGGAATCATGGACTCAGAGAAGGGGAGGGGTTGGAAGGGACCTCCAGAGACCACCCAGTCCAACCCCCCTGCCAGAGCAGGAGCACCCAGGGCAGGGCACAGGAACACAGCCAGGGGGGGTTGGAAGCTCTCCACACAAGGGCACTCCACAACCTCTCTGGGCAGCCTGCTCCAGTGTTTGGTCACCTTCACAATGAAAAACTTTTCTCTTCTGTTCCTCTGGCACCTCCTCTGCTCCAGCTTGCCCCCAGTGCCCCTTGGCCTGTGCCTGGCCATCCCTGAGCAGAGCCTGGCTCCAGCCCTGCACATCTTTATCCCCGGCACTGAGGGCAGCCCTCAGGCTCCTCTGCTCCCAGCTCCCTCAGCCTGGCCTCCCAGGAGATGTTCCACTGCCTGCAGCAGCTCTGTGCCTCTGGGGTGGACTCTCTCCAGCAGTTCCCTGAGGTCCTTCTTGACCTGAGGGGCCCAGAACTGGACACAATATTCCAGAGGTGTCCTCAGCAGGGCAGAGCAGAGGGGCAGGAGAACCTCTCTGACCTACTTACCACAGCTCTTCTCATCCACCCCAGGATGCCCTTGGCCTTCCTGGCCACCAGGGCACACAGCTGGCTCATGGGCATCCTTCTGCCCACCAGGACCCCCAGAGCTGCTCTCCAACAGCTCAGTCCCCAGCCTGTCCTGCTCCCTGGGGTTGTTCTTCCCCAGATGCCAGACTCCACCCTTGGCCCTGCTGGATTTCATTCCATTTCTCCCCACCCAGCTCACTGAATGGCAGCACAGCTTGAGGGGGTGTCAGTCACTGCTCCCAGTTTGGGGTCAACGGCAAACTGGTTGGCAGTGCCCTCTGTGCCCACACCCAGGGTGATGAACACACTGAAAGGTCCTGGTCCCAGTGCTGACCCCTGAGGGACTCCACCAGGTAGAGGCCTCCAGGTAGACATCTGCCTTCAAACAGCCTCTCCTGCAAGCTCAGAGGAACCTGATTCTTGCAGCTCACCTTTCAAACATCTTCAGGTTGTTTGGAGAAGGCCAAATCTCCTGGAAGCTGGCACAGGCCCACACACTGGCATGGTTGTCCACAAGGTATTGGAGATGGGAGTGCACCTGCAAGGTGGATAAATAAGGACTGAAATAGAGGGACCAACAGGGAAGCAGTTGTGATCTAATTACAGACAGTTAGCTGACTAATCACAAACTGATTACAGCTCATTAGCTGCCTAATCAAACTAATTGGTTGAGCCTCAGGGCTGGAGCAGCACAGCTCCTGCAGGGAACATGCATGGAGCACTCCAGCACTGCTGCTGATCTTCTGGAGCTGAGGTGCTACAAATGAAGCTGCTGCTGGGGGACACAAACATTTAAGTGCTGTCTGTATTTGGTTTCACAGAATCACAGAATGCATCAGGTTGGAAGGGAGCCTCCAAGGTCATCTTGTCCAACCCCCTGCAGGCAGCAGGGACACCTCCAGCCAGAGCAGGCTGCCCAGGGACACATCCAGCCTGACTTTGAATGCCTCCAGGGATGGGACCTCAACCACCTCCCTGGAAAACCTCTTTCAGTGTCTCCCTACCCTCACTGTGCAGAGCTTCCTCCTGATGTCCAACCTAAACCTCCCCTGCTCCAGTTTCAAATCATTGCCCCCAATTCTGTCCCACAGCCCCTTCTGAACAGTCCCTCCCCAGCTCTCCTGGAGCTCCTGCAGGTACTGCAAAGTTGCTCTAAGGTCTCCCTGCAGCCTTCTCTTCTCCAGGCTGAACAGCCCCAACTCTCCCAGCCTGTCCCCACAGGGGAGCTTCTCCAGCCTCTGATCATCTTGGAGGCCTGCTCTGGACCATCTCCAGCAGCTCCAGGTCCTTCTTATGTTGAGGACAGTGCTTGACCCAGCCCTGCAGGTGAGGTCTCCCCAGAGCAGAGCAGAGGGCAGGATCCTCTCTCTCCAGCTCTGCCCACACTGCTTTGGATGCAGCCCAGGCTGCCCTTGGCCTTCTGTGCTGCCAGTGCCCATTGCTGGCTCCTGGCCAGCTTCTCCCCGCCAGCACCCCCAAGGCCTTCTCTGCAGGGCTGCTCTTAACCTCATCACCCCCAGCCTGGATTGATATCAAGGATTATCCTGCCCCAGGGGCAGGTCTTGTTGAACCTCACTGCACTTGGTCCTGCTGAACCTTGTTCACCTGGGCTCAACCTCTCCAGGTCCCTCTGGATGGCCTCCATCCCATCCTTCACCCTCATCAGCCACACCACTCAGCTTGGTGTCACCTGCACACTTGCTGAGGGTGCCTCAACCTCTGTCTGCCTCACTGATGAAGACACTGAGCAGCTCTGGTCCCCACAGGGTCCTCACCTGTCACTCATCTCCATCTGGGCATCCAAGCTGTTGACCCCCAACCCTTTCTGCTCACAAGAGTTGTGCCCAAGGCCCTTCAGCAGCCTTCCTAACACCCAACCTGAACCTCCCTTGGCACAGCTGGAGGCTTCCAGCTTTATCCTGGCAGGAGCAGCCAGCCCCCAAGGCAGGGCTGAGGCATGGTGCATGGCAGGGGAAGCAGCATCAGACTCACAGCTCTGACTGAGAGGATGTCCTCAGCAGGGAGACCTTTCAGGACATGAAAGAGGACGTCCTCAGGCAGGCTTAAGAGCGTCAGGACACGAGGTCTCTTCCTGATCCTCCTCTTGGAGGGGAAAGCAAAGCACCTGGAACATCTGCAGTGAATCACTGGGAAACAAAAAGAGGAGACAGCTCAGTCAGGGATGGAGCAGCACAGAAGGAAAAGGCTCCACAGAAACATGGCTGAATTTGAGCACCTCTCAGCTGCAGCTTGGGACACTTCAGACATGTTGATCATGGAGAGGAGGAGCACAGGACACAGAATGCTGGGAGGTGAATGCACGAAGTAGGCAGTGACTCATTCCCTTGAGTCAGTTAAGCCAAGAGGCTCACAAGGGATGGTTCCTGCTCAAGTCCTCTTCATACAAAGGGTTGGAAGAGACCTTCAAGCTCACCCAGTGCCACCCCCTGCCATGGGCAGGGACACCTCCCACCAGCACAGCTTGCTCAGGGCCTCATCCAGCCTGGCCTTCAGCACCTCCAGAGAGGGCACAGCCACAGCCTCCCCGGGCAACCTGTCCCACTGTCTCCCCACCCTCACTCCAAACAATTTCTTCTTCTTCTCCACGCTCTCTCCCCTCTCCCAGCTCCAAGCCATTGTCCCTCATCCTGGCACTCCCAGCCCTTCTCCAAAGTCCCTCCCCAGCTCTCCTGGAGCTCCTTCAGGTATTGGAAGGCTGCTCTAAGGTCTGCCTGTAGCCTTCTCTTCTCCAGGCTGAACCCCAACTCTCCCAGCCTGTCCCCACAATGGAGCTTCTCCAGCCTCTGATCATCTTCCTGACCACCTCAGGACCCTCTCTAGCAGCTCCAGGTCCTTCTTGCGCAGGGGGCCCAGAGCAGGAGGCAGTGCTGCAGGTGGGGTCTGAGCAGAGCAGAGGGGCAGAATCCCCTCCCTGTGCTGCTCTCTCCCTGCTCTGGCTGCAGCTCAGCACACAGCTGGCTCTGGGCTGCCAGGGACCATTGCTGTGCTTCAAGAGGGAGAACCACTCTGTGCCCTAACTTGACTGTGTGCAGTTAAAATGCTACAACTGCATTTAATTCCTCCACACCCCAAGTTTTCCTTTCCACCCTCACACTCAACAACTTCTTCCTCAGCTCCACTCTAACCATGCTCTGCCTCAGCTCCAAACCATTCCCCCTTGGCCTGGCTCCACACCCCCTCAGCAAAAGTCTCTCTGCAGCCTTCCTGCAGGATCCCTTCAGGTCCTGGCAGGCAGCTCTGAGGTGCCCTTGGAGCCTTCTCCTCTGCAGGCTGCACACCCCCAGCTCCCTCAGCCTGTGCTCACAGCAGAGCTGCTCCAGCCCTTGCAGCATCTTTGTGGCCTCCTCTGGCCTCACTCCACAGCTCTGTGTCCTTCTGCTGCTGGGGACAGCAGAGCTGGAGGCAGGATTGGAGGTGAAGTGTGAGCAGAGCAGAGCCAAGGGGCAGAATCCCCTCTCCTGCCCTCTGCCCACACTCCTCTGGCTGCAGCCCAGCACACAGCTGCCTGCTGGGCTGCAGGAGGGCACTGCTGGCTCCTGGGGAGCTGCTCAGCACCCAACACCCCCAGGGCTCTTTCTTCAGGGCTAATCTCAACCCACTCTGCACCCAGCCTGGATTTTTAGCTTGAATATTTTTGATTCAAACAAAAAGAGCAAGTCCAAAATAGTAGTACCAACAAACAGCCCAAGCCACCCCATAATAACTCTGAAGAGACCCAAGTCAGAGCTGTGAGGTCTTCCTAGGTTAGAGGGTGAAAGTCATAAGCTGAGAGAATAAAATGATCATAAAGATCACTGAACTTGGTTGCTGAAGACCAGGCTGGATGAGGCCTTGAGCAACCAAGTCCAGCTGAGAGATGTCCCTGCCCATCATCTCCAAGGTCCCTTCCAACCTAAACCATTCAGGGCTGGAAAAGATCTTTAAGATCATTGAGTCCAACCAACACTACCAAGTCCCTTGCTCATCTGTGGCCCTTAGCACCACATTTATGACAAAGCTGCTCTCAAGTTGTTTGTTTTGTTGGTTCCCCCCCCCGCCTCCACAAAGCAGAATGTGGCTGAAAGGTCAAGGTGAAGACAGACTTTAAAGAGGGTGAAGTATTTTTCACCATGAATATTCCTCCCCTTTCATCTGTTCCTCTGCTTTAGGTGTTTAACATCTCCTAGTTCTAACCTTCCCTAGGGGAACCTCATAGATCTCCTATTCCTCTCCAGCTCTTCCCACACAACTTGAGTATGAGAGCAGGGAAGCCACTTAGTGCATTTCTCTTGGAGCAGATAAGAGCCAGAGCTCTTAGGAGCTGCAGCCAGTTACACCCTCACCTCTTTGAGCCAAGGGGATCCAGACCTGCAGGGCCAAAGTGAAGCTCACAGACTTGTCGAAAGCAGAGTTGCTGCAGCAGACTCACTTAATGCAGGTTTTTTTTTTTCCCCCTCTTTGAAGTGCTCTGTTTTTTTGGCAGAGTCTCCAAGAGGAGCCAGCAGATTCCTAAGGGGTCCATAAGCCATGGCTACCACTAGCCCAACATCTTCTTTTCTGTTCACATCAGGTGGTTAGCTCTGCAGGTTTGAAGAAGAGAACCACCAGCCTGACACAAGATCATGGAACGGTGGCATTGGGAAGGGACCTTCAGAGATCATCCAGTCCAAACCCCCTGCCAAAGCAGGGGCACCCAGAACAGATCACCCAGAGAACACATCCAAGTGGGTTTGGAAGACGTCTAGAGGAGGCTTCACAACCTCTCTGGGCAGCCTGCTCCAGCCTTCCAGCACCCTCACACCAAACAACTTTCTCCTCCTGTTGAGGTGGAACCTCCTGGGTTCCAGTTTGTGTCCACAGCCCCTTGTCCTGTCACAGGACACCATTGGAAAGAGCCTGGCCCCTTCCTCTTGCCCCCCATCCCTCAGATATTTATGGACATTCATAAGAGCCCTTCTCAGCCTTCTCTTCTCCAGCTCAACCAGCTCCAGGTCTCTCAGCCTTTCCTCACCAGTGCCTTCATCATCCTCACCATATAAACCAGCAGCCAACACCTCACCAGAAGCCTCTACCTGCTACCTGTCCCATGAAAAACCTATCCCCATGAAAGTAAAACCTTTTAGGTGTGCACTGTGGTCCTCTGCATCCTCTTCCCCTCCATGGAGCACTTTTGGGGCTCTTCAGCATTAGCATTGCCACCAAAGAGATCTGGCCTCCTGCACTGCTACACCCCTTAAACCTGAATGCAGATGTGACTGCCCCAGCAGCGTGGGGTACCCGGGCAGCTCAGGACAGGGGAAATTCAATTTCAAAAGACAGGAAGTCAAAGGGAAACCTGCAATTTGCTGCTTCACAAAACCAGACGGGTTCAGGCTGGAAGAGCCCACAGGAGGTCTCTCAGTCCAGCTGCTTCGGCCCCAGTGGGGACAGCTGCAGTCGGACCAGGGACAGCCGGTTTGGGTCTCTGAGGATGGAGAGCCCTCAGACTCCTCTGGGCAAACCTGTGCCAGCCATCCCGAGAGCCAAATCCACTTCTCGTCCTGTTGGAAGAGGTCTGCCATACACCAGTGTGCACCTGGAGAAGGTGAAGGTGTCCTAAAGGTTACTCCACACGCGATGATCATTTCCTAACGCCTGGTTTCCGAGGAAGAAGCAAGGAGCGCCCAGACCCAGCCACCAGCTACAGTCAGAGGTCCTCGGGGAGGGAAAAGGTAAAGCACGGCGTGGGGTACGGCAGCGATGCCCCGAGCCCCGCCGTGGCGGCAGGCAGCGCTCCGAGGGCCGTTGGGAAGCGGGAAGCCTGCACACCGACTCCCCGGACCTCTTCCCCAGGCCGCCCCAACCCCGCTGCGGGCCGCGGCCCTGC
>VXBD01004953.1:126049-139939 GCA_013399975.1 Indicator maculatus | reverse complement strand
GCTTCAGGCAGGCAGGCAGAGCTTTTCTGGTATTGTGGCACTTGTTTTTCCTCCTTCATAAACATTCCCAGCTTCATCACAAGGAATGGCTGAGAGACCTGGGGCTGTTTAGACTGGAGAAGAGAAGGCTAAGAAAGGATCTTCTCAATGAAAGGGCAAATGGCAAGAGGCTGGGGCCAGACTGCTGCCAGTGGTGCCCCAGGGACAGCACCAGGGGCAATGGGCACAAAATTGAAGCCAGGAGGTTCCATCTGAACAGGAGGGGGAAATTCGTCACTGTGAGGGTGCTGGAGGGCTGGAGCAGGCTGCCCAGAGAGGTTGTGGAGTCTCCTTCTCTGGAGAGATTCCAAACCCCCCCCTGGCCATTTTGCTGCTGGGCAAGCTGCTGTGGGTGCCCTGCTTGAGCAGGGGGGTTGGACAGGATGAGCTCCAGAGGTTCCTTCCAACCCTCACCGTGCTGGGGTTGTGTGATTCTGATAAGTGTAGCACACAGCACTGATGTTTTTCTTTTTCTTTCTTTCAAATTGCTGGTTTCTGGGTCATTTTCCCCAGTTTCTCAAGATCACTAGAATCATAGAATGGCTTAGGTGGGAAAGGACCTTAGAAATCATCTAATCCAAGCTCCCTGCCATGGACAAGGACACCTGTCAACTAGATTCAGCTGCTCAAGGACTCATCTAACCTGGCCTTGAACACCTCCTGGTAGAAGCCATCCACAACCTTCAATGTGCATTTTGGTTTATCCACAGCTTTTGTGAGTGAGCTCTTCATTAAATCACACAGGTCATAGAATCATCACAGGGACCTCAAAAGATCATCCAGTCCAACCCTTGTCCCAGAGCAGGATCACCTAGAGTAGGTCACACAGAAATGCATCCAGGCAGGTCTCGAATGCCTCCAGAGAAGGAGGCATCAACTAAAAAAACAAATACTGGGCACAGGACATACACCAGCAGGACTCCAGGCAAAAGAACCTCCCAGGCTGCACCATTGCCACCCACATTCCAGCAGCATCAAGTACCATCCAAATGGTGAACCTCAAGCTATGAACTGCACTGGGCTTGCCAGGACAACAAATTTGGCTGTGGTCTATCTCATTCCTCTCTGGATCCAGACTAGAGCACACAGGGAGGGAGGGCTGCCTGCTGGCTGGAGTATTTTGAGCTCACTGTTTGCCATCTTTGCTGGGAGCCCACTTAGAGCCTCTGGTGGTGGCAGTTTGTGAATGCGGCTGCACAAAGGCAATTAATCTCAGTGCCCCAGGAAGCACTGCCTGTCCTAAGCTTGTACCATCCAGGCATGCACCACAGGCAGGGCTGCAGCATATGGTCTCTCCCTTCTGCACAAACAAGGTAAGTGTCTCACCCAGCCAGAAACGCTGGGCACGCTGATACCGACCATATTTCTTTAGTCTGCTTCTGAGAGGAGCCTGTGGAACAGTTTCAAAAGCTTTCCTAAAGCAAAATATCTCCCATCTGCTGCCTCCTCTTCATCTACTAGGCATTATTTTCTCCAAGACAGAAATTAGAGTGAGGCCACAGGATTTATTAGTGGTAAATCTATGGCTTTTTTTTTTTTTTTTTGTTTTTTTTTTTTCTTTTTTTTTTTTTTTTCCATCCTATCTGCCACACANCTTTTTTTTTGCCTTTTTTTTTTTTGCCTTTTTTTTTTTCCTCTTTGCCTTTTTATCTTCTCTTTGCTTTAAATTGATTGTGTAATTTTATATATGGGTTGTTGTGTTGTTTTTTTTTCCTCACTTAAGAATGGTTTTTAATTCCCTGATCTCTCCTTTTCAAATAAGTGAAGTGGGGTTGCCTTTTCTCTCAGGCTCAGTGATATTACCTGCCTGAGAGAGCTGCCAGGGTAGTCACTAATGCTCCAGAAATTGCTTCAGCTACTGTCTCCATTGCCCACATGGCTCTCACAGCACAGACCCTGGGCAGTCTGAGGCCAAAGCTGAGGAAACAAAGAGGGAACAAAAACAAGGCACAAACCCAGGGTAAAAGGACTTGGGAGGGACTAAGTCAAGCTCAGACTGCTTGCCCTGTTCTCACCTTCAAGGAAGCTCAGCCTTCTCTCACTGTGGACAGTTTAGCACAGCATTAGCATGGCAGAAAGCTGCCTTCCAGCTGAGGCAAAGCAAGCTGACAGCTCCAGGAAGGCTGTGTCTGAAAATACCTTTTCAGCAGAGAACTTTGGGTCTGCAGCGCTGATGGGAATTTAAACACCAGGCACATCCCAGCAGCCACACAGCTGATGACAGAGATGTGCTGACTTCTAGGCAAAAGATGAAGAGGTCTTTTATGAGACACCTGGGTGGATGCTAGAAAGAGCTGGGGAGGAGCATGAGGTCCCACTGCATGTCACAAATTTAAAGGGAAATGCAAGTGAAAGATCCTGGAAGGCAAAGTCAGGCTGCTGGCTAGAAGATTTAGCCCCAGGGTACTGCTGACAGTTTGTCTGAAATCCTTCCAGTTAGAGACACAACTCCAATTAGGCAGAGGGGAAGCCAATGCTATCTGGAGGTGATGGTCTCCATCAAAAGTCAAAACTGAAATCAGACTTCTCACAGGGAAAACACACATGATGTGCTTCATTAAGAGAGAGCTGGGGGAAATCTGTCACAAGCTAAGGCAAACAGATTGCTAAGGGGTTGGGGGAAACAAAAATACTCTGTTTATCCAGCTAGTTCACAGACAAAGCTTAGTATAGGGACACTTCACAGGTGACAATTCATTATATCAGCATGAGATTGGACTCCACGAAGCTAAACAAAGGTGCTCTTCAAAGGAAGAGCTAGAAATGTGTGGATAGAAAAGTGGGGTGGGGTTAAATTAAAAAAAAAAAGGGGGGGGGGGGCTAGATAAAGGAAAACACAGAATCAGTCAGGGTTAGAAGGGACCTCAAGGATCATCCAGTTCCAACACCTTGCCATGGGCAGGAACACCTCACACTAGAGCAGGCTGATTAGAGCCTCATCCAGCCTGGCCTTAAACACCTCCAAGGATGGGGCCTCAACCACTTCCCTGGACAACCCATTCCAGGCTCTCACCACTCTCATGATGAAGAACTTCTTTACATCTAGCCTGAATCTACTCACTCCCAGCTTTTTTCCATTCCCCCTAGTTCTGTCACTACCTGATATGCTAAAAAAGTCAAAAGAAATAAAATCAGATTTTGACACAGCACGGAATAGTAAATCCCTGTGCCAAACCCAACACTACACCATACCATGGGGGTTGGACTAGATGGAGCATCTCTCCTATAGGGACAGGCTGAGAGAGTTGGGGTTGTTCAGCCTGGAGAAGAGAAGGCTCCAGGGAGACCTTAGAGAAGCCTTCCAGTACCTGAAGGGGGCTACAGGAAAGCTGGGGAAGGACTTATGACAAGGGCTTGTAATGATAGGTCAAGAGGAAATGGATTGAAGCTCAAGGAGGGCATATTGAGATTGGAGATTAGGAAGAAATTCTTTCCAGTGGGGTGGGGGGACACTGGAACAGGTTGCTCAAGGAGGTTGTGGATGCCTCCTCCCTGAAGGTGTTCAAGGCCAGGTTGAACAAGGCCTTGAGCAGCTTGGGCTGGTGGGAATTGTCCCTGCCCATAGCAGAGACTTGGAACTGGATGATCTTTAAGGTCCCTTCCAACCCAACTCATTTTATGAATCTCTGAACCTTAAAAGGTTTCTCCCAACCCAAAGCATTCTGTGATTCAATGTGGCCATAAACTCCAGAAAAGAGAGTATAAGTCATAACAAGTGAGAGAATATTTTTTTTTTACATCAAAGAAAATGTTTTAAGGGAAATCTTGTCAGCCTCCAATTCTGCCTGGCAAAGCCTATAGCCTGGCAGTAAGAATGTAAATATATGAGGAGAGTCATCCCATCAGTCACCAGAGGAAGAAGACAGAGTGCTTAATGTTGAGAGGTGAAATGCTAAACATGGGCACCTCTATTATTTGTAAATAAATCAATTTAAGGGCACAAAGGGAGAGGGGGGGGGAAAGAAGGTTAGAGAACCAATTTCTAGAAACACTGCTTTGGAGAACTGTTAGATCCTGAACATCCAGCGGGACAGGCTGCTCTGCTTCCTATTATGCAAGGCACAAGAGGAGGCAGCTGAAATAGAGGCAGTCAATGAGAGTCAGACTGAGAGTCTGAGCTGCTCTGACAGAACAGAAAGCTCCAGCTTGGAGTGCAATGGATATGACTTTGGAGGTCTAAACGGGCCAGGAGGCTCACCACAAACACTCGAGGCAAAAGCGTGATAAAAGGGGAGAAGTGGTTAGAAATAAAGAAGCTGTCAGACCTCTGGGTACAGGCACTGAAACCACCCCAAGTCTATCTAACTCTGATGTTCACATTGAAAGCTGGTGAAAGATTAGATTGGGGGCAGGAAAGGGCCATAAAAGAAAGAAAGGGGAGAGGAAAGGATATGAGAGAAGAAGATGTAACTGGGAAGCTTAAACAGCTCAATTGTGGGGCTCTCCGATAACTCCTTTCACAAGGGGGAAATATCAAGCAGCGCTTTTTAATCTAGCAGAGACAGAAGAGAGACTAAGGGCTGAAAAATGAAAGTGATTCAAAGCAGAAATGAAACACACATTTTTTAACAGCACTGATGATTAAATTTGGGAACAAACTACCACCTGAAGTGATGGATTTGGCAACTCTTGACATCTGGAACATATGTTCCTGTGAAAAGTTCAAGTTTTGATAAATAAGATTTTTTTTCTGTTATTTTTCCTTTTTTTTTCCCTTCATTTCTTTTTCCTTTTTTCTTTTAATTTCTTTCTTTTATCTTGCCTTTTTTCCCTTTTTTCTTTCTATTAATTTTATTCTGTCTTCTTTCTTTTTCTTTTAGTTCTTTCTTTTTCCTATAATTCTTTCTTTTTTCCTTTCCTTTTTTCTTTTTTCTTTCCTTTTTTCTTTTTTCTTTCTTTTTTCTTTTATTTTTCCTTTTTCTTTTTTCCTTATTTTTTCCTTCTTTCCTTGTTTAGTTTTACTTTGCTTTTTTCTTTTTTCTTTGTTTCCTTTTCTTTTTTCCTTTGTTTTTCTTTTTTCCTTCTTTTTTCTTTTTCACTTTTTCCTTTTTTCTTTTTTTCTTTCCTTTTTCTTTTTTCTTTCTTCCCTTCTTTTTCTTTCTTTTGTCTTTCACTTTTTCTTCCTTTTTTCTTTCTTTTTTCTTTGTTTCCTTTTCTATTTTCCTTCATTTTTCTTTTTTCCTTCTTTTTTCTTTTTCACTTTTTCCTTTTTTTCTTTCCTTTTTCTTTTTTTCTTCTTTCTTCTTTCTTTTTTCTTTTCTTTTTTAATTTTTCTTTCTTTTTCCTTTTTCCTTTCTTTTTTCTTTTCTTTTTTCCTTTCTTTTCTCTTTCTTTCCTTTTTTCTTTCTTTTTTCTTTTCTGTTTTCCTTTCTTTTCTCTTTCTTTCCTTTTTTTTTTTTTTCCTTCTTGAGAAGCAATTTTCTCAGAAATATTTTAGCCCCTGTTAGGGTTTCTTGTTTATTTTGAAAGGACATACGATGAGCCACAGAAACAGCTTCATGCACTAAAAGCTGTCCAAAATGATAACCAGAAGCAGAAGAATGAAATTCCTCAATAAGGATCAAGATACAGTAAGAGTTAATTCATAGATTCATAGAATGGTTTAGGTTGGAAGGGACCTTAAAGATGATCCAGTTCCAACCCCCTTCCATGTGCAGGGACACCTCCCACTAGCCCAGGTTGCTAAAAGCCTCATCCAGCCTGGCCTTGAGCTCCTCCATGGAGGGGGCATCCATGACCTCCTTGTTCCAGTGTCTCACCATGCAGTGCCTGTGATGAAAATTTTGTATCACTAATATTTCAGAATTATTTGAACACAGCTTTAAAATAACAACCAAAAGGGAACTGCTTGACATAGTCTACCGGAACATTCAAAAGCTTTCTGACAGCCTCATTTTGGGCAGAGCCAGTTCCAGGAGAATCCTGCATGGTCAGATGTCATGGATCCTACAGAAAGCTACAGCACAGACTCACAGGCAAAGAGTACACTAGGAGCCAGAACATGGCCTCATATCATGGAATCACTGAACCCCAGCACAGTGGGAGCTGGAAGGAATCTCTGGAGATCATCCAGTCCAACCCCTCTGCTAAAGCAGGGCATCCATGGCAGCTTGCCCAGGAGAACAATGGCTGGGGGGGGAGTGTTGGAAGCTCTCCACACAACCTCTCTGGCCAGCCTGCTCCAGCCCTCCAGCACCCTCACAGCAAGCAATTTTCTCCTTCTCTTCAGATGGGACCCCCTGGGTGCCAGTTTGTGCCTGTTGCCCCTTGTGCTGTCCCTGGACACCACTGACAAAAGCCTGGCCCCAACCTCTTACCCCCCACAGCTCCTTTATCTCTTGCTGAGCATTGCTCAGATCCCCTCTGGGGCTGCACTTCTCCAGGCTCCACACCCCCAGGGCTCTCAGCCTTTGCTCCTCACAGAGATGCTCCAGGACCCTCAGCAGCTTTGTAGCCTCTTCTGGACTCTCTGCAGTAGTTCTCTGTCTCCCTTCAACTGGATAGCTCAGAAGTGGGGACACACACACACACACAGAGGTATTTCACTATCAGCTTGGGCTTTTAGGTAGAGGTGCCCAGTGGCATTATTCCAAGAGTAATCTTTGTAATTGCGATCAAGGCACCAAGAACACTTGTGTGAGTGCTTTTAATACACTACAGGCATGAAATATGCCACAGAAGGCACCGACAACTTGTAGAGCATCATTAACCACACCACCATCATTAAGAAATGTGCCAAGGCAGGCTAGTACATCTGCACATAATTCAAGCTGGGCTCCACTTGAGGTTGGTTTATTTCAGATGAAAATACTTTAGAAGACTCCTGTTTATCCTGAGTCAATAGAATGTGGAAGCATCAGTGAGGGAAGAAGAAGAAAAAAAAAAAAAACAACCCACCCAACATCCTCCTGGGATCTGTCATTGGACTGAGAATTGTGGCACTTCTCAGTAAATGTCAGGCTTATCAGTGTTGTGAGTGAGCATCAGTTAGCTCTCAAACAAGCTGACTCTGTTCTTTTTTTTCGTTCCCTCAGAACTGTATGTAATATTCTCCTGGCAAGGAGCAGCTCATTGAGTAGACTGCAGCACAAATTTGTAAAAGAAGCTTGCCTCAGCGCTGATTAAAAAAAAAAAAAAACAAACCCACCACAAACCAAAAGAGATCTAGAAGAGATTAGATGGCTACAGAAAGATCACAGGCTCATAGGATGTTAGGGGTTGGAAGGGACCTCTGAAGATCATTGAGTCCAACCCCCCTGCCAGAGCAGGACCATAGAATTCAGCACAGGTCACAGAGGAACACATCCAGACAGGGCTGGAAAGTCTCCGGAGAAAAAGACTCCACAACCTCTCTGGGCAGCCTGTTCCAGTGCTCTGTGACCCTCACAGTGAAGAAGTTCCTCCTCATGTTGAGGTGGAACCTCCTGTGCTGGAGTTTCTATCCATTGCCCCTTGTCCTATCCCAGGGTGCAATTGAGCAGAGCCTGTCCCTTCCCTCTTGACCCCCAGCCCTCAGACATTGATAGACATTTATTAAATCCCCTCTCAGTCTTCTCCTCTCCAGACTAACCAGCCCCAGGTCTCTCAGCCTCTCCTCACAGGGCAGTAATCCAGTCCCTCAACCATCCTGGTCACCCTCCCTTGGACTCTCTCCAGCAGATCCCTGTCCCTCTTGAACTGGGGAGCCCAAAACTGGATGCAATATTCCAGATGTGGCTAACCAGGGCAGAATAGAGGGAGAGGAGAACCTCCGTGCATCTGCTGGCCACACTCCTCTTAATGCACCTTTTTTGGTAGCCTTTTGGCTACGAACCCTCTGAAGGCACACAGGGAACAGAGCCTTCTCCTTGTCAGATGGTAACAGCCCCACTAATTGTAGGAAAACCTCCTTCTTAATACCTGTTTACCTACTTCAAACTGCATCAGCAGCTTCGAGTGGCATTTTTTGACCTGTGAGTGGTTAATGACATCGATATTTACAAGCTATTTTCCTCCCTTTCATAGAGATCCTTGCTTTGTTTCCACCGTGTAGCTTCTCCCTTTTCCATTGCTTAGCCGAGAGCCAGCAGCATCGTGGTGAGGCCTTCATTAGCATTCAAATAAAAATTCCATTGTTTGCTTCTGTGGTGGGGAGATGAGTTCAGCGTTCAGCCCGTGCTGGTAGCATCAGAAGTGTTTACATTCACCTCTCTGCTTCGTTTTCTTTTGACAGAACATAACAAAGCACAAGAAAGGCTGGGCTGGGTCAGATCGAAGGTTCCTCTACTGCACCATCTGTTTTTCAATACAGATGCCTGGGGAAGGAGTCTCAGAACATCCAAGGCATGCAGCAGTGCTTTCTTGGAGTATTATTCTGGTTTCCAACAATATGTGTCTTGGGACCTTTTGAGTCACAATCCTTGAGTTTTACTATTTAACAGGTTATGCTTTAACTTCTCTCCATTAACTTTTGCTGTTACCCCCCGGAGCACAAGTAAACTTTGAGCATCCATAATATCCTGTGGCAAGGGATTTTATAGCTCAATTACAAGTTTTGTAAAGAGCCATCAACCAGATGAAACTGATTTCTAGCTGTTGCTTCAGAAGAGACACTGAAAAGGCTTCTCAGATCACAGAGAAGGCTGCAAGGGTGATAGATGGGAGAATTCCAGCAGTTGGGTCACAACAACCCCACAAATGCACCAGGCTTGGGGAAGAGTGGCTGGAAACTGCCTGGTAGAAAAGGACCTGAGGGTGTTGGTCAATGGCCAGCTGAAAATGAGTCACTGTTTGCCCAGGTGGCCAAGAGGGCAAACAGCATCCTGGCCTGGATCAGCAGTAGTGTGGCCAGCAGGACCAGGGCAGGGATCATCCCCCTGGATTCAGCACTTGTGCAGCCACACCTTGAGTATTGGGTTCAGTTTTGGGCCCCTCACTCCAAAAAGGACATTGAGGGGCTGGAGCAAGTCCAGAGAATGGCAATGAAGATGGGAAAGGGTCTGAAGAACAGGGCTGGTGAGAAGCAGCTGAGGTTGTTCAGCCTGGAGAAGAGGAGGCTGAGAGGACTCATTGCTCTCTACAGCTCCCTGAAAGAAGGTTGGAGTGAGGTGGGAGCAGTACCTTCTCCAAAGGAACAAGTGACAGGACAAGAGAAAACAGCCTCCAGTTGCACCAGGGGAGGTTTAGGTTGGATGTTAGGAATAATTTCTTCCCTGGAAGTTTTGTCAAGCCCTGGAACAGGCTTCACAGGGAGGTGGTTGAATCCCCACCCCTGCCAGTGTATAACACCCACAGAGATGTGGTGCTGAGGGACCTGAGGTTTAGCATGAGACATGGTAGAGTTAGAGAATGGTCAGACTCAATGATCTTTTCCAGCCCAAAGGATTCTGTGATTCTGTAGTTCTATGCTCAGTGCAACAACAGGTGGAAAGCTCAGGCAGTGGCCCACTGGTCTGACCCTCTAGAGCATTTTTCCATTGTTATGGTTGGGACACCTTAGTTGCATCTTCAGGGCCTGCTCAAGAGCTCTCACAAATTCCTGAACTGTGGTTTCTCACCGGAAGAGCTTCCCCTAATCCGCTGGGGTTTAGCCATTGTAATGATTCCTCTCAGAATGTCTCCTGCCTTGCTCAGCACAGACTCCAGTGTGATGGTCTGCAGCTCTCCACTTGGCTCCTGGGGACCTTCTCAGGGATTGCTGTCACATTTACCAGCTTCCAGCCCTCCTGCAGGGACAGTGATTTAAGTGACGGGTTGCACACTATAGTAGCTCCATAATTGCATATTTGTTTTCCTCCAGAGCTCTTGAGTGATTACCATATGGTCTGGGCAATTTCTGACTCTTCATCTTATCAATTAGTCCTAAAATGCATTTTATTGTCATTTAATTTCAGGCAGTTCCTTACACTTGGTCCCCATAAGCTTGGCTCTCACAGTAGCATAACCTACCTCCACCACAGTGAGCACAAACAAAAGGTTCAGTTTACTTTTCAGCCAGAGTTTTCCTCTCTTGCAGTAAAACTTTAGACACTGATCATCTTCTCCCTAGTATAAGGGACCTGGGTTCAGTTTTGGGCCTCTCATTCCAAGAAGGACATTGAGGAGCTGGAGCAGGTCCAGAGAAGGGCAATGAAGCTGGGGAAAGGTCTGGAGAACAGGGGAGGAGCAGCCAAAAAAGGATTGGATGTGGCACTTGAAGGCATGGTTTAGTTAGTTAGGAGGTGCTGGGTGATAGGTTGGACTTGATGATCTCTGAGGTCTTTTCCAACCTTGTTGATTCTATGATTCTGCAATTCTATGATTCTATGATTTTGTGATTCTATGATTCTATGAACTGGAGGTTTTTAGTCTGGAGAGGAGGAGGCTGAGGGGAGATCTCATTGCTCTCTACAGCTCCCTGAAAGGAGGTTCGAGTGAGGTGGGGGTTACAGAATGTTAGGGGTTGGAAAGGACCTCCAGAGATCATCCAGACCAACCCTCCTGCCAAATCAGAGTCACCTAGGGCAGAGCACACAGGAACACATCCAGGTGAGTTTTGAAAGCCTCCAGAAAAGGAGACTCCACAGCCTCTCTGGGCAGCCTACTCCAGGGCTCCAGCAGCCTCACAGTAAAAAAGTTTCTCCTCATGTTGAGGTGGAACTTTCTGGGTTCTAACTTGTACCCATTGTTCCTTGTCCTATCACTGGGCACCACCAAAACGAGACTGGCACCTTCATGCTGACACTCACCCCTCAGATATTGATAGGCATTGATCAGATCTCTCTCAGCCTTCTCTTCTCCAGACTAAACAGCCCCAGGGCTCTCAGTCTCTCTTCACAGCAGAGAAGTTCAAGTCCCCCAGTCATTCTCATAGCCCTCTGCTGGACTCTCTCCAGCAGGTCTCTGTCTCTCTTGAACTGGGGAGCCCCGAACTGGACACAGTATTCCAGGTGTGGTCTCATTGGGGCTGAGTAGAGTGGGAGAAGAACTTCTCTAGCCCTCTTGGACACACTTTTCTTAACACACCTCAGGATAGCATTGACCCTCTTGGCCACAGGGACACACTGGTGCCAGTCTCTTCTCCCTAGTCTCAGGTGATAGAAGGAGAGGAAGTGTCCTGAAATTGTGCCAGGGGAGGGTTAGGTTGGACATGAAGAACAATTTCTTTGCTGGAGGAGTGGTCAGGCATTGGAACAGGCTGCCCAGGGAGGTGGTGGAGTGCCCATGCCTGGAGGTGTCCAAGGAACCTGTGGCCATGGCACTTGGGGCCACGGTTTGGGGGCAATGGTGGGGTTGGGTTGATGGTTGGACTGGATGAGCTCAGATGTCTTTTCCAACCCAAAAAATTCCATGATTCCACTTCAAATCACCTACATGGACCCCTCTGGATCTGCCCTGCCGAGCTCTCTCTTCACAGGACTGCCAACACCACTGCAAATCCAAGCAGCTGGGCTGGGAATCCACCTCTCCATCTCCGTTAGGGCTCCTTACAGGACACAGGGTACAGTCAGGCTCTGTTTGCAGCCCTTGCTTTCTGAACAGTGGCTGCTGCTGCCAGCTTGCTCTTATCCTCAGAGACCTTTTCCAGCCCAAACCATTCTATGATTCTATGAACTGTTGACCAAACCTCATGAAAAGCACCTGATTCTGGAAAGCTGGAAAACATTTTTACTACTATTTTATTATTCTTTTAGTCAGTTTCTCCTTTCCTGCTCTACAGATTTAGCTTCACAGTTAATGCTCTCTTCCTTTTTTTTTTTTCCTTCCTTCCTTCTTTTTTTTAAATAGTTTCTTTCTTTGCTCAAAACCTCTTGGTTTTGAATAGTCTTTTCCACTCTGTGCTTCAAATATTGCATTTTTGGTCCCTGGTAGAATTATTTCACTTAGTGATATATTGCTCTGAGCTTCAGATAGGGTGTTTTTATCTAGTTTCTCATCTTCTGCATCCTTAGAGCAGCTGCTTTTAATTTCCTTTGAAGCAGCTCTTGCACCTTTGAATAGGTCCCATTTTGAAGTTAGGTCTTGCTGTGAGGTAGTTGTGGGAGGAAATCAAATACTCCTAAGATACTCTGTCACGAATTCTTCTGGAGAAAAGAAAGATAGGGAACCACCAAAGGTGGCTTTGGAGGCAAGAGGAGACCTAAGACCTGGAAGGGGAAGGATGGGGAGGACTCTGCCACAGCACTGCGGAGAACAGGGACCTGGGTGCTTGGTGAGACAAGCAGAGGAACCTCTAGCACCATGCTCTCAAAAGGGCCTGCAAGGAGGCTGTATCAGGACCTTGTTCCAGGCAAGGGATGTAGAGAAGCAACTAATGAAGTTCAGCAAGAGCAAGAGTCCTACACATGGGGAGGAATAACCCCCTGCAGCAGCACAGGTGAGGGGTGGCCTGCTGGAAAGCAGCTCTGTGGAGTGCTAATGGGCAACAAGTTCACCACGAGCCAGCAATGTGCCCTCATAGCCAATATGAACAATGGTCTCCCAGGGTGCATTAAGAATAGTGTGGCCAGCAGGTTAAGGGAGGTTCTCCTGCCCCTCTGCTCTGTTCTAGTACCCTACATCTGGAGTACTGGGTCCAGTTCTGGGCTGCCCTGTTCAAGAGGGACAGGGAACTACTGGAGAGACTTCCATAGAGGCTACAAAGACGTTGAGAGCCCTGGGGCTGTTGAGCCGAGCAGCCCCACAGGGCTGCTCTCAGCAAGAGATAAAGGACCTGTGGGGGGCAAGAGGCTGGGGTCAGACTCTTTGTCAGTGATGCCAAGGGACAGTGGGTGGGGCAAGAGGCTGGGGCCAGACTCTTGTCAGTGGTGCCCAGGGACAGGACAAGGGTCAGCAGGCATAAACTGGCACCCAGGAGGTTCCACCTGCAGAGGAGGAGAAAGTTGTTTGGTGTGAGGGTGCTGGAGGCTTGGAGCAGGCTGCCCAGAGAGGTTATGGAGTCTGCTTCTCTGGAGAGCTTCCAACACCCCCTGGGCATTGTGATCCTGGGTAACATTAGCAGTGGGGTTGGATTAGTGATCTCCAGAGGTCCCTTCCAACCCCCACCATGCTGGGATTCTGTGAAGCCCCAGAGGAGGATTCATGCTCAAAAGCAGGAACACCTCTGTGTCAGCAGGATGATGTGAACTCCTTCACCCAGAAAGCAGAGCTGGAAAGATCTTCTGCTACTGCAGCTCTCTACACTCACAGTGGTGCTGCTCAGGGAGCAGAGCTGTCACAGGTGGCCTTCTTTCAGCATGCTCCCTGTCTCTCTTCTCCTACACAGGCTCTGGGGAGGCCATGGGGAGCTTGGGGTGAAAACCTGTGAGCATTTCCCTACATCACACCTTCACCTCTGCTGCACTTGCTCAGCACCCTTGTGGCCTACAGGAATGAAGGGTTCATGGATGATGGAAAAGCTGTGCTGCTTTCCTGGGTGGCTGGTGTCCAGCTCACCTGGAAGAAAAGATCTCCCAGCAGAACAAGAGGGGCCAGCTCCCATGGGATGCAGCAGGGGCCATTCAGGACACCTCTGTCACTGCCTGCTGTCATGCCATGCTTGGATCTGACAGTGGCTGCTCAGCCTCGGGGTACTTAGGCTACTGGTTTCTCATAGGTACTGGTTGCTCTTAGGGTACTGATCCTTCTTATGGTACTGGTCCTTCTNCAGCTCCCATGGGATGCAGCAGGGGCCATTCAGGACACCTCTGTCACTGCCTGCTGTCATGCCATGCTTGGATCTGACAGTGGCTGCTCAGCCTCGGGGTACTTAGGCTACTGGTTTCTCATAGGTACTGGTTGCTCTTAGGGTACTGATCCTTCTTATGGTACTGGTCCTTCTTATAGCATCACAGAATTGTCAGGGTTGGAAGGGAGCTCAAGGCTCAGCCAGTTCCAACCCCCTGCCATGGGCAG
>VXBD01004953.1:102755-123782 GCA_013399975.1 Indicator maculatus | reverse complement strand
GGAGAGGAGAGGAGAGGAGAGGAGGTGCTTGGCTGCGTTCCTCTGTTTCATGCAGTCATAGAAACTGTCAAGCTTAGGTGCCTCTGTGGTCTCCAAGCAGCACATCTCCCTGCACCCTTTCCTAGCCACCCACAGCTTTGGAAAGGGCTCCCATTGTTACTGCAGCTCCCATTTGCCCACCCAGGCTTATTTCTGTCCCTTTAAAATTTATCTACTTATGCAATTTTAATCTCTTTTTTTCTTTTTTGCCTTTCTGGTTTTTGGTGGTGTTTGTTTTGGTTTGTTTCCCAAAGCAATTCTGAGGGATATGTTAACAGCTGCCTTGTAGTGGAAGTCACCTGGAGTTAACACTCACAAGCTCTCTTCTGTTGAGCAATGACTCATCTCTGTGTGGTGTAAAATCTGTGCTGCATTCTTTGCATCCCCCCATCCTCAGACATTCCCACGTGTCTCTGCTTCATCACCAAGAACATTTCCCACCTTGCAGTGAGCACCTGCTGGTTGAGGGTGCAGCCAAAACCAAGGGAGAGCAGAAAGTAAGAACATTTATCCACAGAAGAATGACTTCTAGAGTACTCCCAAAGCTCCTTCAGCTTAAAGGATCAAGGAATCACAGAATCACAAAATATATCTGGTTGGAAGAGACCTCAAGGATCATCCAGTCCAACCCTCAACCCAGCACTAGCAGAAGGGGAATCATAGAATCATTAAAGTCCAAAAAGACCTCAGGATCCAACCATTAGCCCAGCACTGCCAAGTCACCACTGAATCAAGTCCCTCAGCACCACATCTACACATTTTCTGAACACATCCAGGGAGAGTAATTCTACTGCTTCCCTGGGCAGCCTGTTCCAGGGCTAGGCAACCCTTTTGGAGAAGAAGTTTTCACTAATGTCCAACCTACATCTCCCCTGATGCAACTTGAGGCTGCTTCCTCTTGTCTTACTGCTTACTTGGGAGAAGAGACCAATCCCCACCTCACTCCAACCTCCTTTCAGGGACTTGTAGAGAGCAATGAGATCTCCCCTCAGCCTCTTCTGCTCCAAGCTGAACAACCCCAGTTCCCTCAGCTGCTGTTCTCCAGCCTTCTCCCCTGTCCTTCTTGAGGTGAGGGGCCCAAAACTGACCCCAGTACTCAAGATGTGGTCTCACCAGTGTCCAGTACAGGGGGACAATCCGTGCCCTGCTCCTGCTGGCCACGCTATTGCTGATCCAAGCCAGGATGCTGTTCGCCTCCTTGGCCACCTGGGCACACACTGGCTCATACTCAGCCAGTGGTCAACGAACACCCCAAGGTCTTTTTTCACCCAGTAGGTTCCAGAAACTCTTCCCCAAGCCTGCAGTGTTCATGGGGTTGTTGTGATCCAAGTGCAGGACCAGCACTTGGCCTTGTTGTTGTACCTCCTTCCATTGGCCTTAGCCAATCACACTGCACACGATGGCAAACAAAATAAAAAGGTTGAAAGAAAAAGTTTTACCAAGGCTCCTATCCACATTTCAAAATTCCTGCAGCCAACATGGAATACATCTGCCTCTATTTGGGGAGTTTGATGCCACTTCTGATTTCCCTCTTCTGCCAGCAGTTCCATCTTCCAGACAGCTCAAGGCATGACCACGATGATAATTCCTCATAACAAAAGGCAGAGCAGAATTGATGCTGACCCAAAGGCTTGTTAACACACAGCACAGAGAGCACTTACTGGGTGGTTTGTTGTTGTTTTTTTTTTTTTTTTTTTTTTTTATTGTGCCCTTTAGAATACAGAATTCAGGCAAAATCAGAAGTTCTGGAGAAGAGCAACTCATCCATACCAATGCAGTGCATATTCTTCTTCCCTTGGCTGGCTCACACTGGTGTGTTTGTAGCAACAGACACACCTCCCGCACTGCCAGAGTCAGAGACTCCAGCAGAAGAGCTACAGGACAAAGAGTAAAACCTTGTTTGATAGATTCATAGAAAGATTGGGTTGGAAGGGACCTTAAAGCTCATCCAGGACCAATCCTCCTACCATGGGCAGGGACACCTCCCACCAGCCCAGGTTGCTCAAGACTTCATCCAACCTTCATCCTGAACCCCTCCAGGGAGGGGGCAGCCACAACCTCCCTGGCAACCTGTGCCAGTGTCTCCCCTCCCTCACTGGCAAGAATTTCTTACTCATCTCCAGCCCCAACCTTCCCTCTTCCAGCTCAAAGCCATTGCCCCTCTTCCTGTCACTCCCAGCCCTTGGCAAAAGTCCCTCCCCAGCTCTCTTGGAGCCCTCTTCAGGTACTGAAAGGCTGCTTCTATGTTGTCCCTGGAACCTTCTCTTCTCCAGGCTGAACAGCCCCAACTCTCCCAGCCTGTCCCCACAGGGGAGGTTCTCCAGCCCTCTGATCATCTCTGTGGCCTCCTCTGGACCCTCTCCAGCAGCTCCAGGTCTTTCTTGTGCTGGGGGCCCCAGAAGTGAGCACAGTGCTGCAGGTGGGGTCTCAGCAGAGCAGAGGGGCAGAATCTCCTCCCTCCTCCTGCTGGTCACACTGCTTTGGATGCAGCCCAGCACATGGCTGCCTTCTGGACTGCAAGAGCACCTTGCCAGCTCACGTTGAGTTTTTCATCAGCTGACTCCCCCCAAGTCCAAGTTTTGGTAAGATAAAACCCCCAGGCACATGGATGCACAGAGCAGGAGATACTCAAGCTTCCCACACTCACACTTCTCACT
This sequence comes from Indicator maculatus, assembly GCA_013399975.1. Lineage (NCBI taxonomy): Eukaryota > Metazoa > Chordata > Aves > Piciformes > Indicatoridae > Indicator > Indicator maculatus. The sequence continues at coordinate 121,086 of VXBD01004953.1, read as the reverse complement.
GAGCTCTGCAAAGGTCACCCTGTGCTGTGAGTAAGCCCATGTCAACAGTGGGTATATATTAGGGTGCAGAACAGACTTTGCTGAGGAGATTCAGGCTCTCTGGGTTAAAAGGTTATGAAATTTAATCTAATCTCTGCTTCTGTTTTCTTAGCTGGTCCCTACCAATCGGTGTAGAAGTCAGAGCAGCCCCAAATTAAGGTTTCCCAACTTCTTTTACATATTTCTACAAGACTGTTCAGGCCTGGAGACCAACCTCTTCCACATTCTCTCCAGCCAGTCTGAAATCTCTTCTTGAAATCAAGCTGATTTGCATCATAATGACTCAGACTGAAATAAAATAATTTCCTTTTGTTAAAGCAGTCCTTCCACCACTCTGCTGAGAACTTTTTGTTCTACAGCACAGAGAAGTGACCTTTGCCACAGGGTGTATCCTGGTGAGAGGCTTGTTCTGGTACCTTCACAGACATCCATAAAGTTCTTACACTTCCAAGGCCCTGAGGGCAATGATGGCACCCTTGGCACCACTGATGCTGTGGCAGGCACTGGGCAAGCCCCAGACTGGACTCAGCAGCAGATGGGAACCAGATTCAGGAGCTGGATTCGGGAAGTGGATTCAGGAACACACAGATCAGGATCAGAGGCAGAATACATAGAGTCCTCCTGGGCAACGACCAGTGAAGAAGAGGTTTGACCCTGGTGATCCCTCAGCTTTCTCCTGAAGATGCCATCCATGGGCTGCAATCCCTTGTTGGGCAGTTGAGGGTCACCTCTCCTGTCTGCTCCTCCCTGCAGGTGCCACCTCTGACTTCCTGCACCCCAAGGTGTGGCACAAGCTGTGGCAGTGCCCTTGGTCTGTCCAAGCCAAGAGCCTTTCTGCAGCCCAGCCCTTGGCAGGAACTCTCCTCAGCTTCTCCCTACTAGAAGCAGCCCCTGGCTGTGCCAACCTGCCCTGAGCTGCAGAAAGTGCCTCCCTGAGCAGAGCCTGAGCTGGGAAGTGACAGCACTGAGCAGAATGGGTTTGGTTTAGCTCAAACCAGGACAACTTCTCAACATCAACTCCCCATGACCAAAACGAGCTGGTTCAATCTAATTTTGCTCTCCAATGGATGAGACTTTGTGGATAAGGAAGAAACAGTAGACACCACACACCTCAGTGTCCCTAAGGCTCATGACATTGCCCCACATGACAGTCAGGAGTGCAAGAATGAGAGAATCATTTAGGTTGGAAAAGACCTTTAAGGTCATCGAGTCCAAGCATTAAGACCCTGCCTGAAGTCATGACACAAATCTGGTTTGGACTCTGCACTCAGAGAGTAGTTTCCAGTGGTTCCCTGTATGATATGAAGGACAAATTGAATGGTTACTCAGCTGTTCATAAGTCCCATTCAATATTTTATTGATAGCCTGGGTGAGGGAATGGGCTCTGTATTTATTAAATCTGCCAAGATTAGATCTGTGAAGAGCAGCTACAAACACATGGGGGATGACAGTATTAAAAACTTCTGACAACTTGGACAAGTTGTCTATAAATACAGGAGTCATCTCCATCCTAAAAAGCAAAGTGTTTGAACTCAGGCAGGAGTAAAGTGCACAAATACAGGACAAACATCAGCTGGACAGAAAGCAGTCAGGGAGGGGAAAGAGAGAAAAAAAAAAAAAGAGAGATCTGAAGGTTCTGATAGATCACAAGCTGAACAAGGGTTATTGTCCTGAGCAAAGGGAAAACACTCCAGAGCTATATTAACAAAAGAATTACCTGCAAGACATCTTGCAGGTCCTTTCAGTGTACTCAGGGATGTCTCAGTGCAGAAGCACATCCAGTCTTGGCTACTGCTCCTCAGGAAAGGTTGACAGCAGCAAGAATAACAATAATGGTTAGAGGTCTGGAAAACATGACCTGAATCAAGAGACTGAGAACAGGAGGTGCACAACAGAGAGAAGACCACGGAGAGAAGCAATAACAGCCCTGGCAGAGTCAGCATCAGCGCAGGAAGACTCCCGGGGCAGATAAAAGGCTGCTCCAAAATGGCAGAGAAACAACAGGGCTGCATTTGCCAAGGATGGCACGAGCAGAGCTGACTCTGCTGTGGAAGAAGGAGAGGGTCTAAGTGAGCAGCTGAGATTTCATCCAGCTTCACTTTGCAGTGATTCTGTGCTCAGCTGATCACAGCTCACAGGATGGTAGGGGTTGGAAGGGACCTCTGGAGATCTCCGAGTCCAACCCCCCTGCCAGGAGCAGGACCACAGAATCCAGCACAGGTCACATAGGAACACATCCAGACAGGGCTGGAAAGGCTCCAGAGAAGGAGACTCCACAACCTCTCTGGGCAGCCTGTTCCAGTGCTCTGTGAGCCTCACAGTGAGCTCATGTTGAGGTGGAACCTCCTGTGCTGTAGTTTCTATCCATTGCCCCTTGTCCTATCCCAGGGTGCAACTGAGCAGAGCCTGTCCCCTCCCTCTTAACACCCAGCCCTCAGATATTTATAGACATTGATCAGATCCTCTTTCAGTCTTCTCCTCTCCAGACTAAACAGCCCCAGGGCTCTCAGCCTTTCATCACCAATCAGTGCCCTAGTCTCATCCTTGTAGCCCTCCCTTGGATTCTCTCCAGCAGATCCCTGTCCCTCTTGAACTGAGGAGCCCAGAACTGGCTGCAATATTCCAGGTGGGGCTTCACTAGGGCAGAGTAGAGGGGGAGGAGAACCTCCCTGGCTCTGCTGGACACACTCTTCCAAATGCCCCCCAGGACCCCATTGGCCTTCTTGGGACACATTGCTGTCCCAAGCAGAACTTGCCCACCAGCACTCCCAGGTCCTTCTCCACAGGGCTGCTCTCTAGCACATCACCTCCCAACCTGTCTCCTGCTGCAGTTTATTCTTCCTTTCCACATGAAGGCCTCTTCACTTATCCTTGTTGAAGCTCATTAGGTTCCACTTTGCCCAGCTCTCCAGTCTGATGCTGAACAGAGTTTGTCTGGACTCAGTTTGTCCTGATGCAGCCCAGTGACTCCAATTGTTCATCCACATTTACATCACTCCTGCATTAACACCACCATTAAAAGGAGAGTACTTAACGTTCATCTCACCCTCCCCAGGCTATCTGTCTTACAAATATCTTATCAAAATGCTATTTGCCAAACCAGCTTGACTTGCAAGTCATTAATCAAAAGCCACTTTAATAATTAGTCCTCAAATAGTAATTCAATAAAATCTTTGGATTGGATTTGCTTCCCCAACTGGTGCAGTGGACAAAAGGGTTTGTAATCATTTGGCACCATCCCTCTCAGCATCTGAGAGTCTAGATCAGAGCTGCTGGTGCCAGTCTCCCACTCCCCTGCCATCATCTGAGAAACTACTACAGTTTTAGAAAGAGTTTTATGTATCTTGGGCCTCTCAGTTCCAGATTCATACAGCAGACACCAGATCACTGCCGCTGCCATTAGCATCTGGTCACATTCCTGGCACCAAAGCAGGACCAGCACTACCTATGGCCATCTGACAGTGGAACAGTACTTTAATCTTCCCCAGATGATAGATGCATAGAATGGTTGGAAGGGACCTTCAAGATCATCCAGTTCCAACCCCCTGCCATGGGAAGGGACACCTTCCACCAGCCCAGGTTGCTCAAGGCTTCATCCAACCTGGCCTTGAACACCTCCAGGGAGGAGATATCCACAGCCTCCCTGGGCAACCTGTGCCAGTGTCTCCCCACCCTCACTGGAAAGAATTTCTTCCTCATTTCCAGTCTAAATCTGACCTCATCAAGCTTCAATCCATTCCCTCTCATCCTATCACCACAAGCCCTTGTCAAAAGTCCCTCCCCAGCATTCCTGCAGCCCCTTCAGGTACTGGAAGGCTGCTCTTAAGGTGTGCCTGCAGCCTTCTCTTCTCCAGGCTGAACAACCCCACCTCTCCCTGCGCAGGGGAGGTTCTCCAGCCCTCTGATCAACTTTGTGGCCTCATCTGGACCCTCTTGACAGCTCCATGTCCTTTTTGTGCTGGGGGCACCAGAGCTGGATGCAGTATTCCAGCTGTCTCCCCAGTAGGCTCAGAAAACCATTTATAAGCAGTGGCCAGGCAGGGCAGCTGCCTAAGATGACTGCTCCTTAGTCTCAGCTGCTTCCCAGGGTGCCAAGGGAAAGCATGGATGCCTTATCAAATTGTTATCATCAATTGCCAATATTGATCAGAACCAGCTATAGCTGAGCCTCTCCCAGGATCTATTGAATAAAGTAGTTGTGCTGTAGTGCTGCTGGAAGGAGAACAAAGATCTTTGTGGAGTTGTGCAGGTTCTGAGATTTAGGAAAACAAAGCCCAGCAATGAAAATGCAGCTAAGCCAAAGAGCAGCTCTGTGAGGAGCAAAGGCTGAGAGCCCTGGAGCAGGGGAGCCTGGAGAAGAGCAGCCCCAGAGGGGATCTGAGCAATGCTCAGCAAGAGATAAAGGACCTGTGGGGGGGCAAGAGGCTGGGGCCAGACTCTGCTCAGTGGTGCCCAGGGACAGCACAAGGGGCAATGGGCACAAACTGGCACCCAGGAGGTTCCATCTAAACAGGAGGAGAAAATTCTGTGGTGTGGGGTTGCTGGAGCCCTTGAGCAGGCTGCCCAGAGAGGTTGTGGAGTCTCCTTCTGTGGAGAATTTTCCAACCCCCCCCCCAGCCACTGCGCTCCTGGGCAGCTTCAGCTGTGGGTGCCCTGCTTTAGCAGGGGGTTGAACTGGATGATCTCCAGAGGCCCCTTTCAACCCCTAGCAGTCTGTGATTCTGTGATTTCACTGGCATACAAACAGTTAAATCAACACAATGCAAAGCCAGAAATAACCCAAGCCCCAGACCTTGTTAGCTGTGTGTTCCCTTCCACCGCTCTTAAATGCAGCTGAGATGTCAGAGAGTGGAAATCCAAAAGATTCCAGATTTATCACCCTAATTCTTTACATTTCTTCTCAAGAATTCATGCTGCTGTTGTTCTGCCTTCCATTCTGATTACCTTCTCTGTAACATATTGGCTTCTTTACTTCTCCTGAACAGTTCCTGGTCTATTGTATCTCTAATTGTATTAATAATGAAGCATCTATGGTGGGCTAGAAGCCAAGCTAAAGGTGCTAGCCCCACATTTCTCAGGGCTGTGAAAAGGTTGCCAAGGGATTTCAGATTCATAGAATGGTTTATGTTGGAAGGAACCTTGAAGAGTTCCAAGCCCCTGCCATGGCCAGGGTCACCTCCCACCAACCCAGGGTGCTCAAGACCTCATCCAGCCTGGCCTTGAACACTTCCCAAGATCCTTCTCTTTTCCAGGATGAACAGCTCCAATTCTCTCAGCATGTCTCCATAGGGGGAGGTTCTCCAGCCCCTGAACATCTTCTAGACCCTCTCCAGCAGCTCCAGGCCCCAGAACTGGAGGCAGTGCTGCAGGTGGGGTCTGAGCAGAGCAGAGCAGAGGGGCAGAATCCCCTCCCTGCGCTGCTGCTCTCCCTGCTCTGGATGCAGCTCAGCACACAGCTGCCTGCTGGGCTGCCAGGGACCATTACTGGCTCCTGGGGAGTTTGTCACTGACTGACACCCCCAAGTCCTTCTCCTCCCAGCTGCTGTCCAGCCACTCTTCACCCAGCCTGGATTCGTGCTTGGGCAAACCCAAGGTGCAGGACCTTGTTCTTGGCCTTCTTGAGCTTCATGAGGTTGGCTTGGTCCCACCTCTCCAGCCTGTCCCAGTCCCTCTGGATGGATCCCTTCCCTGGGCCTGCTGGACAACAGCATCCAGTGCTGGCACTTTCCCTGGTGCAGCAGGGGTTGGACATTTTCAGTTTTGAACCTGAGCTCTTACAGAGCCTGAATAAAGCTCAAAGTTTTATCAGCTAGCAGCTAATTGCTTTCCTTCCTAGGCAGCTAGCTCTGAAAACAGTCACTGCATCTGCATCCATATCACTCTCCCTGTTGCTAGGCAGTCAGTGGTAGTCAGCAGCTGCACTGTAAGCAGCGTGGCAGGGCTCACCCTGGCTTTGAGCACGCTGCAGTAGTTGGGTGGTGCTGCCTTCCAACCTCAAAGCAAAGGTTTTGCACCAGCCAGCAAGCATTAGCAGCAGGCTGAAGTGCACAGCCTTATCCCCACCACTTCCAGAGCAGCTGTGGAGCTGTTGGGGAGCAGCTGCTACCCGCTGCAAGGAGCAGTGTGCAATGGGAGAGACCCAAAAAGAAACAGCTACCAAAACTGCCTCGACCAAGTGCAGTCTCAGGCCTTGCTTTGGTCACCTCTTATCCCAGAGGTTGTCATACACAAACCCAGGTCAGTCATAGAATCTGAGAATCACAGAATCATTTGGGTTGGAAAAGACCTTTAATATCATGAAATCCAACCATTCTCTAACTCTACCAAGGCTGGGACTAAACCAAATCCCTCAGCACCACACCTCTGAATCTTTGAAACACCTCCAGGGATGGGGATTCCACCATCTCCCTGTGCCAGTCTTTGAGAACCCTTTCAGTGAAGGAGTTTCTTCTGATATTCAACCTAAGCTTCCCCTGGTGCAACTTGAGGCCATTTCTTCTTGCCCTGTTGTTTGTTACTTGGAAGAGGAGACCAACCCTCCCCTTGCTCCAACCTCCTTTCAGGGAGCTGTAGAGAGCAAGGAGGTCTTCCTTCAGCCTCCTTTTCTCCAAATTGAACAAATCAAATTCCCTCAGCTGCTCCTCACAAGACCTCTTCTCCAGACCCTTCACCAGCACCTCAATGCCTTTCCTGTAGTCATGGCCCCAAAACTGAACACATCAGTCAAGGTGTGACCTCACAGTGCTGAGTACAGGGGGGAATGATCTCCAGAGGTCCCTTCCAACTCTCATCATGCTGAGATGCTGTGTGTGTGGGATTCCAGAGAAAGGGAATTCAAAAAAAAGAAGAAATTTGGTTTTTAAAAAAAAAAATGTTCAGAGTGGCAGTCAGGAAGGGAAAATGTTTTTCAGATGGCAGGTAGACTATTTTAGGCTTCTATATTGGAGGCTCAAAGCAAATGCATATAATCTGTCAAAAAAAAAAAAAAAAGACTTGAGAGAAAAAGCAAAAAGCTAGCATCATAAAATGGCAGGATCAGGGAGGCTGTTGGAAGTTAAAAGGTACCCTGCAAAAAAAAAAGCTGAAGTTGTGTCTGAAAAAGGAAAACTGAAAAGAACATAAATTCTGGCAGACTAAATGTGAAAGCCCAATAACACAGACTGAAGAAAGAGTTTAGCAGCAGTTTGCTAAATAAATAAATAAATGTAATAAATCCAGCCTGAACACTTCAAGAGTCTTGCACCAGCCACTGAGCTAAACAGGTATGAAAGAAACACTCAGAAAAGATGTCATCACCAAAAAAAAAAAAAAATCCCAAAGCCTCCCTTTTTAACATCTCTGTTCAGCTGGAGAATCTTGGAGGAATTCTAAACTCAGTGTCTTCTTTATAAGGCATTCAGAGAAGGGCTTGGCTTCATTCAAGGTGGTTAAGAGCAGATGGTAAATCAGACTGAATGAGTAACAACACATCACTGGGTGCAGCTGAGAGCCACACAAGGTTTGTGCAGAATGTTAAATATGAATCCTCTGGGCTGATACCCTCAGTATGCAACCTTTGGTCGATGGTTTGGGCTGGGACAGCCACTAGATGAGTGACAGACTCACCTTCTGTGAAAACCTCTGTATTCCTAAGGGGAAGAGAAAGGGAAGAAAAGAGAGAGAGAGTGATGGGGGGGAAAGAAACTAACCCAGCTGGGATGGAAATGAGAAGAATGCAATGAAGTAGAGACAAAGAGACACAAATCAATATGGAACCCATCCCCTGATGGCAATGATGGCACCACTGGCACCACTGATGCTGTAGCAGGCACTGGACAAGTCCCAGGATGGACTCAGCAGCAGACAGGAACCAGATCCAGGAGCTGGATTTGGGAACTGGATTCAGAAACACACAGATCGGGATCAGCACAGAGTCCTCCTGGACAATTGCCACTGAAGAAGAGGCTTGACCCTGGGATCCCTCAGCTTTCTCCTGAAGATGCCATCCATGGGCTGCAATGCCTTGTTGGGCAGTTGAGGGTCACCTCTTCTGTCTGCTTCTTCCTGCAGGTGCTCCTCCTGCACTTCAAGCTGGAGCACAGGATGTGGCAGTGCCCTTGATCTGCACAGGAGCAAGTCTCAGGCAGAGCCTTTCTGCAGCCCAGCCCTTGGCAGGAACGCTCCTCATCAGCTTCTCCCTGCTAGAAGCAGCCCCTGGCTGTACAAACCTGCCCTGAGCTGCAGAAAGTGCCTCCCTGAGCAGAGCTGGAGCTGGGAAGTGACAGAACTGAGCAGAGTTGGTTTTGGCCCAGCTCAAACCAGGCCATTTTTTGCTGAAAAGTGCTACAATTACCAAAGGACTGGAAGGTAACTAGTAAGAAATGTGTTTTTTAAAAATAAATCCAGTGGTGATTCAAGAAACCACAGATCACTAAGTCTAATGTCCAGATTGGTCATATTGCAGCTCTAGTAAAGAACAGACTTGGTGAATATATGAATAAAAGTAATACTTGAAGGAAAAGCAGCATGACTGTTGTAAAAGGAACCTGAGCCTCCTAAAGCTGCTGGAATTCTTTGAAGGAGTCAGAAGCATGTAAATAACAACGATCCAGCTGAGAAATTTTCCCTCTATTTCCAACTCACTCCAAGCTTCCAGAAACCTCAGGCATTGAAGGACTCATCAAAGGCTTTTTAATAAACTAAACAGTTGGGGACTACAGGTAAAGACCTCACAGAATTCAGTTTTAGTTTAATACTGGAAGAAGAAGGTAAGACTAAAGATGAGGTTAAGAGTTGGCCTTGATCATCATAGAATCCTAGAACCATAGAATCATAGAACTGTTGAGGTTGGAAGAGAGCTCTGAGATCATCAAGGTCAACCCCTCCCCTAGAGCTCACAATCCCACCACTACTGCTAAGCTCTTTGAATCCCCAGCATTTTGTGATTGTGTGATTCCAATCACAAGGGTTCTATGATTCTGTGATGAGTTTTCCCTGTGTAAGATGATCACCCATCACTGTCCATCTCTCCAACCACAATCATCAAGCCCAACCGAGAGATATCCCACGGAGATTAAGGTCCACAGTGCCCAAGTCAGAAGTGAGCTGGAAAGCAGGTGGAAGAGTGAAGATTTCTGATGCAAACTACATTAGTTAGGATAATATTTACTACCCAAAAACTGTAAAGATCTCATGACACTGAGCAGCCTCACGATGAAGCGGAAGATAAATTTCACCCCTGACAGCTCTAATCTGGCTACCCAGGGAAAGCAGCACCAAGTTTACACACAGAGTGATGGGCTCTGAACTAGTTTGCACAATTCAGGAAATGAATCTTGACGTTCTAACAGCCTGCTCTATGAATGCATCACCTCACTGCTCAATAGCAGTCAAGCAAAAGAAAACCCAAAGTTTAGAACTCTTAGAGAGGAATGACTTTGCCACCGGTATCAAATCCACACTGCGGCCGCTTCTTGAACAGCAAGTGCAGCCCTGCTGCTCTCACCTCAAAGACACTGTGACAGGAGAGAGAAAAGAAACACAGCAGAATGACAAACATGGTCAGTCCCCAAACTGCTTCCAGGTAAAAAACAAACTTAGCATGCAGAAGTCGGATAGGAAGCGATCAGTTGCCATTTGTCTTGCCCAATCGTACCAGGCAGGCCAAGTGCCAGGAAGGGGAGATGGACGCCGTACAAGAGCTCTGCTGTGTGCTTTTTGTTCAGCTGCTGAAGCCTTTGTGTTCTGTCAGGGAAGAATTTCAAGGGATGTGTGAGAATTTTGACAGGTAGTTTTCATACACAACCCCAGCATGCTGTCAGGAAAAAGAAAAAAAAAAAAAGGGGGGTTAGGAAAAGGAGGAACAGAAGACTGCTGCACTTGCAGTGCTTTTTGTTTTCATTACTTCCAAATCATAATTCATTAGAGGCCTCCACTTCCTTTCCCAGCTGTCTTCCCCAAGCTACAATTTCAGAATTAAAATAAATAAAGCCCCACTTAGGCAGCATTTACTAACACCTGACTGTGGCAATCCAGCCATGCTGCATGCCAGCCTCTGTAGCTTGAACACAGCTCCCCTCCCTGTGTTCCATTTGGCTCATTTTCACACTCCTTTGAGCTCTGTGGGTTTGGGTTGTTAGCTCAGCTCCTTCAAGGACAGCACTACTTTTCATTCCATCCTGCAGTGGGCTAGTACCAACTAGTCCCACACCTGATAGCCTTAACCTATGGGCAAGCTATTAATAATACACAAGCAATCATTTTAATTGCAACCGGGTGCCTAGGATTTAGGAGCTGCAGGGAGAGCTCCTTCTAGCTCTGAAATATTATTGTCCCGTTGAGCATTTTGGAGTTTAGCTCTCATTAAAAGTAATAGAGGGAAATAGTCTGTAGCAAACTGAATGTGTTTGTTTTCACAGTTCACCTCCTGCTCCTCCAGCCTAAAACACGCTCTCGCTCAGTGACAAGACCACAGCTGTTGCCATCTTTTACTTACCTGCTGTGTGCAATATTTAGCTGGAGGGACAGTGAAGTTTTCTGTTTGTTAGTTATCAGGTCAATAACTCTCACCTTATCACTTCAGTTTCCATTCTGTTGATAAAACCTGTCAGCCTTCCTTGAGCCTTCCTGGCCCCCAGAAGAAATCACATTAAATTGGCGCAACCAAGTAAATCTGTAAGGGATGTGCTCCTGACTTACCAAAGGGAAGGGGGGAGGACTCCTCTCCCTCTTCCTCCAATGTCCAAGCGCTCAGAGCTGTGTTGAAACCCTTCCTAAGGATTCAGCAGTTCAAGTCAGCTCAGGTCTTTGAATATGGCCCAAAGGAGATGTCCGTGGAGCTGAAATGGATATGTTTAAGTGCAAGAGACAATAATCATTTCTTCAAGTATGAGCTAAAAATATCCAGAAGAAAGTGGAATTCGTAATGGAGATTTTAAAGATCTGTGACATACCAGAGCCTGCACAAGGGTTTTAATGAGAGAGGAGCCAATTTAATTGGTCAGTGGGAGCAGATGCTTTGCTGGGTGAGCGGGCTCCAACGTCTCACATTCCACTTTAATGCCAGGAGCATCACTGCTGTGCTTAACACGGCTGCGACAAGCCCATGTCAGAGGAGCGCGCTGTCAGACTCGGAAGGACCTTGATAATCAACGTCTCCAGCTTGTCAGATCACAAGAGCCAAGCCACAAGGAGAAAGCACTCAAAAGAAGAGGCCAAAGCTGACAAAGGAACCTTCCAAAAGGTAATTGCATGACTGACCACCTTCCCGGCGCCATTTGTTTCATTATTATGCCAGGCGTGAGGCTAAAGCAGCCTGTTAAGTTTGAGAGCCTCTTAATGCTGCCTTAACAGGGAGCTGCTGAGCACCACAGTTGAAACCAGCAGGGCTCCCCTGTGAAAACCAGTCTGCAGTGTGTGGCAGCCTCACAGGAACCCCCCAAAATAACTTCCCTGGACCATTCAATTAGAGGCAATCACCACACAGCGCTCAGCTACTTGTGGCATGGCTCATCAATCAGGTTTGCTGTCACCGTGTCTCTTCTCATAGCAGTCACCAGAACGCTCTGAGCTCCCTCCAAATGCATGTGACATTTACTGTCAGGGGCTGTCAACACCACAGGATTCTCCTAGGGCCTCTGAGTTCATCACAAAGCCACAAGATACATCCCCAAAATGCTCTCCCACTTCCAGCTCCACGGATTACAATGAGTGACTGAGGGGCTTTGCAGCACTCGGGGAAGGCTGAAGGGGTGGCTCCAGCTCCAGCTTCTGCCAAACACCATCTTCTTCTCCTTCTCCTTCCCCTTCCCCTTCTCCTTCTCTTTCTCTTTCTCCTTCTCCTTCTCCTCCTCCTTCTCCTTCTCCTTTTCCTTCTCCTTCTCCTCCTCCTTCTCCTTCTCCTTTTCCTTCTCCTTCTCCTCCTCCTTCTCCTTCTCCTTTTCCTTCTCCTTCTCCTCCTCCTTCTCCTTCTCCTTTTCCTTCTCCTTCTCCTCCTCCTTCTCCTTCTCCTTTTCCTTCTCCTTCTCCTCCTCCTTCTCCTTCTCCTTTTCCTTCTCCTTCTCCTCCTCCTTCTCCTTCTCCTTCTCCCTGTCCTTCTCCTTTTCCTTCTCCTTCTCCTCCTTCTCCCACATTAGGACAGGGTTTAGGCCTGTGAGGAGAAACTTCTTGGCTGTGAGGGTGCTGGAGCCCTGCAGCAGGCTGCCCAGACAGGTTGTGGGGTCTCCTTCCCTGGAGAGATTCCAAATCCACCTGGACGCTGGTGACCAAGAGGGAAAGGGAGGTGATTCTGCCCTTCTCCTCTGCTCTCATGAGATCCCATCTTGAATACTGCATCCAATTCTGGTGCTTCCAGCTTAAGAGGAATGTGGAGCTGCTGGAAAAGGTACAAAGGAGGCCACAAAGATGATCATAGAGCTGGAGCAGCTCTGCTATGAGGACAGGTTGAAAGTTGGGGCTGTTCAGCCTTGAGAAGGCTCTGGGAAGAACTTAGTGCAGCCTTCCAGTACCTGAAGGGGTTGCAGAAAAGCTGGAGAGGGACATTTCACAAGGGCTGGGAGTAACAGGACAAGGGGCAACGGCTTTGAGCTGGAAGAGGGGAAAATTAAACTGGATATAAGGAATAAACTCTTTCTGGTGAGGGTGGAGAGACACTGGAACAGGTTGCCCAGGGAGGCTGTGGATGCCTCCTCCCTGGAGGTGTTCAAGGCCGGGCTGGATGAAGTCTTGAGCAACCTGGGCTCCCTGGGTGGGAGGTGTCCCTGCCCGTGGCAGGGGTGCTGGAACCAGATGACCTTTAAGGTCCCTTCCAACCTAAACCATTCTATGAATCTATGATTCCACGAATCCTGGGCAACCTACTGTGGGTGACCCTGCTTTAGCAGGGGGGTTGGAATGGATGATGCCCTCCAAAAAGCCACCTCCAAAACACCCCTTATCAACTTGTGAAGAGAAAGATGAGATGGTTTCCTTGGAAATTTAGCCTTGCCTTCTTCCCCATTGATCCTGCATTTGCTGGCTGTTTAACCACACACTGACCTGAGTGGAAAAAATTTATAAAACTTAATAAATTGCAGTTGGCAGTATTGACAGAGTGTGTCCAGGCACGTTTGGCTTTGCATGAACGTGCCGTAAGAAATCTAATAAAGGAAAACAAACACATTTTCTTTGTCTGTGAGCTGTGAAACTAAATCATCTGTAATTACAACGCTTCAAAGTAGACTTGGTCAGAGCCGGAGAGTAGGGCGGGGGGGAAGAAGGGGTTTTGAGCCATAAATTTCTGGCTTGTTGTGTCTGAAAGGTTTGGTGTTTCATTAAGTTATTGTGCTCAGGATGCAGGAAAAGGGGGGGGCAGGGTGGGGGGGAAATGGAGATGAAAACCAGCAGCTCAGTAAAAGGCAAAAGGAAGCAGCTCCAGAACCCAAGGGATAAAGTTCAAGTGGCAAATGTGCCTCAAATAACCAAGAACATGGGTATATGTTGGTTTTGCTTGGAATTTAAGGGGGAATTGGCACTAGCAAGAGTTTCAACTAGTGACTCATAGAATCATTAAGGCTGGAAAAGACCTCCAAGATCACTGAGTCCAACTGTTAGCCCAGCACTGCCAAGTCACTACGAAACTATGTCCCTCAGCACCGCAATTACACAGCTTTTTAATCTCTCCAGGGACTGTGATTCAACCACTGCCCCTGGGCAGCCTATTCCAGGGTTAACCATTCCTTCAGTGAAGAAATTCTTCCTCATGTTCAAACTAAACCTCCCCTGGTGCAACATGAGGCCATTTCCTCTTGTCCTTTCTCTTGCTCTTTGAGAGAAGAGACCAACCCCACTTCATTCCAACCTCCTCTCAGGCAGCTGTAGAGAAAAATGAGATCTCCCCTCAGACTCCTTTTCTCCAAGCTAAACAACCCCAGGTCCCTCAGCTGCTTCCTCACCAGCCCTGTTCTCCAGACCCTTCAGCAGCTTCGTTGCCCTTCTTTGGACCCACTCTAGCCCTTTAATGTCCTTCTTGTAATAACAGGCCCAAGGCTGAACACTGAATAAAAGAGTGCTTCCAATTACAAGGTTTTTAAAAGACCTCCAAATGTGTCTAACCTCCTAGAACTTCAATGTTTATTTTTAACTTGCCCTCTCTGATCAGCCTGGTTTCCTCTTTCCACCAAAATAAATACATTTCTTAAGGAGCAAAGTGTTTCTTGTCCTAAAATTATTGCGTGATAGCAAACAGTTTTCTCAGCCTCTCCTCTTACACTTGGTGTGCTGGCCCACTGACCACCATCACCTGAAGTCCAACAGTCCTGGCAATTTTCCACCTCATATAGTCCATTTACCCCAATTCAGAGCTCACCAGTTTGGGAAGATGATACTATGGAAACCTTGGCAAAGATCCCACTGAAGTCCAGGTAAACAACCCCTACTGGTCTCCTGTTATTCTCTGAGCCAGTCTCACCACAGGGTAGTAAGGCATGATTGCTCTTGTCAAAGCCACACTGGGTGTTCCAAATCACCTTCTTGTCCTTCACATGCTCAAAACAAAGCTTCCAGAAGAATGTCTGCCATCACCTCCAGAGATCTAGGCTTCACAAAGTGGTTTAGATTTGTCCATTCCTCCTCCTTACCCTTCTTGAAAGTGTGATGTTTGCCCTTAAGAATCGTTGGTTGGAAAAGATCTTTCAGATCACCAAGTCCAACTGTTAAGGCAGCACTGCCAAGTCCACCACTAAACCATGTCCCTCAGCACCACAGAATCCTCTCCTGAATACTGTGACCTTTCAAAGTCGCCTTGCAATGACATTGGCTGCTTCCCCCAGCACCCTTGGGTGCACAGAACTGAACTCACACCACCACCAGTCAGAAAATCTGTAGTCAGAGACTCTGCACCTGCAGCAATTTCTCATGGCTTGTCACCTCTTCCTTCTCAATGTCCTTTCCACTCTCTGACCACAGGCTGCAAGGACACAAACTAGCTGAGCTAGAAAGACACAAGAAGCAGCCCTTGTGCTGTCCTCCTGCCTCCATAGTTCAAGTAATTTCTCTCTATGTTTACTTCTTCAGCTGTGTTATTCCACACCAGCCTACATCTCTGCTCTTTGCTATCTTAACTTTGTCTTGATCTGGACAATCCCCTTCCTCATCTCTCAGAATCCCCCTCTGATCTCATCTCCATTCATAGATTCATGGAATGGTTTGGTTTGGAAGCGACCTTAAAGATCATCCAGTTCCAAGCCCCTTGCCAAGGGCAGGGACACCTCCCACCAGCCCAGGCTGCTCAAGGCTTCATCCAACCTGGCCTTGAACACTTCCAGGGAGGAAGCATCCACAGCCTACCTGGGCAACCTGTTCCACTGTCTCCCCACCCTCACCAGAAAGAATTTCTTCCTTATTTCCAGTCTAAATCTCCTCTCTTCCAGCTCAAAGCCATTTCCCCTCATCCTATCACCACAAGCCCTTGTCAAACGTGGCTTCCTGGCTTTCTTGTAGCCCCCTTCAGGTACCGGAGGCCCTAGTTTCAGCTGTTTTCCTTCTCCAGACTAAAAGACACAAAGGCAGAGCGACTGCACAACAGCCATCGTTCCACTCCAGCAGCATCCTCATGAGATGAATCAAAACAGACCAGCTCTGCAGTCACAGAAAAGACAGAGAGCACCACACACCAAAATGCTGGGGACTCGGAAGGGAACAAGGACTCAGAGTGTTAAAAACACAGTGATTAGCCAAGAAGAACGTGGATGAATAAACACCAACAAATTTAAGCCTTCTGAGCATTAATTACTGATATCAACTTGATGAGCAAGAAAATGAAGGCAAGATTATAGAGTGGAGAGGCTGATATTTCTCTTCTGCATGTGATTTTCATCCCCAAACAAACCGCAGTAGCTTAGGAAATACCCAGCTACTAGCACGAGACAATTACAAACACATTTACTAGAACAAGCAACTAAATGACTTCGTAATTACAGTATTAAGCCAAATCTGGGGTGAAAAGGATGAAAGATTTGTGTCCCATATGACATACCAGAAAAGCAAAAAAAAAAAAAAAGGGAGAGAGAGAGAGAGGGAAAAGCGATGGGAAACCAGAAGGAGTTTAGCAGTTTAAAGCAAGTGTTTCGGCTGATGAAAGAGAGAGATTAAGTATCTCCTGGAAAGCCATGCTTGGAAGCTGAACTTGCAGTCAGCCAAGCATCAAATATGGGTAACACTGCCCAAGAACAATGTGTCCATAACGGGAATTACCAGCCAAGAGAACACCGTATTCTGGAAAGAGAGACAAACTGCCGCCACGACCCGAGAATTTCTTTGCCTGTGGAAGGAAGAAATAAACCAGAAAGTACATTGTTGAGCTGGAATGAGCAGAGGAGTGGCAGTGTTCATGCTCCTGAAAGCACCAGGGTAAGCAGAATAAAAAGCCTGTCTTCTCTTCACACTGGCATGCCACGCTCTTGGTTGGGAACTCTGCCATCTCCTGTCCTAACACCGTTGAAACAGACACACAGACACACAGCAGATAGGAGCCCAGGAAGGCCTCTGCCAGCACCATCCATCACAAGACAAGAGGTGGACACAAGTTCATACACAACCCAAATGTCTTCAGCACCACATCTTGATGCAGCTTTCTACACATTTCCATTCACAGATGAACGTGAGTTCATACCTGCCTCCCAAATACAATTAATCATATCACTGATTATAGGAAGATTAACTGACTGAGTTTCTGATCACACCTGAAATGGCTTTCTTGCTATCAGAAAAGCACCTTGCAGCAGGCAATTTCTCCTTGTCTAACTCTCACCCAAACATCTCCCTGCCCTGTTGTTGCAGGCTGCTCTGGGTCGGGAAAAGGCACCATTAATTAGATTTATTAGGTAAGCACAGGCTTGAGTATACCTCAGAACTCCCCACTACTAATTTGGTCCCTACATTTAATATCTTCATCAGTGACACAGACAGCAGGATCAAGTGCATCCTCAGCAAGTCAGCACATGACACCAACACCGAGCTGGGTGGTGCAGTTGACACACCTGAGGGACGAGATCCATCCAGAGGGACCTGGGCAAGCTGGGGAAGTGGGTCCGTGTGAACCTCGTGAGGTTCAACAAAGCCAAGAGCACGGTCCTGCACCTGGGGCAGGGCAATCCCTAGTATCAGTCCAGGCTTGGGGTGCAGGGCTGGAGAGGAGCCCTGTGGAGAAGGACTTGGCGATGCTGGGGGTGCAAAGATGAACGTGAGCTGGCACAGGGTGCTGCCAGCCCAGCCCCAGCCTGTCCTGGGCTGATCCCCAGCAGTGTGGGCAGCAGGGGCAGGGAGGGGATTCTGCCTCTCTGCTGTGCTCTGCTCAGCCCCCACCTGCAGTGCTGGGGCAGCTCTGGAGCCCTCAGCACAGACAGGGGCCTGATGGAGCAGGGCCAGAGGAGGACACAGCAATGCTGGCAGGGCTGGAAGCCCTCTGCTGTGAGAGTTGGGCTTGTTCAGCCTGGAGAACGCTCCAGGGAGACCTTCTGGTAGCCTTTCAGTGCTCCAAGGGGATGAGAAGAAAGCTGGGGACAGACTTTTGAGCAGGGCCAGTTGTGATGGGACATGGGGTGAAGGTTTGAACTAAAAGAGGGAGATTTAGACTGGAGTGAATGAACTCTTTATTTTGAGGGTGGTGAAACACAGCTCCAAGTTGCTCAGAGAGGTGGTAGCTGCTCTATCCCTGGAACCATTCCAGGTCAGGTTGTTTGGGGCTCTGAGCAATCTGCTCTAGTTGCAGACGTTGATGCTGACTGCAGCGGGGCTGGACCAGACGAACCTGAAAAATCCCTTCCAACCCAAACCCATCTGTTATTCTGTTGCAAGTCCTCACCCCAGGGCTCACCTCTGGGCTCAGAAACCCCGGACTTGCAGCACAACCCGCTCATGCTTCCCAAGGAGGGATTTATCTCCCGGAGACACGGGGGGACGCCCAGAGACCTTCCTAAGAACACCCACACCTACAAGAGACGGCTCGGGCGTTCAGGTCACGTCCCTCCCTCTCACCCAGCACCACCAGGGCCTACAGAGGCCCCCCAAAGCCCTTCCCGCTCATAGCGCGGCCTGTCTCGGGACGCAGTGCCCGCTGCGCTGTTGCGGCGCTGCACCGCGGGCGGGCCGGGCTGCACGCCGCTCTAGCGCCTCTCTATGGTATGGCGCCTCTCTGGCCTTAACGGCCCGCTGGGCTCAGGCCGTCCGAAGCTGTCCCTCGGCGGTTTGCCCGTGCGGGCTCCGCTCTCCCCATCGCCTTGGGCGCGGACTGCAGCCGCTACCCCGCGGGAGGCCCGCCGCGACCAGCGGATCCCCT
>VXBD01004953.1:87701-102672 GCA_013399975.1 Indicator maculatus | reverse complement strand
CCTGCCGCCGACCGCGGCCCCAGCCCCGAGCGGTGAGTACAGCCCGGCCTGGGGGGTGGGAAGCCGTGAGCTGGCCTGCAGCGAAAGTGGGGTAGATGCCGGCCCTCAGAGCGCTGCGAGGTGGTGGGGGCAGGGTGCCTAAAGGCCAGGTTCTGGCCTCACGGTGTTTTCTGGTTGTTTTAGAGCTCCCGGTTGCCAGGATGGACGGTCCCGGGATGACTCGGGGCGAGGAAGAAGGCAGCAGCCCCTGCCCGGCCTGGTGCCCCGCTGCACCGTGCTGGAGGCAGTCACCTGGGTGAGGAGCAGCAATCAAGGCCGCCTGGTCCCGGCTGGGAGAGATGTGGATCTGGGGGTGGGAAAGGGAACGGGAGCAGTGGGACCTGTTGGGAGGGGAGCCAGGGTGAGAAAGCTCCCAGAAACTGATCTGTGGACAAGCTGCTACATGGAAACGGGACAGAAGGAGAGAGCAGGACTCTTTTCCTTAATTTGTGCTTTCTTTTCTTCAGGGAGCACTCGGTGCACTGCTTCTGCAGCTGGTCAGACAGATCTCCTGGCTGAGATCGCTACCCGACACCAGGAGAGAGCACAGGGCTCTCTGGCTTTCTTCGTTGCCCTCTCAGCAGACAGGTTAGCAGCTCTGGCTTGTGAGAAAGGATTGTGGGAGGTCCAGGTTGTTGCACGGGTTGCAACCTCCTGATACATTAACTAGGACTGGAGGAGAGCTGTTGTGAGAAGCTGACAACCAAAACCAGCTTTCAAGCTGTCTGGGGAGGGCGAGGGCTGGTAACTGTCAGGGGAAGCTCATTTGTTTCTTAATGATTTGGTGTGATCCCACTTGGCATCCTGCATGCCAAGTTTTTTGGTTGGTTGGTTGGTTTGGCTTTGTTTTCTGACCTGGACTCTCTTCTCTGAACTTTCCTCCTGCTTGGCTTTGTGGCTGGGTAGCTGCACAGCCTGGTGTTGTCTTCTAAAGCAGACACTGCACAGCTAATGAGAACTGGTTTTCACTCTTTATTCTAGCAGTGACTGAGGCCTCAACCAGCTGTCCCAGTGCACAGCTGGGGTCCCACCTCCAGCAGAAAGCAAGCCCAGAGGTCCTACCAGAGAATTCATCCTCAGGCATCCCCTCAGGGCAAGGAGACAGCCAGCCCTGGACAGAGGCAGGTACGTGCAATGGGCAATACTTGTGGCAGGAGGACTTCTGAGTCTGTGTTTCCCCAAGGCAAAGCAAGGAGCCAAGAAATGTGTAGCCATTTATTGACACTTGAGGAGGGAGGTTGGAGTGAGAAGACAAGAACTTCAGAGAGATGAATCAAGAGTCCAGATACAGGAGGAAAAAAGCTCCTGCAGGCAGGGAGGAGCCTGTGCTGTAACTGCAGGTGACATTGGCTGTGGCAATACTGGTCTGCTTTAGCAACCTGATTACAGCATCCAGTTTCTGTTCTTTGATTGTGGACAGATGTTTACAGTCAGAAGGCTTCAGGCAAATAAGTGCAGGAGTGATCTGGGAGGCTTGTGTACATGGTGTGAAACTAAAGGACTCCTTTTCTTGCTGGAAGCTGAGGATGTACTGACGAGTGCTGATGCTGTAGATAAAGACAGTGGCAGAAGGTATCAAAGACATTCTTATTAAAATGGGTTTTCTAAAAATAGGAAGATACACTGCAGGAAAAAAAAGAAAAAAGGAAGTCTTATCCAAGAAAGCATGTCCTAAATGATAAATTTAAAGTCCTATCAAGGAAGATCAGCTGAGGCCTACAACAGGACTACTTACAAGGTATATAAACACTAATAATGGCTTCAGGAAAGTTGTTAGAAGCAGGAAACCTGCTGGAGCAGGTAGAAGAGGAGACAGCATATGATCATAGAATTGTCAGAGCTGGAAGAGACCTCAAGGATCATCCAGTTCCAACCCCCCTGCCATGGGCAGGGACACCTCACACTACAGCAGGTTGCTCAGAGCCACATCCAGCCTGGCCTTAAAAACCTCCAGGGATGAGGCTTCCACCACCTCCCTGGGCAGCCTGTTCCAGTGTGTCCAGTTCTGGAGCCCCTGTTACAAGAAGGATCTGGACATGCTGGAAGTGCCACAAGGATGATCAGAGGGCTGGAACTCCTCTGCTATGGAGACAGACTGAGAGAGATGGGGTTGTTCAGTCTGAAGAAGAGAAGGCTCCAAAGAGACCTTACTGTGGCCTGTCAGTATCTTAAGGTAACCTACAAGAAAGCTGGTGAGGGACTTTTTAGGGTATCTCAGGTAGTGATAGGACTGGGGGGAGTGGAGCAAAAGTAGAAATGGGTAGATTCAGATTTGATGTTAGGAAGAAGTTCTTCGCCATGAGGGTGTAGAAGAGGCACCCAGTCCATAGATGGTGGCTGGATAATGTAAGGTGTTGCAGAAAAAGTCAGAGGAGTTTCTCATTCTTTGCTTGCTTCCAGATTTTTTGTTTTCTTCAGTGCTGACTTAAGCTACTGCCCATCACTGCATATCAAGGCCACCTCCTGCCAGAGGTTATCAGTCCCATCACTTGGCAAATGGAGCATTTTGTTTCCATGTCTCCTCATTAGCTCCAGGAAAACAGCCAGGTTAATTTACCTAAACAGCCAATTAGACCCATCTGGTTTTGCCTGGAGCATATTAAGAAGCACTCAGACACAAGGCTTCCCTGGTAGGCTACTGGACATGGACTTCTGGGAGAAGTGGTGGGGAGTAAGTGGAGACAGTGATGCCTTCAACTGGCACAGCTGAACGTTCAGGGGTGACCCTGTGTCTGTGTCTGACAAACAGTTTCCTACTGAGAGCCAACAGGAAGAGCTTTTAGGCAAACTGATAAATTGAACAGTGACAAGTCACAAAGGCCACATGCTCTTTGTTGTTCAGATGTTCTTCAGGAGCAATGAAACCACTGAGCCTCTAATGAGGATCTGTAATCCAGTGCTTAAATCTGCTCTGTGACCTGAGGGGTGAGCACTGACAAGCTGGACCCTGGGTTTTAAAATAGGCAGCGAGGTTGTTGGGGCCACAGAACTGCTAAAAAAGGTAATTCTACATTGGTAGAAACTGTGTTAGAGAATAGAGATGTGGGATACAGGATGGTCAAGATGAAGGTGCCAGTCTCTTCTTGGTGGTGCCCAGTGATTGGACAAGGAACAACAGATATGGAACCCAGGAGGTTCCACCTCAACATGAGGAGAAACTTCTTTGTGGTGAGGGTGAGGGAGCACTGTAGCAGGCTGCCCAGAGAGGTTGTGGAGTCTCCTTCTCTGGAGGCTTTCAAAACTCACCTGGTTGTGGATGCTTTCCTGTGTGACCTGCCCTAGGTGATTCTGCTCTGGCAGTGGGGTTGGACTCTATGATCTCCAGAGGTCCCTTCCCACCCTTACCATTCTATGATATATATGATACCTGGGTGACTCTGCTATGTCAAACCATCAAAGGGCTTCTAAGGATTTAAGCCAACTTGCTCCATTGCAGAGATTTAAGAGAGCTGTAGATTTAATAAGAGGCCTTTGGAGAAGACAACAGGGATGTGGAGCAAGATTAGCCAGCACTTTGCTTTCTGAAAATCTTTCAGCTGGAACCTGAAAGACCTGGAGAAATAAAACTGATGTGAGGGAAAACAGAGGTGCTGCTCTTGAGCTAGTAACTCCTTCAAATACAGTAAGTAATTCTCACATGGAAAGCTGTTACTGGTGAATTCTGCAAGTCCTTTGTTGAAACATGTTCTGTTAGGCACAGTCAGCAGTGATATGGAAAAAAAAAAAGGTGACAAGTGAAGTGACAGAAGCAGCAAATGGTAGAGAATTATTCAGGACAGTCAAATCTGAAAGTCACAGCAAAAGATTGCACAGGAACTAAAACCAGGGTGGTAATCCCAAGGTAGGTTAAATGAGCATAGGCAGGGGAGTGCAGCTGTAAATACACAGAATGAGGAGTGTCACATTAATTATACTGCAGAGGGAGCATTTAAAGTCACTGTGGATATAGTTTTGATAAGGTTAAGTCAGTGCTCAGCAGCAGTGAGGCCAATTAACTGTTAATTATTGGAAAGGAAGGAACTGAGGACAAGGCAGTGTCATAGGTTTGTGGAAGTCTGGTGCAGCCACGTCTCAAACGCTTGAGGAAGAGACATTGACTTAAAAACAGCAACAAGAAAGGATGACAAGGAGACAATTGCACAGAGACTGCCTCTTCAGCTTCATAAAGAAGTGGCAGAGGGTGTGCTAGTGCTTTGTGAAACTAAGTGGCCTGGGCTGCATCCAAAGCAGTGTGACCAGCAGGATGAGGAAGGTGATTCTGTCTCCC
The DNA here is from genome assembly GCA_013399975.1 of Indicator maculatus. Classification (NCBI taxonomy): domain Eukaryota; kingdom Metazoa; phylum Chordata; class Aves; order Piciformes; family Indicatoridae; genus Indicator; species Indicator maculatus. The sequence continues at coordinate 98,366 of VXBD01004953.1, read as the reverse complement.
TCTATTCTGCTGTCATGAGACCCCACCTGCAGCACCATCTGCAGCCCAGTTCTGGGGGCCCCAGCACAAGAGGGACATGGGACTGTTGGAGCAGGTCCAGAGGAGGCCACAAAGATGATCAGAGGGCTGGAGAGCCTCCCCTCTGGGGACAGGCTGGGAGAGTTGGGGCTGTTCAACCTGGAGAAAAGAAGGCTCCAGGGAGAGCTTAGAGCAGCCTTCCAGTATTTGAAGGGGCTACAGGAGAGCTGGGGAGGGACTTTTGCCAAGGGCTGGGAGTGACAGGATGAGGGACAGTGGCTTTGAGCTGGAAGAGGGGAGATTGAGACTGGAGATGGAAAAGAAATTCTTTCCAGTGAGGGTGGGGAGACACTGGAACAGGTTGCCCAGGGAGGCTGTGTGTGCCTCTCCATGGAGGTGTTCAAGATCAGGCTGGATGAGGCCTTGAGCAATCTGGGCTGGTGCAGGTGACCCTGCCCTTGGCAGGGAGCTTGGAACCAGATGATCTTCAAGGTCCCTTCCAACCCAAACCATTCTATGAACCTCTGAGTATTTGTCAGAATAGACATGTTAAGAGGCAGCACAGAAATGGTGTCAGGTAGCAAAAAGGCAGGAGACAGTAGTTGTTTGGCCAAGGCAGAGGTAAATTGTGGAACTCATTGCTACAGGCCAGAAGTAGAAATGGATTCCAAGAAGTGATTAGGTAAAATTGCACATTCAAATTGGATTTAATTGGTCCAGCCAAAACCTCCTGCTCAGAAGATCACAGAACAGCTGATTGCTGGCAAGTTGTGCCAGGAAAAGCCTGATTTTATAATCCCTGTTTCTTACCCTTTCTGCCCAAACATCCACAACTGTCAGTTGTCAGAGGCAATATATGTCAGGAATAATTTGATTTTGCTCAGTACAGAAGTCCTCAGGTTGCATTCTCACATTAGGCTGTGCATCCATTTGGGGGGAATTTGCTGAGGAAAGGCAGGGTGAAAAGATTCAGTTATTTCCCCTCAAGAGTCTTAAAAGAAATGCTTAGTTCTGTAATGTGAGAACTCCTGGAAAGCTTTCCATGGAAAGTTTGAAAGTGAACATGGTGATGTTTTTCTCTCAGATTATGTTTTGCTTTCTATAGACAAAGCTGCCTGAGGTTGAGGGATGTTTTTTTTTTTTCCTGCTGTTTAGCTGCTGAAAAAGAATGAGGCTGGTTAAATCCAACTGCAGCAAGAAGCTGGGGAGAGCAGAAGGAAGGGAAGGACAAACGTCTGGCAGAGGATGCAGGGGAATCTGGAGCAAAGCTTTGCCATTAGAGAACAGACCTCCAGGGCTCAGAGTGAAGCAAAATGTACCTTCAGTTCTACAGTCTGCTGTTGCCAGTAATGGCAAAAGCCCTTCTAGAGAGAATTCCATGTCCTCACCCTTTATTTCAGTGTTTCAGCTGACTCCCAGCCTTGCTTGTGCTGATCTGCACGTACAGTGACAATCTGCTACCGCTGTCAGCTACTTCATTACCTCGAGTGGCAAAGATCCTTGTGATGGATCCAAACATCCCAATTCTGCAGATGAGCCTTTCCAGTTATAACACAACACACTGTGATAGAATCTATTGCTTTTAGAGTGTTTAAAAAGAAAACTTGAGGAAATTTCATTTAAAAGTTGCCTTAAATAAGAGCTGTGGGTAGTATTATCAGCAAGTCCTCAGCTGTATGATCACGTCCTTTATATTTTTTTCCTTCATGCAATTCAGGCCTCACTCAAAGGTTTGGTTTTGGTTTGGTTTTTTTCCTGCTCTGGAAGGTAAAGGCACGTAGTGAAGGAGGAAGTGATTACAGCCAGCCTCAGTGTTACAGCAGCTGAATGCTGCCCTGGGGAGTTGTATTTTACCCCTGGCAGAAGTGTAAAATTCGTTATTTCAATTCAGAGATTACAGGCATTTCCAAAGTGTGTTTTCATTTCAAAGCACAATGAAACCAGTGGAAACACTAACATTTTCCATGAGGCAGAAAGCCTGGATTTTGTCCAGCTCTTGTTGTGAATTCGTTCCTGGGAAGTGTTTGGATGTTTTGGGATGGGCAAATCTCAGCTGACTATGAGAAGGTTGTTAATTCCTCCTTTGGAGGTAACTTTGAGCAAGATTTGATTAGCACAGGATGAACAGTAGGGAAGTACAAGTATTTATTAGCTGCTGAATATGTGAGCATTGGGCATCTGGTGCACTGAAAGCTGCAGGGTTGCCTGGAAAAAGAAAGGATGGATAGTCCTGTTACATGGTGTTAGGAGAAGGAGAAATAAAGTTAGACAGAAAATTCCAGCTGTGGCATTCCCAGCTTTTGTGTGCTTTGAACATACAACCTAAAGAATAATGTGATGTGGTTCTGTGTGTGCAGTGTAGTGATCATTTTGTTCAGAGCCCAGTGCCTATGAATTTCACAGAATCCCAGCGTGGTGGGGTTGGAAGGCACCTCTGGAGATCATCCAGTCCAACCCTCTGCTAAAGCAGGGCACCCACAGGGCACCTGCTTTTTATTGTCAAGGATCACAATAACCAGGTGGGTTTGGACTCTCTTCACCTGAACAAGAGATAGAGTCTTCCAGGGAGAAAGATCAGATCATTGTTTGCCTGCTCTGAAAACAAATGGGAAGCATAACTGATGAACTCCCAGCTTACATTACCTTGGGTGGAATGATGAATAGGAATCATGTTTGCCACAGGGATCCTGCTCCTTGGGTGAGTGGGGCTTTGCAGGTAGAAGACTCCTGATGGGCTGCATCAAGAGGAGTGTGGCCAGCAGGTCAAGAGAGGAGATTCTTTCCCTTTGCTCTTGTGAGACCCCACCTGGAATACTGTGGTCAGTTCTGGTGTCCCTAGGTGACCCTACTTTGGCAGGGGGGGTTGGACTCGATGCTCTCCAGAGGTCCCTTCCAACCCCTGCCATTCTATGGTTCTGTGATTCTGTTATATTTAATTTGTTTTAGCTCCCTGCTTTACAGCTTGAGAAGGAGAATGGAGAGACACAAGGAGGGCACAGCTACTTCTGGTGTTAGCAGCACTGCCTTGAAGTGATCCAGACGTCAGGACCTGGTGTTAGGTGCTCAGAGGGATCCAGCTGCTGGTGGTGATGGAGGTTAAAAATAATTGGCCTCAGTCAGCCCTGGCCTGCTTGTCCTCTTTGCTGGAGGTCACCATCCTCTTAGACTAGCTGGTGTAAATGCCTGTGTAATCACCTCTAGCACAGTGCTGTTAAGAGCAGGGTGGCTTAGCCTCTGCTGTAGATGGTTTTGTTAGATAATTCTGATTGAAAGTGGTGGGATAGTGGCTGAGCAGGTGGTTGTGCTATCATATCTAAGAGGGCAGCCAGGGCACATTGGGGTGATAACCTCAGCCTGCAGAAGATGCAGCCAGAGTAGCCTGTCTGATCATCCCTGGGAAGAGGCAGAAAGAAAGAAATCACCTAGAAAAACAGCTAGAGGAGCAAACACCTAAGTGTGAGATCTCAGCGTGGTGCCCTGGGCAGTTGGGGTTGGAGCACAGTTCTGACACATGCAAACTTAAGCAGTTAGGAACTTGAACAAGGAGGCAGTTTTACCTTCCCTGTGACACTGGTGAGAGGGGTCACCACTTCAATGACAATATTGAAAATTGAAGAAGAGTGGCAAAAAAAAGTCATAAAATTAATCAGCTGGGGCAGAAAAGTGCTTAGGTTGAAAGCCAAGAACAGTGCAGTCTGTTTAGAATCGCTGGCAAGAATCAAGAGAGGTTGATTAGTCCTCTCAGCACCTTGAAAAGGAGAATAGGTTTTTTAGTGAAGAAGAAGAAAAGCCTGGAAGAGTCAGAGCCTGGGAGCAGAAACCAGATGTATTTTAATTTGAAATGAAACCCAGAGGTTTAAAGCAGCGATTACAAGCTGCTGGAACAAGCTTTTCAGAGGGAGCAGGAGATTCTCTACCTTTTGGTGTCTTCAGATCAAGTCTGGGGGCCTGTCTGGAGGAGGTGTGTTAGCCAGCCATGGATTACAGGGCTGTATTCACAGGCATTTGGTTGCTTTTGATAGAAAGGGCAGATTGCTTAGTGTTCCCTCTGTTCTTCTCCCTCTGTTCTTCTCCCTCTGTCCCCACTCAGTCTCTGACTGAGTGGGGGATCAACCCTCTAGGAAAGAGCTGTGGAATAGAGGGGATAGGAAAAGGAGGCAAAGGTACAGCATTGCTTTACTCTGCTTCTCTTGTTCTTTGTTTTGTATTGTAGGAGAGTTCCGAGTCCCAGAGAGCTCCAGCCTGGGCCCAGTTCCCCCCAGTGCAAAGGTATGCTTTCATTGTCACATCCTCCCTTTGCACCTAGGACCCCCTAGGACCACCCCCTTCCCCACAGGAAGGTATCTCAGGGTTACCCCAAGCACAGCCTCTTGTATGCAAAATTGGAGTCTGCCCCATGCAGCTGGAAGCCAGGAAAACCTCCAGGTCCAAAACCAGGAGATAAAGGGAGGTTCCCCTCCCTTCTGCTCTGCCCTAGTGGAGAGAGTCCAGTGGAGGCTACAAAGGTGCTTAGAGGCCTGGAGTATCTCTGTGAGGAGCAAAGGCTGAGAGCCCTGGGGCTGTTGAGCCTGGAGAAGAGCAGCCCCAGAGAGGATCTGAGCAATGCTCAGCAAGAGATAAAGGACCTGTAGGGCACAAAAGGCCAGACTCTTGTCAGTGGTGCCCAGGGACAGGACAAGGGGCAGTGGGCACAAACTGGCACCCAGGAGGTTCCATCTGAACAGGAGGAGAAAGTTGTTTGGTGTGAGGGTGCTGGAGGGCTGGAGCAGGCTGCCCAGAGAGGTTGTGGAGTCTCCTTCTCTGGAGAGCTTCCAATTCCCCCTGGCCATTGTGCTCCTGGGCAGCCTGCTGTGGGTGCCCTGCTGGAGCAGGGAGTTGGACTGGATGATCTCCAGAGCTCCCTCCAACCCACACTACAGTGGGATTCTTTGAGAAAGAAAGCTGTGATGTGATGCCCTCTGCTTTCACCAGAGCAAAGGCCCAGAAACTACAGACTGACATCATTCAAGGTGTCTGTGTAACAGGAGTGCTGGTAGAGAAGTGTTGAAAGAAAATGTGGGGGGAAGAAAAAACCCAAATGAAACAAACCCCCTCAAGCCTTTCCAGTAGCACCACTCTGTTCTTGTGTGTTTGCATTTTGATGCAATCTCTCACTAGGTGATTACGTGCTGTTGCTATTTTGGTTTTTACCAGACAACCCATGACTGGAGAAGGTGGTGTCACTCCTAAAGCTGCAAATCAGGACTGCCTCTTGTCTGTTAGAGAGAGGAGGAGACTTAGGGCTTGAAGAGGGTGCATCAGCTTGAGAGTCACAAGGCTATAAATGATATTATTGTTCCTGTTGTGATTAAACCTGCTAATTCCTTGCAAATCAGTCTTGGGTGCAGACAATTCCCTATTTTAAACATCAGTCAGCTGAGCATTTGCTCAAGGACACTGTGAAGAGAGCAGAGGAGAATTCAGTGTTTAACAGAGTGCAGTGTCCTCTGCTCCCCCACCAGAAATCTGCGTGCAGGCAGGGGGGTGAGCATTGAGCTACCCATTTTGGGAGGTCCTACTTCCAGGAGGCTCTTGGGGAGAGGAAGGGAGCTGCTCCATGTCCTGTCCTCTTGTGTGCAGCTCTGAGTGCTGCCTGAGCAGTAAAGCTGTTGGGTGACAAGGGACATTTTTGCTGGGTGAGGTCCCCGAGTTGCAGAGGCACCTCAGCCCGTGTGCAGTGTGTGCTGCTGCCACTCGATGGCACTGCATGTGGAAGTCAGGTCGTGAAACTAAAGCTGCAGGCCAGGCTAATCCTCTTCCACCCACCTCCTGGAGCTGTGGTAAAGTCAAAAATCCTGTTCATTACTGAGAAAGAAAGGAGCTTGCCTGTGCTGTGCAGGCTCTGAGCAGTGTGCAGTGCTCAGTAAGCTGGCAGGGTGGGCTCAGCTGGAGTGCTGCACAAATGTCAGTGCTGCTTTGGCAGAGGCTGTTTTTGCTGCTGGCATGATACAGGAGGGGGAACAAAGGCTGATGGCACTTTTGAGGTGGGGGGGGAGTTGTGAGTGGTGTCAGATATTTGGTGTCAGGGCCTGCTGATGTCTGAGAGGCTACACCAAGCTCCCTGGCTGCAGGGGAGGTGAGCAGTGTCGGTGCAGCCTCCCTAACGAGCTGACTCCCTTAAGATAGGACACATGACACTAGATGACATCACCCTCTAGATAACTATAGTACAGTAGCAATCTGTCTGGCTGCTCAGTTTCCAAGAAAGACTCTTGTATGGTTGTTTTTGGGTTGTTGGGGGTTTTTTTTGCTGTCTTAACAGCTTTCTTCTTTAACTCCTCAGGGTGACCCAGCTCAGCGAGGGCGTTTGGAGGAAGCTGCTTTCCAATTGCAGCAGGTTTTCCGGATTGACATTTCCATTGCACTCAACATCCTTGGTAATGTGGACTTGGATTTGTTTTGTCTTTAAACCACATATTTCTCTTTGTTGTTTTGGGTTGTTGGTTTTGGTTTTTTTTTTTTGTGTGGTGTTGATTTGTTTTGGTTTTTCTTGAGGACCTCCAAATTGTTGCAGGTCTTGTGTGAAGGCGGAGGTGTCACATACTCAAGCTGAAGCCTCCTTTCAGCCATTTCAGTTGTGCTTTGAAAGATTTATTGCCCTCTGTCCCATTCTGCCACCTGATTTATATCAGCATATTTAAACCCAGGCTTGGTTGAAGCCTGCACTCTTGTCCTGACACCTAGCAGTTGGAAGTGAAGCCATCTCTGTCTTTTTTTTTTTTTGCACCACGAGCTGTCGTATCCTCGTATCCTTTTTCATTATCTGAGCTCTCACTCTTCCTGGCAAGCTGAAAAAGGAATTGCAAAGTTGCAGCTCTAAGAAGAGCTGAAGGAAGATGTGATGATCTAAGAAAAAAAAAGCCCTTGCCCTATATACACCACTAGTTGCAGCACTAAAAAAGCATGGCACTTCTGTGCAAGCCATACGTTGTGTTAGCCCTTCAGCCTCCTTTGCAATCAGGCTAGAAAAATCCCTAGAACTCAGTGGTGCCATTTTTCCTGTGGAAACTTTGGGCCTGTGGTTTTGAGGGCTGGTGAGCCAGCTGGAAGTGGACCCAGAGCACTTGGCATAGGCCACGAAAAAAAGAAGCAAAGCTCAGTAGCTGTTGGGGGATGTTGCTGCATTGTGGGCTGCATTCTGTCTGTTTTCTTTTTCCCCTGTTTTTACATTGGTTTCTTCTCAGGGATTGAAAGCATGAGGGCAGGCCACTATGGGATAGCCTACACCTGCTTCAAGCTGGCAGCAGATCGAGGCTACAGCAAAGCCCAGTTCAACGTGGGTCTGTGTTACGAGCATGGCAGAGGCACAGAAAAAGACTTGGAAAAGGTATCCATGGCATGTAGGGTTGGTTATGTGGGGCACAAGAGCAGCAGAGTGGTCTTTGTGGGGTACACAGGCCTTTTTCCTCCTTTTGCATGGGTGTGGCACTCTCTGAAGGCTCGTTAGAAAGTGCTGGAAATAATATAAAGTGGAACTGTGCAGCGCTGGCTTCAGTGTCACAGATCCCTTCAGAGATGTGCTCCTGAAATCCCCTTTCTCGTAGCTTCTCAGGTCTTCTCATAGGTGCACGGGCTGTGCTGCTAGCACCCAGGAGAGTGTGAGGAGAAAACTGTCATGTTGCTGTATTTAAAACACCCCTGCACATCCCAGGGCTGCTTTGCATCTCGAGCCAGCCACTTCGGGTACCTTAACTAGAGCTGCCACCTAGTGCAGGCTGGCTGTAGCCAGCATCTTCTGGAGCTGGAAAGATCTGCAAAGGCAGCTTGTTTCCAGCAGTTGTGCAGATCCCTGTTGGCACAGAGTCAGCTTTGCTATTGTTGGCCCAGTGCCACCCCCTTCATCGTGGGGAGTTTTGAGTGGAGAAGGCAGAGCGTTTGGAGGGCTCTCGTGTGGTCGCAGTCCATTGTCTCACCCCAGCAGTCACACATTACCAGCACCCAGCACTGCCAGCCCAGCCCCAGGCTGATCCCCAGCAGTGTGGGCAGCAGGGGCAGGGAGAAGATTCTGCCTCTCTGCTGTGCTCTGCTGAGACCTCCACCTGCAATGTGGAGCAGCTCTGGAGTCCTCAGCACAGCACAGACCGGGACCTGTTGGAGCAGGGCCAGAGGAAGCCACAGCCATGCTGGAAGCCCTCTGCTGTGAGGCCGGGCTGAGAGACCTGGGCTTGTTCAGCTTAGAGAAGTCTCCAGGGAGACTTCTAGTGGCCTTTCAATGCTTCAAGGGCTGATCAGAAAGCTGGGGACAGACTTTTGAGCAGGGCCTGTAGTGATGGGACAAGGGGTGATGGTTTGAACTAAAAGAGGGAGATCAGAGCAGAGAGAAGGAAAAAATGTTGACACTGAGGGTGGTGAAACACAGGCCCAGGCTGCCCAGAGAGGTGGTAGATACCCCATCCCTGGAACCATTCCAGGTCAGGTTGTTTGGTCCTCTGAGCAACCTGCTCTAGTTGCAGATGTCCCTGCTGACTGCAGGGGGGTGGGACTGGCTGTGACCTCCCCACCCAAACCAGTCTCTGTTCTTCAACGGGGAAGTGTGGGACAGCTGCTGGGGTAAGCTTGTGCAGCTTGTGACAGATTAGACAGAGAGGCTAAGCTTGTCCTGGGCAGAGGGGAGTCAGGTGCCATTTGAGGACATGTGGTACCAGAGTCACACAGGGCTGTTTCTCTTTCTCCAGGCAGCTTTTTATTATTGCCACGCAGCCAGCAGCCGTCACCCCATGGCACAGTACCGCTACGCCAGATACCTCCTGGGCCACACACCTGCACACAGCTGGCACAGGCACCAGGAGGCAGTGACCTTCCTGGAGCAAGCAGCAGTGGCTGGCATCACAGAGGTTAGTGTCCACAGCGTGGGATTTCATAGGAGAGAGCCAGCAGAAGAGCCTGGCTAAAGGATTTGAGTGCATCCTGAAAAGCAGCGTCTGTGGGACTGGAAGCAAAACTCTTCCTTTGCATGTTCCTGGCAGTGTGTAGGAGACAACCCTGGCTGCACATGGGAGGCAGCTACCCTGCTGGGGTACCACAGGACAGGTACCTACCTGCTGGGTCAGCACCTTTGGGTCTCTGTTGGGCTTCTTCATATGGCTCTTGGATTAGATGCATAGATTAGACCATTGGTTTAGGAAAACTGACCTACGCTTTTCCAAGCTGGCCAAGAAGACCAACAGCATCCTGGCCTCTATCAGCAATAGTGTGGCCAACAGGACCAGGGAAGTGATTGTCCCACTGTATATTGAGGCCACACCTTGAGTATTGGGTTCAGTTTTGGGGCCTTCACTGCAAAAAGGACATTGAGGTGCTGGAGCATGTCCAGAGAAGGGTAATGAAGCTGGTGAAGGGTCTAGAGAACAGGGCTGTTGAGGAGCAGATGAGGGAACTGGGATGGTTTACTCTGGAGAAAAGGAGGCTCTCTACCACTCCCTGAAAGGAGGTTGGAGCCATATGGGTGTTTGCATCTTCTCCCAGGTAACAAGTGACAGGACAACAGGAAATGGCCTCAAGTTGTCCCAGGGAAGGTTTAGGTTGGACATGAGGATTTCTTCCCAAAAAGGGTTGTCAAGCCCTGGAACAGGCTGCTCTTGGAAGTGGTTGAATCACCATCCCTGATGGGGTATAAAAGAGGCAAAGATGTGGTGCTGAGGAACACGGTTTAGCACCAGCCTTGGCAGAGTTAGAGAATGGTTGGAGTTGATAGTCTTAAAGGTCTTTTCCATTCAAAAGAATTCTCTGATTCTGTGTGTCCTCTCCTCTTAATTGCATGAGTACAGGTTGCTTTGGGTGGAAGAACTTCCTTGAGATGCTTGAATTTAGAACAGATCCTCATATTGTGTCTGGGAGTTTTCAAGATGATTCATCCACATGGGTCTGTGTACCTTGCCCTCCTTTCCCACTCTTTAGGAGATGCACTGAGGCATGTGCCATCTTGTCATTCTGGCAGTCCCTCTTGGAGCACACTGTTCCAGGAAGTGCATCTGCTCTGTCTTATGGACAGCTCACGAGTAGGAGCCTTGTTCTGGCTCTGGCTTTCCACAGTGCAGTTTGGAAGCATATTCTGGGCCTTGTGCTGTTAGTGTGGGGATGTTCACTGCACTCAGTGGAGTTCTGCAGATCAAATGTCATTTTATGTGTTTGCCATCTCAGAAGGATGGAGGGGTGGGCACAAGCCAACCTCATGAGGTTCAACACCACCAAGTGCAGATCCCTGCAGCTGGGTCAGGGCAATCCCAAGCACAAATCCAGGCTGGGCAGGGACTGGCTGGAGAGCAGCCCTGAGGAGAGGGACTTGGGGGTGTTGGGGGATGAGAAGCTCAACAGGAGCTGTCAGTGAGCACTTGCAGCCCAGAGAGCCAAGCAGAGCCTGGGCTGCAGCAAGAGAAGTGTGGCCAGCAGGGCCAGGGAGGGGATTCTCCCCCTCTACACTGCTCTGGTGAGACCCCACCTGGAGTAATGCATCCAGTTCTGGAGCCTCTATTACAAGAGGGATATGGACATGCTGGAAGGTGTCCAGAGAAGGACCATGAGGATGATCAGAGGGCTGGAGCACCTCTCCTGTGAGGACAGACTGAAAGAGTTGGGGCTGTTCAGTCTGGAGAAGAGAAGGCTCTGAGG
>VXBD01004953.1:20625-87679 GCA_013399975.1 Indicator maculatus | reverse complement strand
GATGATCCTTGTGGTCCCTTCCAACCCTGACTGATTCTATGATTCTATGATTTTTGCTTGGACCTACAGGAAGGCTGGGGAGGGACTGTTGAGAAGAGCTTGTGATGATAGGATGAGAGGCAATGGTTTGAAATTGGAGCAGGGGAGATTTAGGTTGGACATCAGGAGGAAGCTCTGCACAATGAGGATGGTGAAATACTGGAACAGGTTACCCAGGAATGTGGTTGAGGCCCCATCCCTAGAGACATTCAAGATCAGACTTGCTGTAGCCCTGGGCAGCCTGATGATGTTGGAGATGTCCCTGCTGACTGCAGGGTGGTTGGACAAGATGGTCTTTAAGGATCCCTTCCCACCCAATGCAAGCTGTGAATTCCACTTTCCCTCAGCAGGCTCTGCAGCAAGCAGGGTGCTGGGCACACATCTTGCCACAGTAACCCTGGCATTCCAGCAGCTTGCTCAAAACCTGAAGTTCTGAAGGGGGAAGATGCTGGCTGATGTGTTGTGTGGTTCTGTTGCAGGCACAGGCTTATCTTGGAGTCTTCTACCTGAGGGGCCTGCAACCTAAGGAAGAGAGAGGACTGAAGTACCTCCTGCTGGCAGCCAAGAGTGGTGTAAGTAAACCCTTTGCAAGTTCTGATTGTTCTCAGCTTGGGATCATTGCAGGTTACAGGTGACAGGTTTCAGGGCTGCTTGGAAATGGGAGCCAGTGCCAGGACTGGAGAGCAAAATCTGAAAGGGCAGAGTGGTGCCTTGGTGCATCTTGGAGAGGAAGGAGGCTTTGGAGTGCTGAGCCTACAGAGCAGGAATGGAGGAACAGCCCTGTTGGCTTAGGGTGGTTCTTGCAGCACCAGTGCTTGTATTCATCAGGCATAGTTTGGCAGGTTCCCATTATGGAGCATCTGCACCCTCTTCAGACAACCTCTTTCACTGCTCTCTCATTTTGAGAACCCAGAATCACAGAGTTTGGGCTGGAAAAGACCTTTCAGACCATCAGGCCCAACCATTAGCACAACACTACCAATGTCCCCCAGTGCCACATCTCTGTGGCTTTGAAACCCCTCCAGGTATGGTGACTCCACCACTGCCCAGGGCAGCCTGTTCCAGGGCTTGACAGCCCTTTTGGGGAAGAGACTTTTCTTAATGTCCAACCTAAACCTCCCCTGGTATAACTCTGACCCTGTCACTTGTTACTTGGGAGAAGAAACCAACCCCCACCTCACTCCAGCCTCCTTTCAGGGAGTTATAGAGAGCAGTGAGATCTCCCCTCAGCCTGCTTTTCTCCAGGCTGGACAACCCCAATTCCCTCAGCTGCTCCTCCCCAGCCCTGTTCTCCAGACCCTTCACCAGCTTTGTTGCCCTTCTCTGGACAAGCATCAGGACCTCAATGTCCTTCTCAGAGTGAGAGGCCCAAAACTGAACCCAGTATTTGAGGTGTGGGCTCCTCAGTGCTGAGTGCAGAGGGACAATCCCTGTCCTGCTCCTGCTGCTATTGTTGGTATAGGTCAGGATGCTGGTGGCTTTCTTGGCCACCTGGGCACACCCTGGCTCACCTTCAGCTGGCTGTCAGCCAACACCCCTCCAGATCTTTTTCCACCAGGATCTTTCCAGCCACTCTGCCCCAAGCCTTTAGTGTTGCATGGGGTTGCTGCCAGCCAAGTGCAAGGCTCAGCACTTGCCTTTTTGAACCTCAGCCCATTGATCCAGCCCATCCAGTTCCCTCTGCAGGCCCTCTGTGTTTTGATCACAACCATGCCAGTTCCCAGACCCACTCACCTTTCCCACCTCTGTTTCCCAGTGGATGCTGGCAGCAGAGCCACCACAGCCTGGGCTCTGGTGGCAGTCTCTTGCATGGGCTCCCTGGGATGGATTTCCTGATGTTCTGCTGGGAGAAGGGTTCCATGAGTAGGTGATCTTTAAGGTTCCTTCCAGCCTAAAGCATTCTGTGATTCTGTGATAGTCATTTAGTCTGGTTTATTTTGGGGTGCCAAGAGAGATTAAGCATTGCTCAAAGCTAATCCTGCTTGGAGAAGGTATGTGTGATAGCTTCATGCTGATCTCAGACTGTTCAGGAGTTGGAATAGATGATCTTTAAGGTCTCTTCCAACCCAAACCATTCTCTGATAATCATTCAGTTGGCTTTATTTTGGGACTATGGGATGCTAAGAGGGATTATTTGGTGTTCAAAGCTAAACCTGCTTGGAGAAGGTGTGTGTGATACTTTCTTGAAGATCTCTGACTAGCTGGGAGATTCATAGAATGGTTTCAGTTGGAAGGGACCTTGAAGATCATCCAGTTCAAACTCTCCTTGCCACGGGCAGGGACATCTCCCACCAGCCCAGGTTGCTCAAGGCCTCATCCAACCTCGCCTTGAACACCTCCAGGGAGGGGAAATCCACAGCCTCCCTGGGCAACCTGTTCCAGTGTCTCCCCACCCTCACTAGAAAGAATTTCTTCCTCATCTCTGGTCTCAATTTCCCTTCCTCAGAGGGTAGATTTAATTGGACTAGATGATCTTTGAGGTGTCTTCCAACCCAAGCCATTCTGTGTTCCTTTCCCATTACCCTGTTTAGTCCCTCAGAAGAATGCTGGAGCTGGGTGAGGCAAGGCCAGCACCATTCAGCTCCAGCTCCAAAAAGGCAAAACAGACACAAAAAGTCAAGGGTTCAGCATTTCTGTCTCGCATTCTTTCTCGCTGCTGGAGCTGAGGGAGGAACTCTGACAAGTGTTCTTCCAAATACAAGGAAGCTTCAGAGAACTGCTTTTTACTGTGGTTACTACTTTTTATCCTCCTCCCTTGTTCTATCCATGCAACCGTGGAATCTAAAAGCCACAGCCAAGTGTTGTTGGGGAACCAGGCCCGACCGCCTCCATTTCTGAGCCTGTCGCTGGTGCTCCTGCCGTGCTAATTTGGGGAGCTGTTCTCCTCCTGCTCTTGTCTCTGAGGTGTTCATCAGCCAGGAGATGGCTAGTGGAATACTTCATACTTACTTCACCCTGTCTCTTGTCACTTCTGAAGTGCCAATCCTTCAACATGTTTATCTCCCCTCTGAAGAAGTTTGTTGCTGTCAGAAACCGAGGCTTGCAACATTCTGCAGAGCACCCACTCAGTGAGTTCTTCGCTTCCCTCTCCCAGCTACATCCCCAGACAGCAACACTTGCAATATGTTCTTTCCTCATGGCATCATTAAAACTTGCTACTTAACTTCCTTTCTTCTTTTCTGGTGCTTTGCCAAGCCTTGTTTAGATCATGCTTCTGGCAGGCACACGCTGAGGCACGTTGCTGGCTCTTTTGCTGGAAAAGGTCTGTGTGACATCTAGCCCATGAGGGCTTTTCAATGTGTTCAGAACCATCATCTTGCTTCCTTGCTCTCTGGGAGACCCTTTTCCTCCTATGTGATCTCAGATAAAGTGCACAAAAACATATCAGGGGGTTGGGTTGGCATCCCCAGCAGCATGGGCAGCAGGGGCAGGGAGGGTTTCTGCCCTTCTGCTCTGCTCAGACCCCACCTGCAATGCTGGGGCCAGCTCTGGAGTCCTCAGCACAGCACAAACAGGGACGTGTTGGAGAGTGGGGCCAGAGGAGGCCACAGCAATGCTGGCAGGGCTGGAAGCCCTCTGCTGTGAGGCCAGGCTGAGAGAGTTGGGGTTGTTCAGCCTGGAGAAGAGAAGGCTCCAGGGAGACCTTCTGGTAGCCTTTCAACGCTTCAAGGGCTGATCAGAAAGCTGGGGGCAAACTTCTGAGCAGGGCCTGTTGTGACAGGACAAGGGGTGATGGTTTGAACTAAAAGAGGGAGATTCAGAGTGAAGAGAAGGAAGAAATGTTTGACACTGAGAGTAGGGAGAGCCTGGCCCAGGTTTCCCAGAGAGGTAAGAGATGCCTCATCCCTCAAGCTATTCCAGGTCAGGTTGTTTGTGGCTCTGAGCAACCTGCTCCAGTTGCAGATGTCCCTGCTGATTGCAGGAATGTTGGACTGGATGACCTTTGAAGGTCCTTTCCCACCCAAACCATTCTGTGACTTGCACAGCTTGGTTTCCACTGTCTGAGATTTTTTCTGGAATATAATTAGGTGTGGCTGAGCAAGACAGTGGTGTCAAAGGCCTGATGGCCACCATGATGCTGCTGAGGTGGCTCTTCCAACATTTGGCAGCAAGTATCACTGTGGCATTTGTTATGTTTTTATGAAACTTCTGCATGACCTGTAGTAGGGCAGTCCACAGGGCGTGCTCAGAGCATGGGTGTGAGCAGGATGTGGGTGCAGTCAGAGCTGCCCAAGTCCCCTTAGCCCTGAGACAATCCATCAGGATACTCTGCAGAGGCAGCAGTTCCTTTGTTCCTGTGACAATGCTGTGAACGTTGAAGGGAATCTGTGAATTTAACTGGGAAGGGATGTGATTGAAGCTAAAAGAGGAGAGATGTGAGCTGAAGATTAGGAAGAAATTGTTTAGAGTGAGGGTGGTGAGACACTGGAACAGGTTGCCCAGGGAGGTTGTGGATACCTCCTCCCTGGAGGTGTTCAAGGCCAGGCTGGATGAGGCCTTGAGCAACTTGGGCTGGGGAAAGATGTCCCTGCCCATGGCGAGGGGTTTGCATCTAGATTATCTTTAAGGACCTTTCAAACCCAAACCATTCTATGAATTCAATGAAGGAGCAGGGTCCTGGGACCATTTACCCTGAAGAAGAGCAGCGCCAGAGGGGATCTGAGCAATGCTCAGCAAGAGCAAAAGGGTGGGGGACAAGGGCATGGGGCCAGACTCTTGTCAGTGGTGCCCAGTGACAGGACAAGGGGCAGTGGGCACAAACTGGGACCCAAAGGGTTCCTTCTGAACAGGAGGAGAAACTTTTTTGGTGTGAAGGTGCTGGAGCCCTGGAACAGGCTGCCCAGAGAGGTTGTGGAGCCTCCTTCTCTGGAGGGATTCCAACCCCCTCTGGCCATTAGGGGGCAGGGGTAGGGTTGCTGTAGGTGCCCTGCTTTAGCAGGGGGCTTGGATGGATGATCTCCAGAGGTCTCTTCCAACCCCCACCACTCTGGGATTCTGAGATTCTGAGTTAGAGGTAGCTGGTAAGCAATTCTGCTTCACTTTGTGCTCAGAGAAGAGATGAAATTCCTGCAGACATGGTCTGAGGGACAGAGGAGTAAACTTGAAAGGAGGTGACCAAGGATAAATCAGCAAACTTCAAAGAAGGCGTTACAGGCTCTCTGCTCTCCTTTCATGTGCTGTCGTCACTTCTCCCTGGTGTGAGGCTGATGGCTCTGCTTTCTCCTGTGGCTAGGATGCCCAAAGCAGGTACCACCTGGGCGTTTGCTATGAGCAGGGCCTCGGAGTGCAGCAGAACCTGGCAGAAGCGATGAGCCACTACCGGCAGGCAGCTGCTGCGGGGAGCCCGAGCGCTCGGGAGAGGCTGCGACTGCTAGCAGAGGAGGTGGAAGGTACCGGGGGTGGGGAAGGAAAGAGGGGGTGTGGGGCTCTGTGGGGGTGGTGACCCCGTAAAAGTGGGGCTTGGATTGCCTGAGGAAAGGTAGCACAGGGCCATGGCAAGAGGAAGACCTCTTCACTGGAGGGAGCGCTTTTCTTTCTCAGCTCTTTCTGCTTCTCACCAGCTCTTTCCAGTCAAGCTGAAGTGGAAGAACTGGTACCATGCTATAGGGTGGCATTGAGAAGCAGTAGGTGAAGGGAGGGGATTCTCCCACTCTGCTCTGGTGAGACTCCACCTGCAGTGCTGTGTTCCGCTCTGGAGCCCCCCAACACAAGAAGGACATAGCACTGTTAGAGCAGGTCCAGAGGAGGCCACGAGGGTGATCAGAGGGCTGGAGAAGACAGGCTGGGAGAGTTGGGGCTGTTCAGCCTGGAGAAGAGAAGGCTCCAGGGAGACCTCAGAACAACCTTCCAGTTCCTAAAAGGGGCTACAGGAGAGCTGGGGAGGGACTTTTGGTAAGGGCAGTGAGTGAAAGGACAAGAGGTGATGGCGTCAAACTGGAAGAAGTTCCATTTAGATGAGACATTAGGAAGAAATTCTTCTCCATGAGGGTGGTGAGGCACTGGAATGGGTTGCCCAGAGAAAAGATGTGGAGGCTCCAAGCCTGGAAGTGTTCAAAGGCAGGTTGAGCAAGGTGGTCTAGCAGGAGATGTCCCTGTCTATGGGGGGTTAGAACAAGATGCTCTGCAAGGTCCCTTCCAACCCCAGCCACTCTGTGACTCTGTGGTCACTACCTTGCTTTCCTATGCTTTCAGACAGGTCACCAAAGCACACCTTCCCCTCTGGAATAAGAGCCTCTTCCTCTAGCCCTTCTTTCTGGGCTATTGAGCGTGTGCCTGCAGGTCTGCACACCACCCAGCCAGCACAACCTGCCCTCACCCTGCCCCACTCTTGGAGTGCAGATGGGCTCCACATGATGCTTGGTGCTGCAGGATGGAGCCATGCCCTGGGAAACAACACAGCACCACTGGAGCTGCAGCGCTTGGAGCCCCACCACTGCTGTCTCTAGAGCAACAGGTAAGGGACACAGGCAGCAGGGCAGGCAGCTCTTCCTCTCTCTGGAGCTAGAAGCAGGCTAGCAGTGAGTGGAAGGAGAAGGCTTTCTCTTAATGGAGCAGGAGTCATTTTTAAATACTGGAGGGTTGAGAATGAGCCTTGTGATGTCTCCTGTGGCTTGTAGTGGCAGGACGTGGAGCAATGGCTTCAAACTAGAGAAGAGCAGATTGAGATTGGATGTGAAGTCCAAGTTCTGCACCACCAGGATGGTGAAACACTGGAAGAGGCTGCCCAGGGAGACAGTTGAGGCCCTATCCCTGGAGATATTCAAAGTCAGGCTCAACAAGGCTCTGAGCAGCCTGATCTAGTAGAGGATGTCCCTGCTGCCTGCAGGGGGGGTGGACTGGATGAGCTTTGGAGGTC
Source organism: Indicator maculatus (assembly GCA_013399975.1). Classification (NCBI taxonomy): domain Eukaryota; kingdom Metazoa; phylum Chordata; class Aves; order Piciformes; family Indicatoridae; genus Indicator; species Indicator maculatus. The sequence continues at coordinate 80,784 of VXBD01004953.1, read as the reverse complement.
CCTTCCAACCCAAACCATTCTGCAATTCTGTGAAAATGACCTCTGAAAGGAGGGAGGTTCCCTATCTAATGCATGTGTCCTGCTACTTCCAGAAGACAATCATAGAATCATGGAAGTGATTTGGTTGAAAGAGACCTTTAAGATCATTGAGTTTAGCCTAAGACCACTGTCCTTGGACTTGCTGCACTGTTGTCAATATCCTTTGGTCCCCAATTTCTTTCCTGCCAGAGTGCTCAGGCATTGGCACAGGCTGCCCAGGGAGGTGGTGGAGTCCCCATCCCTGGAGGTGTTCAAGAAACCTGTGGCCATGGCACTTGGGGACGTGGTTTAGTGGCCATGGTGGTGTTGGGTTGATGGTTGCGCTGAATGATCTTAGAGAGCTTTTCCAACCAAAACAGTTCTATGATTCTATGGGATTCCTTCAGCTCTGGCAGCAAGCTGCTCCCATGGGTACACCCCTTTGAGTCACAGTGAGCAGGGTTGGCTCCAGAGTGTGTTGTGTACCCACTTGCTAAGCAGGCCAGCTCCTTTCCACTGCTGTGGGCAAGGGTTGCTCCCAGTGGGCAGTAACCTCTGGCAGGCAGGCAGGCAGCAAGCAGCTGGTAGGATAATTTCTTCCCCTGGAGCAGCTGAATCCGGAAAAAGCCATTTGTCCACACCAGTTTAAGCTGGTTCAAGGGCATCTGTACAAACTCTCTGGCTTCCTGTAGCCACACTGCTCTCGGTGCTTTGTGTAGATCAGCCTCTGGAAAACAAAGGCAGTGGCCCCGTCCTGAACTTGCTGTGGTCTCCATTCAGCAAGGGAGGAGCTCAATGCATCTGATTGTTCTTCTGCTCTAGTCTGGTCTCTCTTTTTGCCCAGACTAAGCTTTCTTAGTCCATTTCCTTTATCAAGCAGGATACAATTAGCAGGAAATTCCTCGGGTGGATTTCCTACGCTGCGATAATCCACAAGGTGCTTACGCGGTGGTCAGCACAGGACAGGGGGGGTTAGGGAAGCAGTTTGAAGAGTCAGGAAACTGAACCAAGAGAGAGGAATTTGGCTCCTTTTTTAACCTGCTGCTTAGGATGTATTTATGTGTAAAGCTTGGCCATTGACAGGCAGATCAAAGTACCTTGGCAGAGGAAGAGGTGAGGTGGTGCAGTGCGTTTGTCCTCCCTGCGTGCTCCTGGGATGCCGAGGGCTGCATCTCCTCACAGCTACAGCTCTGCCTCCTGCCTGCTTTGCACAGCTGCATCCCAGCCAGAGTTTGGCTGTTGACAATGTTGTGGTGCAGGAGACTCTTTTGTTTATGAAAGAACAAAAAAAAACCCAGCAAGATATTTCTGTAGCAGCACGGCTGGGGCAAACCCATCAGGCCTGCTTTATTGCCAGAGATGGAGTCATCTGTAAAGCACTTTGGAGACTCCAGGTGCAACAGTGGATGGTTTAGATATTAAAGAGTCTTACCTGGGGAAATCTCACTCTGTTGCTTTTGTCATTTGCTCCCAGGAGCAACAGAAAAGGGATAACTCTCATGTACTCTGTTTTAAATGAGCTGTGTGAGCAGCTTGCTGTGCTGTGGCTTGTGTGTGTGTGCACACTAAAAGCAGGGCACTGTCACCTCGAGGTGTGTGGAAAAGGAACACAGGTAGGACACTGCTGAGGTGCTCCAGGATCATGTCTGCTGGGTTGAACAACTTAACAGTAAAATGAAAGCCAAAAAATCTCACCCAAAGACACCTGATGCAACAGCCCTACCATCAGCAAATGCATAGATTCAGAGAATCACAGACTGGCTTGGGTTGCAAGGGACATTAAAGATCATCCAGTTCCAACCCTCCTTGCCATGGGCATAGACATCTCCCACTAGCCCAGGATGCTCAAGGTTTGTCTGTGGAGGAAGGCATGTTGTGAACTGTGATGTCTGGAGAAACAGAGACAATAGTTTGAAACTGGAGCAGGGGAGGTTTAGGTTGGACTTCAGGAGGAAGTTCTGTATAGTGAGAGTGATAAAATACTGGAACAGGTTGCCCAGAGATAGGGTAGAGACGTTCAAGATCAGACTTGCTGTGTCCCTGGGCAGCCTGATCTAGTTGGAGGTGTCCCTGCTGACTGCAGGGGGATTGGGGAAGATAACCTTTGAGGTTCCCTTCCAACCTGATGCAATCTGTGAAATCAGAGCAGTGTTTTTAACATGAAGGTGATGAAGCAGAGCCCACAGCAGTGGCCCTGAGCTGTCACGGGGGGGAGGCTGGCAGGCTCCTCCTAGCAGCAGAGATACAGCTTACCCTCATTCCCATGGCTTGACCCATCTCTTGCCTATAGAGCCACTTTGCCAGCACACCCCAGATTTGCTCTGTGGGGAGGTTGTATCATACTTGGAAGGCCCAAACTGTGGTGCAGAGGAGCCCTGTGCGTGCACCACCCACAAGCACCTGCCTGCCGTCCGCGCAGCACTGCAGAAGCCTGCAGCTGCACTCCAGATGCTTCTGCCACCGTTCTCCTGCCACGCTCTGCAAACCCCCCAGGGCTTGCAGCACCTGTGTGTGCTTCCTTTGTTACTGATACCTGGCCCCCTGGTTTCCTAGCCAGGCTCTGCCTCATGGCTCACGTACACAGAGATGAAAGCAAAAAACTCCTCACGCACTTGAGGCTTGCCACTGAGTATTTCCAACCGGCGCTTTCACGCTTCCCTTTTCCCAGGTTACCTTTGGCAGACTCCAGCCATCTGTTGTCTGCTTCTGGGCAAGGACTGGCTTCCAAAATCTGATGGCCTCAAAAGAGAGCTTGGAGAAAGAAATGGTGGGCGTGTAGTGCAGCTGTAGGAGAGGTGCCAGTGCTGATTTTGGGGTGTTGGACTCCGTGCCAAGCTGATGGTGGTAGAGCCACGTAAGCGGAAAGGATCAGGTGGGGGCAAGAGGCAGATCTCCTCTTTCTGAGCTGCCATTTCAGGCTTTCTGCAGATCCACCAGTACATCAGCTTGATCCAGAGAGGGTGGTGTTAGGGAAAAAAAACCCAAAACAAAACAAACCATTTTATTTAAATAAGAACTGAGATCCTGGAGCCCAACGCTGCAGCACGTCACAGACTATGGTATTTGATTGTCCATGGTGCACAGGCTGTGAGCACAAGGGTGTCGCTGACTCTGGTGTGCTTGTGGTTAATCTAATACCCACCCCCCTAGCCCCTCCATCAGCCTGGCCTGGGAGGAGAAGGCCTTCCTGTGTGTGACTGGAGTGTGGTGAGAAGGTGGAAGAGGAGGAAAGCGAGGAGGGCAAGAACTGGGTGGGTAGAAAGGAATTAAAGAAGGTGAGCTCAACCATGGGGAAATTTGCTGGGATGAGGCAAAGGAGGAAACGTGCCTGCTGTGATCAGGCTCAGAGAGGGAGGATACACTGACCCTGCTAAAGCACTCCTGTGCACCCCAAATGTAGAATGGAACTCTGACTCTTCCCTCCTTTGCAGAGCCACCAAGCTGCCTACACAACAGGAGCGCTGTCCTCCAGTGCCAGGCTCTTCCCGTGCGCCGACAGCTGCCGCAGAAGCCCTGAGCCTGTTTCGTTGTGCACTTGGACCTTCTGGGACAAAATCATTTCAAAGAGGGTGCTCATTTCTGAGAGGAAAGTGCTGGCCAGTCTCGTCCCAGCAGCGTTTGAGTCAGCCCCAGCACCTTTGCCAAAGGTCTCAAAGGTCCTCGGTTTCTCCTGCCTCGCAGCTTCCTCATCCTGAGGTGAATGTGGAGAGTCAGGGCAGAAGACGTTGTCCTTGTAGCTGCTGGTGAGGGGCAAGGAGAGCCGAGCCACCCATGCTGGGTCAGCAGCTGTCAGTCTCTTGAGGGCCAGCTCTGCAGGGAGTGGAAAAAAAAGAAAAAAAAAAAAAAAAAAAGAGCTGTTGGTGAGACATGGAGTGGAGAAGACAACACGGAGCAAACACGAAGAGATGAGGAAGAAACCAAAAAGAAAAAATAAATACTGAGAAATAAGGAGACTTTCCATTCCACCCCACCCCCAAAAAAACAAAAAAAAATCAACTGTGAGATTGTAAACAGGGCTAGAGACAAGCTACCAGCAGCACCATGCAAACCAGCAGCTTGAGAAACCAAACTAGAAGTGGTTTCAAACTCCCAGGGTTTTATCTTTTGGGTTTTGTTTTTAATATAAACACCATGAGGGTCACTTTGTTCTCTCGTTTGGTGCAGCCTCAAGAGGCACTTCACTAAATTGTCAGCAAAGGCAGTGAAAGTGAGGGCTTTAGGACTGGTTGAAAGGGAGGCAACAATGGAAAGCTTTCAAGGTGGGGGGGAGGGAAGCATGGGGCAGAAAGAAGGTAGACTTCCACTCTAGGGAGGGAATTTGCTGCTGAGCAGGCACATTGAAACTGCAAAGAAAAGGGTTCTTGGGAAAACGATAACAGCAGCAGTAGAATGAAATCCTGGATTATAAAATGCACAGCTGGGTGGCTGAAGACCAGTGAGGAAAATTTGAGCTGTAAAGTAGTTGTTGATCAATTTGGAACAGATGAGGAGCCTGCTGTGGGTGTGGGCTGCAAGCTCATCACTGTGCCCCTAATGTGATTTTGACCCAAAATGAGCAAATGGAATCCTACAGTTTGGTGGTCAGGCTGTTCCCTCTTGGCATGAAGGCAGCCCTGGGATTGTTACAAGGTCTGGTGAGACATGATTAGGACTACTGCACACAGATCTGATTGTCCATCAGTAGGAAAGGGGATCTGAATCACAGAATGGTAGGGGTTGGAAGGGACCTCTGGAGATCACCAGGTCCAACCTCCCAGCCAGGGCAGGATCACCTAAGGCAGGTTACACAGGAACACATCCAGGTAGATTTTTGAATGTCTCCAGAAATGGGGACTCCACCACCTCTCTGGGCAACCTGTCTCAGAGCTCCACCACCCTTAATTCAAGAAATTGTTCCTCTTGTCCAGATGGAACTTCCTATGTTCCAGCTTGTGCCCATTGCCCCTTGTCCTGTCACTGGGCACCACCCACCCTTGAAGTATTAATTAGCATTGATGAGATCCCCCTCAGTCTGTTCTTTTCCAGCCTAGAAAGACCTCATTCTCTCAGTCTTTCCTCATCACAGAGGTGTTCCAGTCCCTTGATCATCTTTGTAGCCCTTTGTAAGGACAGAAGAAGGAGGAAAACTCTTGAGATAAAAGCAGGAGCAAGTCCAGGCTTACGTGAGGGGACCCTGAGGCTTACTGAGCATAAGGAAGCAAATCCTCACTGGGGACCTGACCACAATCTGCAATTATTTGTATGAGATAAGCGCTGACAAAGGAAATGTTGCTGCTTAAAATAGTGCTGGCAAAAGAAGAGGTGATTACAACTGTCCAGGAATAAACAGCTACTGGAAATGAAAGGAAGGACCCCACAGCAGGCTGAGCCTGGAATAGCTTCCTCCTCAGACAGCAGGGAAGGAAACAGGGCTCTTGTTTGTCAAGGTAGAGCTTCCCAAACAAGAGCTTGCAGACAAAAACGTGCAGTTGGTAAACAAGGCTGCGTGATGTGGTGCACAGCCACTGCCTCCAGCCCCACACCCCTTTGGCCCCACAGCCCCTGGGGGGGGTCGAGGTGACCACTGGGTTTGGGAGACACTGACTGAGGGCAGCAAAGCCACACCTGGTGTCTGCTGACAGAATACAAGTCCCAGCCAGAGGGCAGGAGCTGCTGTCATCATGATGATTATGTGGCTCTATCTTGCTTTGGGGGGTTGGAGCACCCCTGCTACGAGGACAGGCTGAGGGAGCTTGGGGTGTTCAGCATGGAGAAGAGAAGGCTCCAGAGAGACTTTAGAGCTGCCTTCCAGTACCTGAAGGGGACTACAAGAAGGCTGCAGAGGGACTGTTTGCAAAGGGCTGCAGGGACAGGACGCGGGACAATGGTTTGAAATGAGAGCAGATTTAGATTGGATGTGAGGAACAAGTTCTGCACCATAAGGGTGTTGGAACACTGCAGCAGGTTGCTCAGAGAGATAGTTGAGGCTCCATCCCTGGAGATAGTCAGTGTGAGGCTTGACAAGGCTCTGAGCAACCTGATCTAGAGGAAGGTGTCCCTGCTGACTGCATGGGGGTTGGACTGGATGAGCTTTGGAGGTCCCTTCCAACCCAAACCATTCTGCAATTCTGTGAAAATGACCTCTGAAAGGAGGGAGGGTCCCCATGTGTCCTGCTACTTCCAGAAGACAATCATGGAAGTGATTTGGTTGAAAGAGACCTTTAAGATCAAGTTTAGCCTAAGACCACTGTGGCCATTAAACCATGTCCTGAAATCAATACCCTGCCAAACCCTGGGGCATGTGCTCCTCAATCACTAAATCAAGTGCCCTTCTTCAGCCAACTGCTCCTTGCTCTGTCGTGGGAAAACAGCTCTGTGCTGGGGTGGGATGGGGCTGAGGGCTGGGATTCAAACCTGGTGAGGAGAGGAGGGCAGACACATCACTGAGATCACAGAATCAGAGAATTGGTTTGGTTGGAAAAGATCTCTAAGATGATTGAGTCCAACCATCAACCCAACACCGTTAAAGCAATGTCCCTGAGTGCATGCAGGAAGCACCAGCAGCAGGAGCACCCTGTTCAGGCAGCTGCTGCATGCAACAGATCTCCCTGTAACATCTACACCCTTAGCCCAGCGTTCTGCCACTGTAACCCTGACTGCACTGCTGCCAAAAGCAAGCCTGGACCACACAAGTGCATGACTGCAAGAGCAAAGCAAGCAGGAGAAGACCACCCATCTCACACCCTTCAGCAGCTGCATGCAGTTGTACTGCCCCAAGCCAACTCCCCAGCCAGGGATGACAATTTTCTTTCAGCTGAAGTCTCCAAAATCTGTTGTGCTGCTTAACTTCCAGAATTTCTTCCTACAATCAGTCTTTCAGTCTCAGTGTCTGCTCCTTCAGGGTTCTCCCAAGGGTGTCCCATCCCTTCTCCTCAGGATGCATCCACCCTTCTCCTCAGCCTGCAAGAAGCCATTGCCTGAAGGTTTGGATTCTTTGGCTCTTGAGGAGGACACCACAGGAGCCTGCTTGCTGCAGGGAGAGCCAAGACTCAGGGGGGTGCTGGTCCTGGTCCTTCAATTTGATCATTTAATTTGACTGATAACTCTTCACTGCCTCACTGTGATGGTGTCTGGGGAGGGGTGGTTGGGTTTGGAATCAATAAAGTTGTTTTATCTGCTGCTGCAGGCCCTGTTTTGCTGTTGGGGGTGGTTGTTACCAGACAGCACTGAGCTGAGCCTGCAGCTGGGTGCTTCCAGCATGAGCCCCCAGCTCTGGCAGAGACAGATGACTGGGGCAGTACCTCCCCCACTGTGAACAGCATGAAGCCTGGGCCAGCTGTGGGGATATTCCTGAGCACAAGCCATGCTTCCTTCCTCCCTTGCTCAGGATGCAAGTCCACGTCTCTGTTTGTGTTTGGGAGGAGGAAGGAGGCCCAGCAGCGCCGTCTGCACTCCGCTGCTCTTCTGGGAGGGTCTGGGCTCATGGTGAAGGTTGTTGTGCTCCAGTGAAGCAGGGCAGCCTCTTTAGTCACAGAATCCCAGCATGGTGGGGTTGGAAGGGACCTCTGGAGCTCATCCAGTCCAAGCCCCCTGCTAAAGCAGGGACACCACAGCAACTTGCCCAGGACCACAATGGCCAGGGGAATTTGGAAGCTCTCCAGAGAAGGAGACTCCACAACCTCTCTGGGCAGCCTGCTCCAGGCCTCCAGAACCCTCACACCAAACAACTTTCTCCTCCAGTTCAGATGGAACCTCCTGGGTGCCAGTTTGTGCCCATTGCCCCTTGTGCTGTCCCTGGGCACCACTGACAAGAGTCTGGCCCCAGCCTCTTGCCCCCCACAGCTCCTTTAGCTCTTGCTGGGCATTGCTCAGCTCCCCTCTGGGGCTGCTCTTCTCCAGGCTCCCCAGCCCCAGGGCTCTCAGCCTTTGCTCCTCAGACAGCTGCTCCAGGCCCCTCAGCAGCTTTGTAGCCTCCACTGGACTGTCTCCAGCACTTCCCTGTCTGTAGCTCTACTGCACAGGCAGGAAGCCACACTGGGACAGCCTCAGCATCCAGTGAACCAGGGGTCACTCTGAAATTCCAGTCACATGGCAAAAGGGGTTAGGAAAAAGGAAAAGGTTTAGGAAAGAGCTTAGGAAACCAAATGCAAGCAGCACTGATGACACTTCATGGTTATCCTTCTCCACAGCACAGACTGGTGGGGTTTTGTGCAACCTGTCTGGGCAGGACTGGATGTAGACAGATCTGCTGGGCAGGTCTCTGTGTGTCAGTACACCACTGGGATGGAGCTGGACAACCTGTTCACTCCCTGCTCTTGGCTCAGGATCTGTAAATCTGAGGAAGCTTGGACCTCATTTCTCCCAGCCCCTGCTTTACCTGCAGCTCTCCTTTCTCCCAGCCTCTGCTTCATTTCTGACTCCTTTCTCCCAGTCTCTGCTTCCTCTGCAGGTCTCCTTTCCCCAGCCCTTCAACTACAGCTCTCCTTTCTCCTAGCCTTTCCTTCAGCTGCAGCTCTCCTTTCTCCCAGCCCCTGCTTCATCTGCAGCTCTCCTTTCTCCCAGCCTTTCCTTCCTCTGCAGCTCTCCTTTCTCCCAGCCTTTCCTTCCTCTGCAGCTCTCCTTTCTTCCAGCCTTTCCTTTGCCCTTACAGGAATAACAGGTCAGGAAGGCAAAGCAGAGAGGCAGCCTTGGTTCTCCCTCTAAGGAAGGGCAGAGAAAACACCCAGCTCTGGAAATCAAACCACCACAGCAGCAAACCTCAGGCAGTTCCTCTTGCTGTGGTAGAGCAGAGAGGCTCCATGGCAAAATTTCTGTGACAGGACATGAGTCAGCCCAAGCCTTTCAAACTGAAATGCCAGAAGAAGAGATTTTGTAGAACAAATCAATAAAAGGATGCATGTAGAAAATGTCAGGCCCAGATGGCATTCACCCTGCAGCACCCCAGGAACTCAGATATGAAATTACTTGGTTTATTAACTACTGTTTGTTAACTACTGCTCCAAATGAACGTGGTGTCAGGAGGAGGCAAGGTGGAAATGGTGACAAGAGCCTCTGAGGCCTTAAAGGGTTCATGGAAACCACTGCATGTGAGACTCAGCAGACAGCCACTGAGACAAGGACTGAGCTGGCACCTGCAAGGTAGGGAACTGTGTGTAGAAAACTCTGCTGGTGCCTCTGGAAGGAGGTGGATGAAGAACAAAGCAGAAGACCTCCTTATAGCAGCACTGTAGATGTCTCCTAAACACTGCTCACAGCTCTGATCACTGTAGATGTGTCCTAAACACTGCTCACAGTTCTGATCACTGTAGATGTGTCCTAAACACTGCTCACAGTTCTGATCACTGTAGATGTATCCTAAACACTGCTCACAGTTCTGATCACTGTAGATGTATCCTAAACACTGCTCACAGTTCTGGTCACTGTAGATGTGTCCTAAACACTGCTCACAGTTCTGATCACTGTAGATGTGTCCTAAACACTGCTCACAGCTCTGGTCACTGTAGATGTATCCTAAACACTGCTCACAGCTGTGGTCACTGTAGATGTGTCCTAAACACTGCTCACAGTTCTGATCACTGTAGATGTGTCCTAAACACTGCTCACAGTTCTGGTCACTGTAGATGTATCCTAAACACTGCTCACAGTTCTGGTCACTGTAGATGTGTCCTAAACACTGCTCACAGTTCTGATCACTGTAGATGTGTCCTAAACACTGCTCACAGCTCTGGTCACTGTAGATGTATCCTAAACACTGCTCACAGCTCTGGTCACTGTAGATGTGTCCTAAACACTGCTCACAGTTCTGATCACTGTAGATGTGTCCTAAACACTGCTCACAGTTCTGGTCACTGTAGATGTATCCTAAACACTGCTCACAGCTCTGATCACTGTAGATGTGTCCTAAACACTGCTCACAGTTCTGGTCACCACATCTCCAAGATATGCTAACATTAGTAATGATCACAGGAGATGAGACCAGAGTAGTTCAGCCAGGTAGGAAGTATATAACATCTTGAAGGGCTTAGCAAGGACAGCTCTTGACCTTTCTCAATCTGCATGGACCATGAAAACAACCACGAGGCTGGCAGAAGTCAGCCTCCCAAATCAGCTAACCAACAGCAAATACATTCATAGGAGTAAAAACCTACCAAAAGTGATCAAACACATGGAGAAAACACCACCATGAAGCTTAGCAGGTCCCTTAGCTCTATACTGTCTGGTACCAAAACACAGGAGATGGTCCACAGATGCTCTCCCATGCATCTGCCACTCTCTCAGAGCCATCCTAGGAGATTAACTGTCCCCCTGGCTTGCTGCAGGCCAACCAGTTTCATCTACTGAATGGGCTCAATGTGTTATTTGAGGAGATTCCACTGCTGGAGCCCTCCACCAGCCCCAGCATGCTCCCAGGAGCGAGGCCACCTCACCTGCCTGTGGCTCCAAGAGGGTCTCCAGCTCCTCTCCCACCAGCTGCTGCACGGAGAGCTCAAAGCCGCTCTCGGAGTCTCGGTCCTCCGCCTCGCTCTCGCCGTGGCCGCTGTCCTTGGTGCTCATGCAGTCAGCATCCAGCCCCGCAGCCCTGCCAGGGGGCAAGGCACTCAATCACTCCCACCCTCAGCACAGCCCTGCCCCAGCCATTCCCCTGAGTGTGCTGCTTGTTACCACCCAAAATGATCCAGAGGTGGGATGTGGGCATCCTCTCAGAATCCCAGCATGGTGGGGTTAGAAGGGACCTCTGGAGATCATCCACTCCAACCCCCCTGCTCAAGCAGGGCACCCATAGCAGCTTGCCCAGGAGCACAATGCCCAGGGGGAGTTGGAAGCTCTTCAGAGGAGACTCCACAACCTCTCTGGGCACCCTCCACAACCTCTCTCCAGCACCCTCACAGCAAACGAGTTACTCCTCCTCTTCAGATGGAACCTTCTGGCTTCCAGTTTGTGCCCATTGTCCCTTGTCCTGTCCCTGGGCACCACCAACAAAAGTCTGGCCCCAGCCTCTTGCCCCCCACCCTTTAGCTCTTGCTGAGCACTGCTCAAATCCCCTCTGGGGTTGCTCTTCTCCAGGCTCAACACCCCCAGGGCTCTCAGCTTTTGCTCCTTACAGAGCTGCTCCAGGCCCCTCAGCATCTCTGTAGCCTCTGTTGGACTCTCTCCAGTAGTTCCTTGTCTCAGAGCCCAGAACTGGACCCAGTATCCAGATGTGGCCTCCCTAGCACAGAGCAGAAGGGGAGGAGAACCTCCCTCAACAGGCTGGCCACACTCTTCTTCACACACCCCAGGGCATTTGTCCTCTCAGTGCATTGTTCACAGCCCCAAAGGCATCATCACTTCAGTCCCCACCAATTAATGAACAAAAGCAGTGGGATCAGGAGGAGATCCTGCAGGAGCAGGCAAGGAGCATCACAAGCCCAGCCTTGAACCTTCCTCTCCATCCTTAGCCTATGATGAGTGAGGTGGAGAAAGCTGTGCCATGTGGCCATGTCCTGGGCAGGTGGGGGCAGATGGGACATGGCAAGGCAGTGAAGCCCTGGCATCCTTAGGAGTGTTCACCCAGAGCTGTCAGGGGCATAATTTACTGGGAACGCTGTGTAGGGTGTCTCTGGGAATGTCTTAGGCACACCACTGGGATCTCAGACTTGGCAGAGTTAGATAATGATTGGACTTGATGATCTTAAAGGCCTCTTCCATCCCAAGGGATTCCATGATTCTGCAATTTCAACCCTTACCATCTTTGCTGGTGACTTCTCCCTTGCTAGCCTCCTAGCCTGGGGACAGGTGCCCCAAACTCCTGTCAGCTTAGCATCTCTGGGAAAGCACCCAGGGCCAGGAGAAAACTCATCCTTGTGCTGCTGCCTCCAAAGCTGGCACCCTCTGTGCCCATGCCTGGACCTCTCCATCACACTTGAACACATTGGGGTTCCCCTACCCAGAATGGAGAGATGGTTTGTGGCCATGGAGGAGCTCAGCAGAGTATGGAAGGAGCTGCCAAAGGTGCACCAGGAATGAGGCAAAGAGCAGCTCTAGGAGAGTGCTGCATACCAGTGTGAAGCCAGGACCTGAGGAGCACAGGGAGGACCTTCCTCCCCAGCCTCAGGTTAGCAAAACCAGGGATGAGGTTTTTGCCCTGAGTGTCTTCTTGCCCTTGGGGATACTCTTGGGAAACAGTGGGGCTGAAGCAGAGGCCTCAGAGGGACCATGAGAAGGGAAGGGCCTTACCTGCTGCCATTCTTGGCGGTGTACTTGTTCCCCCTGTGGTTTGTCCTGGGCTGGAATTGGCCCTGGTGCAGCAGGGAGAGCAGCTGGGAGATTTGCTGTAAGGCAGGAAAAGGCTGTTGAGCCCCAGCAGTGGCCACTCAAGCTGCTTCCTGCCAGGATGTCCCCTGTGGACACCCCCTCCCCGGCCTTTTTATAGAGCTTCCTCCTCCTGCAGATGGTTCAGCATCCCCATGAAGGAGGAAAAACAAGCGGCTGGGCAGCCCACCTGGCCCCACACTGCTTCCCCTGCCTGCTGGTCCCTGCCCACACGCTCCCCTGGGGTTGTGCCCTTCTCCCCAGGGCAGCCATCCTCCACCCCAGCTCCCAAGGTGGTCTGGTGGGTGTGGGGAGACCCTGCCTGTGGTGGGGTGGCTGTTCAGCCCACCCAACCCCTACTGCTGGGGCACTTCTACCCGAGGCTAAAAGAATCAGCCAAAGATCATCAAGGTTGCATGTTGCCACCACCCCACATTATGCAAGACCTGGGCAAGGAAGGATTTGGGGGGGGGGGTTTACACCTCCAGTAAGGTGCTGGGCAGCTCCTACCTGCACTGGTGGTGACTCCATGGCAAACTCCCCACTGGGGCTTTGCTCTGCCAGTGCCACCAGTGACAGCCGTACCAGGCTCCTGAGGATCTGCTGGTGGGGCTGGGGGTGCCCAGGTTCCCCAGCACCCACAGGCTGGCTGGGTGCCAGTAGGGGCTCTTCCAGTGGCCCCTGTAGTGGCTTCATCAAGCACTTGGAGTGCAGCGGTGCATCTGGGGGGCTCACAGCTTCTTTGGCTGAATTTTTAGGTCTGTGGGGCTGGCAGGGCCGGCGCTGCAGGATGGGCAGGTTGAAGGTCTCCTGCTCCTGCTCTGAGTCTTTTTGGGTCCTCTGATTTCTCAGGGTCCTGTAAAGAGTGGGGGTGAGGTGAAGGGGAGCTGGTGGGGAGCTTCCTGGTCCTGGGGCAGGTGTGCCAGGCAGATCCTCCTGGCAGGAGCGGGGAGGCTCATCCTCCCGGGGCCGGCCCCGGAGCAGCGGGACGAGGTGGATGTCTGCCTTCTGGATCTGCCTGTGCGGCTTCTTGAGCTGCTGCTGCCTGCGGGCATCCTCAGCCTCTCTGCAGTTGTAGGCCATGCCATCCTTCTTCTCCTTCTTCCTCAAAGACAGGGTGAAAGACAAAAGGAGAAGACTACCACCCAGGAGAGCCACCAGGCAGATAATGACCAGCAGAGAGGAGCTCAGCCAGCCAGGATCCTGGGCTGAGATCTTGGAGAAGGACCCATGGCGCCGGAACACCAAGCGGAGCCGGGCCAGGGTGTGCAGGGGCACGTCCCCAGCATCGCTCACCCGCACCACCAGCTCCCGCTCGCTGCCTGCCAGGCTGCTGGCGTTGCTGGCGTTGAGGAAGACCTGCCCCAACAGAGGGTCCAGGATGAAGAGGCCAACGTCATCCCCTCCCACCACCTCATACCGGAGAGCCCCGTTGAGGCCGGAGTCCACGTCCCTGGCCGCAATGGTGAAGAGCAGAGGAGTGCCAGCACACGACACGAGCGTGGCGTTGGTCACTGCTGCAGTCCCTTGGGTGCTGCCGTTCCCAGGGGCCACCCAGAAGCACCCAGTCTCTGCGTGGACCAGGACAGAGAGCGTGGCCACCCCTCCCACCAGCGCCGGCGCGGTGACGACGGGCGCGTTGTCGTTCCGGTCCAGCACGGCCAGCCTGAGGGACACGTTGGATGCCAGCTTGGGGTGACCACCATCCTCCGCAGTCACCAGGAACTCCAGGTTCCTCACCTGCTCGTAATCAAAAGCTTGGAGGGCAAAAACATCCCCAGTGGTGGGGTCGATCGAGAGCAGACCCAGAGCAGAGGAGTCCCGGATGCTGTAGGTGATTTCGCCATTGAAGCCCAGGTCGGGGTCGGTGGCCCGGACGCTGAGCAGGAAGGCAGGAGCCTCGCTGTTCTCAGCCACAGCAGCCTCGTAGAAGGCCTTCTCGAAGGAGGGGGCATTGTCATTGACGTCGCTGACGCCGATGGTGAGGTGCTTCAGCACAGCCAAGGGGAGCTCCCCCTGGTCCCGCGCCACCAGCGTCAGGTTGTACTCCGCACGCAGCTCCCTGTCCAGCGCGGCGCTGGTCATCAGCACGTAGCTGCGGCTGGTGGTCCGCTTCAGCCTGAAGTGCTCGGCCCCCTGGCCGAGGGAGCAGTGCACCTGCCCGTTGCTGCCCGAGTCGGGGTCGCTGGCTGTCACCAGAGCCACGAAGCTGTCTTTAGGGAGGGCTTCGGAGAGCACCGGTGCCCGGGCGGCCCAGGTGACGTGGACATCGGGAGGGTTGTCGTTGACGTCCAGCACTTGGACCAGGATCTTGCAGTGAGCCGGGATGGGGTTGGCGCCCAGGTCCCGGGCTTGCACGTCCAGCTCGTAGGCCTGGGTCTCCTCGTAGTCCAGCGGGTGCCTCAGGACGACGCTGCCCGTGCGGGCGTCGATGCCAAAGGTGCCCAGCACCTCCGGGGGTGCGTGCCGGCTCAGGCTGTACTCGATCTCCCCGTTGGGGCCCTGGTCGGGGTCGGTGGCCGTGACTGTCACGAGGAGGGTCCCAGGCAGAGCGTCCTCCCGCACCTCGACCGTCAGAGAGCTCTCCGCGAAGACGGGGCTGTTGTCGTTGGAGTCGAGGACAATGACTTTAATTAAAGCGGTACCTGACCGGGGGGGCTCCCCGTGATCCGTGGCCGTCAGCACCAGGTCGAAGGAGGAGTGCAGCTCCCGGTCCACTTCCTTCACTACGACGAGCTCGGCGTGCCGCGTCCCGTCGGAGCCGGGGACGAGCTCCAGAGCGAAGTGCTGGCTGCGGGAGAGGGCGTAGGAGCAGCGGGCGTTGGGGCCGGCGTCAGCGTCCAGGGCTCTGTCCAGCGGGATTCGCGTCCGCAGGGATGCGCTCTCCGAGATCTCCAGCTCCAGCTCGGGGGTGGGGAACCGCGGCGCGTTGTCGTTGATGTCCAGCACCTGAACCTCCACGTGAATCAGGGCCAGGTTTCGGGCGGCCAGCACATCGAAGGAGACCCAGCAGGCATCGCTGTGCCGGCACAGCTGCTCCCTGTCCACCCTGCCGGCCGTGCTGAGCGCCCCGTCCCCGCTCCCCACTCGCAGCGGGAACCGGCCGGGGGTCTCCATCAGCTGGAAGGTGTCCGCCGCGTCGCCGCTCTCGCCCCCCTCGAAGTGCTCGGCCAGGGTCCCGATCAGCGTTCCCGGCGGCAC
This sequence comes from Indicator maculatus, assembly GCA_013399975.1. Classification (NCBI taxonomy): domain Eukaryota; kingdom Metazoa; phylum Chordata; class Aves; order Piciformes; family Indicatoridae; genus Indicator; species Indicator maculatus. The sequence continues at coordinate 65,295 of VXBD01004953.1, read as the reverse complement.
TTCCTCGAACACCCGGTACTGCACCGTGAAGGTGGCCACCTCCTGGGCATCGGCAGTGAGGAAGAGGTACCACCAGAAGGCTGGCAGCTGGAGAGCGGAGCGGCCCAGCAGCAGCATGCTGTAGGTGAAGCCCAGCGCCGCGGGCCTGACCTGCTGCCGCCCCATGCCCACGAGGTCCTTACGGCGAGCACCAGTCCGCAGCATCCTCTGCCACCTCCGTGCCCCAAAGGCCACCGGCTGGAAAGGAGGAGAAACGCTGAGCGAGCTCAGGGGGTGCTCCCCAGCCTGCCATCACTGGGGGACAGCCAGGAGAAGCAGCCTCTCCCCAGGCTGACAAGCTCAGCCCGGTGCAGAGAGGACCACAACTAGCACCACCACCGCCACCAGTGTGTGAGCAGCGTCCGGGCGGTGCGGGGCCGGGAGGTGGACCAGCCAAGCTTCCTATGGAAACCACACCTACAGGAAAAGGGAGGACCGGGCTGGTACAATGTCTGGGCGGGGTGGGGGCTCTTGGGGTGGCTTCTCAGCCGGTAGAGGGGTGTGGGGATGCCCGTGGCACCCAACCCAGGGGCCATCGCCGCTGCCTGTTGTCACCTCAACAGCACAAGTCCTGCAGACAGCCCTTGAGCCACCTGCAAAGCCTCAGGTGTGCTTCAGGGAGACATTCACAAAATCGTTTTGCTTGGAAGAGAACTTTCAGATGGAGCCCAACCACTAAACCAGGTCACCACTAAATCACATCCCTCAGCACCACAGATGTCATCTGCAAGAGCCAGCAGTGATGGACTTCTCTTGTCCTAACCCAAAGACTTTTTCTCCACACTGTTGGATTCCAGACTGATTTGGATTTATTGTCACTGTGCCCAAGTCCTGCTTTAATCCCTGCTGCTTGCTCTGCCTTTTCCTGTCAGGCTTGAGGGCGATGCACCCAGGTCACCTTTTCCAGCATGTGGCTGTTGGTTACATCACTGCTTTGCTCGCAGCTGGGCACACCAAAATGAGCTGATGAGTCCCTGGGAGAGCTGCCACATCAGACAGGGGCAGAAGGGCACACAGGAAGAAAGGAGGCTCTGGCTCACACAAGCTGTGTCCTGTCAGGCCACTCCCCACCCCTGTGTCCATATGTCCTGGCTAGCTCTCCTCATCTTGGCACATGCTCTGTCCTCCAGCTTGGCTCTGCTGTGATTTCCACAGTGTCACTCCTCACCCAGCACCATCAAACCCCTTCTTTGCCTAGCTTCACCCCAAACCCCCACCTTTGGGCAGCCTGCATGGCTGGGGGCCACATGGGCATACCCAGGTAGCACAGCCTGAAGCTGTGTGTTCCTCCTGAGCAGGCAGCTGGGTGCCAGCAGAGCCCAGTTACCCCAGGCTGGGCTGTACTGTGGCTCTCCAAGTGAAGGTACTCAGGACAGGGAAGCACACTGCAGGGGTTCTTTGCTTATGGAGAGCAGAGCCCCCTCCTGTTGTGGTTTGAGTCCCACCAGCCACAGCATGGGGTTGAGGTTGTTCAGCCTGCAGAAGAGAAGGCTCTGGGGAGACCTTCAGTACTTGCAGCTGGGGAGGGACTTACCCTCTCACTTCATGCCTTTGTGGAGAGTGGTGATGGCTTCAGACTGGAAGATCATCAGTTTAGGTCAGACCTTAGGAAGAAATTCTTCCCTGTGGGGGTGGTGAGATGCTGCAACAGGTTGCCCAGAGAAGATGTGGAGGTGCCAAGCCTGGAAATGATCAAAGGTAGGTTGGATGGGGCCTTGAGCAAGGTGGTCTAGCAGGAGATGCCCCTGCCCAAGGCAGAGGGTTGGAACTACCTGATCTTTAAGGCCCCTTCTGACCCAAACCATTCTATAATTTTATGATCATCCCTATCTTGGTCCTCACCCCTACCAGGCAGCTTCCAGCAGCCCTGCAGCTGCCACTCTTGTTCTGTGCCCACTTTGCCAGGCACCCTCATACCTCCATCCTATTCCCTTCCCTCTCTGCTCCTCTCACAGCTCTGACTTTCCCAGCTGATGGGCTCCACCACCTGCCTCCCCTCCCAGTTCCTGGCTCTCATCACTTTTCTCTCATAGGGCCAGTTTCAATGCCACAACGACCAGCAGAAGCAAAACCACCCCAGTGCCAACCAGCTGCTTGTCCTCAGCTGGGTCAGTGCCACCTCTCAGCACACCAGGAGGAAGGAGCAGTGCAGCTCAGCCATGGTGGGGGGTGGCAGGAGACCCAGACCTCCCTCCAGGTGACCTTTGCCAAGTCACTTCCCTGCTTTTGTGCTCTCACTTCCCCCTCAGCTGAGCGAGGCCATGCCAGGGCTGTCCCAGGCGGATGCTCTCTGGCTGCCCATGGATGGGGAAGTGGATGGTCCCCAGCCCATGCCCTGCATCTGGGTGGGGAGGGTGGGAAGGTTGCTTCCTTCTGGAGGGAGAAGTCTCATCCTCCCCTCTCCCATCTTTTATGCCTTTCCTTGTCCAGGAGGGAGAGGAACAGAACCACCTCACTGATATATCACTGAGGAGGAGATAAATATTGTCCTGAGACCAGGGTGGGGGAACCCCAAGAGCCCTGTGGGACAGAACCTCCTCCTCATCACCTCCCAGCCCATCTGCAGAACCTCACCAAGAGTCCCACACTTAACTCACCACACATGTGCCAGGAGATATATTCCCCCTGGCACCAGCACCCACATGTGCTGGACCCCTCTAGGGTGGGAGGATGGAGGGAGGATGCCCCTTTAGACTGCTGCTGCCCCAAACCACTCCATTTTCTCCCCAAAGGCAGGAGGCAGTGGGGATTTTGAGCAGCAGTTTTCTCACACCCCATAGGAAAAGGCTCATGTGACAGTCCCAGCACTGGGAGAAGTCAGTCACCAACACTGGGAGAAGTCAGTCCCAGCACTGGGAGAAGTCAGTCCCAGCACTGGGAGAAGTCAGATGAGGGCTGTGACCCCTTCCTGGGCACAGTCCCCACACCCAGCTGGACACTGGTAACAGATCTGCCCAGGACAGAGGATCTGGAGGTGCTGATGCATTAACTGTGATGCTTTCAGGAATAAATCCCTAGAGACTGGACTTGTGACCTTGAGCCACCAGTTTGTGGAGAGGACAGCTGCAGGATGGAGCAAAAAAATGCTGAGTTGCAAACCACTCTGGTCCCATCTCAGTGGAGGGTGGGCGAAGAAAAGAGGAATGAAAAATGGGGCTGGGCTGAGACTTGCCTGAAGCACACACAGTAAAACAAGGTCTGGTGATGAAAACAAAACCTATCTCCTCCCCTTTCCTGTGCACACAGAGGCAGGTTTCCAGCCTGCAGGTGCTTCAAAGCCTCCACAGAACATAAAATGTCCACCTTAGGAGGTTGGCTGCAACTACAACCTTTCATTTAAGCTCAGAAAGAGCATCAGCTCCCTTCAGTTATTGCAGCAGCGTTCTCCAGCTTCTCTGTGATGCCTTCAGTGCCCAAAGGAGATGTGAATGCTGTTTACTGGTGGGAAAAATCTGGCTGCTCTGAAGCTCAGCTGCTCTCCAGGCTCCAAGCACGGGCAGAGGGACACCACAACCTCCCAGGGATGCAGAGCTGTGCTGCAGGCACTGCACACTCCTCCATCCATCACACAGCAGAGAGCAGCCCAACCACCTTATTTCAAGTTCCACTGCACAGCTGGAGGGTTTCAAATTTTCGTTGTCCTTTTGGGGTTGGCTTGGTGCTGGCCACCATGAGCTGTGCTGCACATCACCAGGCAACACCAAAAAAAAAAGGGGGGGGGGGGGAAAGGGAGGGAAGGGAATTTTTTTTTTTCAAATCTAATTAGGAAGAACCACCTCAAAAGGAGAAGTACCCAACTAAAGGTGTACCAAGATTTGGCTCAGGGCTTACCATATCCTGTGGACCATTGAGGGATGCAAGACTTGGTCTCATCTCTGCTCTACAGCTACTCCACGGGGTGAAAAATGGTTTCTGAGGGTCAGGACACAGAAGTCATAGACAACAGGTCACATCTTGAGATGGAACTCTCTTCTTTCAGGCTCAGCTCCATGCCTCAGAGCATCATCCTCAGCAGGAGGATGGCTGCAAATCCTGATGGAGCAAGTGAAAGCCTGGATGCTTCTCACCACCTGGTGCCTTACACCAGGGATCATCCTTTTTCCCCTTCAGCTGTCCCAACTTTCAGCCCTTCTGGAGGCTTTGCTCCTTCAGAAATTTCGTGCCCTGCTCAGCAGAATAAAAATGTTTTCTTAATTCACCTCAGTGCATTAGATGATTTGGGAGCCAGGTGCAGATGCGAAAGGTGGCCCAGGACCTGCCCCATCCTCAGCTGCCTGCAGGGATCCAGAAGGCTCTTGGGGAACCTTTCTCAGGAGGAAGGAAATTATTCACCTCTCACATGAGACAGCAAGAGGTGCATGGATCTTCTCTCAGGAGGCTCTGCCTCTCCCTGTGCTGATCTCAACAGTAAAATCAGAAGGTGACACTGGCTGAAAGTGACCTCCACCACCACCTGGGTCCAGCCTGCCACCCCAGTCAAGTTCTTTTTTGGGTTTGGCTGCTCTGTACCTGATCCTTCAAAGCAAAGACAGAATCACAGAATCACAGAATCACAGAACAGTTTGGGTGGGAAAGGACCTTTAAAGCTCATCCAGTCCAACCCCCCTGCAGTCAGCAGGGACATCTGCAACTAGAGCAGGTTGTTCAGAGGACCAAACACCCTCACCTGGAATGGTTCCAGGGATGGGGCATCTCCCACCTCTCTGGGCAACCTGGAACAGGGCCTCACCACCCTCAGTGTCAAAGCTTTCTCCTTTCTCTCCACTCTGAATCTCCCTCTTAGTTCAAACCATCACCCCTTGTCCTGTCACAGCAGGCCCTGCTCAAAAGTCTGTCCCCAGCTTTCTGATCAGCCCTTGAAGCACTGAAAGGCCACCAGAAGGTCTCTCTGGAACCTTCTTTTCTCCAGGCTGAACAAGCCCAACTCTCTCAGCCTGGCCTCACAGCAGAGGGCTTCCAGCCCTGCCAGCATTGCTGTGTCCTCCTCTGGCCCTGCTCCAACATGTCCCTGCTTGTGCTGTGCCGAGGGCTCCAGAGCTGCCCCAGCACTGCAGGGGGGCGTCTCAGTAGAGCCCAGGAGAGGAGCAGAATGCCCTCCCTGCCCCTGCTGCCCACACTGCTGGGGATCAGCCCAGGACAGGCTGGGGCTGGGCTGGCAGTGCTCAGTGCCAGCTCATGTCCAGCTTTGCACCCCCAGCATCGCCAAGTCCTTCTCCACAGGGCTGCTCCCCAGCCCTGCAGCCCCCAGCCTGGGTCGACGCTGGGGATTGCCCTGACCCTGGTGCAGGACGTTGTACACAGACTTCTCTGCATCTCCTTGCAGCCTTCTCCAGCGATGCCTTCCATGCTCCGGGGAGCCCCAAACCAGGCTCACCCTTCTAAAGCGCGGTTTACCCCCGCTGCACCGCTGGGGAGCTGCAGGAGCAGCAGGAGGAGCAGCAGGAACAGGGTTCCCCCTCAGCCCTGCAGTTGGCTGCCGGCGCCACCAGAGCTCACTACTGCTCCGCGCCGGGCTCCGCTCCGCGCCAGCCTCCCGCAGCGCCCTCCGCGCTGGACACCCAGCGCCTGGCACCCACCGAGCTGCCAGCAACCAGCACACGTCCAGCAACAGGCTGGCTTTCTGATCGCCCTCACCCCAGGGCAGTGGTCCTAGTTGGGCTGAGCTGGCTCAAGCCCTGCAGGGAGGCACTGGGAGGTGATAGAATCGTTTTGGTTGGAAAAGATCAAAAGATCACCAACTCCAACCCTTATTTGACTCTACCAAGGCTGGTGCTGAACAACACCCCTCAGCACCACAGCTCTGCGCCTTTGAAACACCTCCAGGGATGGGGATTCAACCACCTCCCTGGGCAGCCCCTGCCAGTCTTTGAGAACCCTTTTCAGTCAAGAGTGTTCTTCTGACATCCAACCTAAACCTCCCCTGGTGCAACTTGAGGGCACTTCCTCTCATCCTGTCATTGTCCCTTGGGAAAAGAGACCAACCCCCACCTGACTCCAGCGTCCTTTCAGGGAGTTGTAGAGAGCTGGAAGGTCTCCCCTCAGCCTCCTTTTCTCCAGACTGAATACCCCCAATTCCCTCAGGTGCTCCTCCCCAGCTCTGCTCTCCATGCCCTTCACCAGCATTGTTGTCCCTCTCTGGACGTGCTCCAGTACCTTCATGTCTGTCTTAGAGTGGGAGATGCTGCAGCTCCCTCCAGCCACATCCTCCTGCTGATGCTCCCCTCAGTTTTGCACCATTTTAGGCAGTGCTGCAGCATCCTGAGCAGACTTTCCTGCAGCTCCAGCTGAAAAACCCCTATGGAAATGCTCCCAGGAGCACATAGGAGGTTCTGGGAGCTTGTATAGGTGCTTCCTCCTGCAGCAGATGAACACCTTAATTAGGAGACAGATAAAAGGACAGAGTCACTAATGGGGATGTAATCAGGCTGGAGAGAACAGGTGATGCAGTAGCTTCTAAACTTCTCCTAAGGCAGCTTTGTGGTTTCCAGATGAGCAGGGAAGGCTCTGCCAGCTCCAGGAGCAAACCTGTGCAGGGGCTCTGATAAGGGAGAGCCATTGTTGTTCTGCATTCATGAGCAGATTATTGTTGTGGAGGGGCAGAAAGTTCTAAGTGAATAAATGGGAGTGAGCTGAGAGTTTGAATACAGAGTAGTGGTTGGTGCTGTGCCTGCAGAGCCTCTGCTGCTCAAGGACCTGAATGTGCCTCATCAAGGCTTCTGCTACAGAGAGCAGACAGCAGCAGAGCTGGCCAAACACAAAAGAGAAGAACCTGTTTTAAAAAATGGTGTTTGACTGTGTAGGAGGAAACAATGAGAAGCAGAACTGGGATATAACCCTTGGTGTCCTTCTGGAGGAGAAAGCTGGCAAAGAGATTGGTGCTTGCTTGCATGCTGCTAGGAGCCTCATGGTGATTTATTGTTTTTTTCCAACACTGTCTCAGAAGGTTCTGCCTAATATCTGTTTGCAAATTAAACAAGTGGAAAAATCCTGGAGGACAGAACTTCAACACTTAAACGTTGACTAGATAAAAAGAAGAAATGTTTTATGTTGAGAGTGGTGAGATACTGTCCCATGTTGCCCAAGAGGTGGTAGAAGTCCCATGTCTGGAACCATTCCAGGTCAAGTTGGACCTGACCAACCTGCTGTAGTTGCAGATGTCCCTGCTGACTGCAGAGGGGTTGGACTACATGACCTCTAAATGTCCCTCCCTGCCCCTGCTGCCCACACTGCTGGGGATCAGCCCAGGACAGGCTGGGGCTGGGCTGGCAGCGCTCGGTGCCAGCTCGTGTCCAGCTTTGCACCACCCAGCACCCCTAAGTCCTTCTCCACAGGGCTGCTCTCCAGCCCTTCACCCCCAGTATCTGAACTGACTCTGAGGATTGCCTTGCCCCAGGTGCAGGACCTTGCACTTGGCCTTGTTGGACCTCACACAGACTCACTTCTCCTGCCTGCCCAGGTCTTGATGGATCCTGTCCCTCAGGTGCGTCCCATCCAGCTTGGTGTCCTCTGCAAACACACTGAGGGTGCCTCAGTCCCACTCTCTGTGACATTGAACAGATATTAAACAGTACTGGCCTCAACCTGGACCTCTGACTAGGGATGTATACATCCAAACACCAGCCCTGGTGGGACTCTGGGTGACTTTGAGTTGCAGTGACGGCCCTTACCTCCTCTAACACAGGTGTGGGAAAGCTGATCAGGCACCAGCCCCTCCTGAAAACAAAGGAGGGAAAAATCAAACCAGAAAACAACCCCACCCCGTGCCCCCACCCCCCAAAAAGTTAAGAAAAAAAAGTGATATAAATTATGTTTATTGTAAAGACTAAACTGCTCCAGCAAGTCCAGCCAGGACTTCACTTTAAAGAAGCTGGAAATCAGTGAGAGGAAGGACATTGGAGCATCTGCCATGTCAGAAACCTCTCCAGCACGTGGAGGAACAGGTGAAAGATCCCGTGTCTTGTCTTGACACTGCCCAGAGGGATCTGTGCCAAGAACACAGCTTGGGATGGACACAGATCTGGCTTCTCTCTTCTGGGATGAGAAACAGAGAGACAGGAACCTTATTTTGTCTCCTGGGACTATTCAGAAGGATAAATCCTTGAGGGTGATCCCAGAGGCTGTGCTCCCTCCTCAAGACTGTCCTCCAAGCCCACAAACTGAAGACAAACTTTCATGTCCAGCTTCCATCAAGTAAGGAGAATCTGAGACCAGCTTCTTCTCCAAGGTGGTGCCCAGCTCCTCTGGTAGAAGAGAGACTCCCAGGGCTGAGAGGTCATCATGCTCTGCCACCACCAGAAGCCTTAGAGAGCTCAGGATGACTTTTCACCCCTCTGTCTGCTCCCTCTGTGCTACCTCAGCAAGCTTCTGCCCAGGGTGACCAAGGCACATCAACATCCATAGCCAACTCCCCCTTCACTCCCTCCTCAGGTGGGGACATGCCCTGCTCCTTCCAACACTGAACTGTCTCCCAGCAGATCTTCCCCTGGCACAGGGAAGCAGGCAGCAATGGAGACAATAAAGGTGACCACAATGAAGATGACTTCAGGTCTCTCCACCCCTGCCACTGTGCATGAAGATCTGGTGGGTTCTGGCCAGAGCTACACATTCTCCATTTCTGTTCAAGCAGCTGCAGGAGGGGGTGGTGGATAGACTCTTCTCACCTCTCCTGCCTCTGCCATGCCACCTCTCTTTCCCACCTTGACTGGGTGACTAAGCATGTTGTCATCTGCTGCTGGCTCCACACTGACACACCAGTACAGGTTCAGCTGCTGCCTCTGGCTGCTTGCCTCGATGGGCTGAGCCCACTGCTGGGGCTGCAGGAGGCAGGACAGAGTTTCAGCCATATAAAGAGCATAATGAGGACACCCTGCATGTGGAAATATCTTCAATCTGGGAAGCAGCTCCAGGTGATGTAACTCCCAGCTCCTGCCAAGGGGCCAAGCACACACCCAGAGCTCCCCAGCTGGGGCAAGGACCAAGAGAGCTCTCCTGGGCACTCCCAGATGGTGTGGGACCAGGGCAAGAAAAAACAGAAGAGATGCAAACACTGTCCTGTGTAGGCTGACCCAGCCCAGAGCCTGGGCTGGAGACCCAGCTCTTGCTTGGAGACAGTGGTGCTCCTGGGCTGGACTTCTGGGGGCTGCTGCTGGGTCACTCCAGTGACAGAGCCTTCTGTGGGAGCCTCTCTGGGAGGAGACACAACCCAGGGAGCGAAAGCTCCAGCTGTGGGAACTGGTGAGTCTCAAGCTAGGCTAACACCCCAGTCACTGCCTTTGCAGGGGGATACAATCCCTGGAGCCCTGCCTGGGTGGCCCACAGCCTGGTCACAGGTATGTGACCTCGATGACGTTGGGCTCAGCACTCCTGCAGGGCAGGTGATGCTTGCAGGAGCACTGGCAGCTGACGTCAGCCGCGTCCATGCCACCCGGCTCCAGCTGGTAGGGCTGGGCAGGCAGCTTCCTCTGGGAGCCCAGCTCCCTCCAGTCCGTCAGGTGCACCCCCTCGTCCAGGTCCTGGGGCATGGGCTCCTGGTAGAGGCTGATCTGGATGGTGCGGAGCTGGGGGCCGTAGTGCACCAGGACAATGATGAAGATGGCCAAGAGGACGAAGATGGCGACGATGACGGAGATCATGGGCAGGCCGTCGGATTTCTTGGTCATGCTCCTGACAATGGAGATGGGAGTGAGGGCAGCTGCCTCCTGGGGCTCAGGCTGTCTCAGCTGGCTGCTGGGCATGGAGGTGTTCATGGCTGAGCAGGCTGGCCTGGGACAGAGAAATGTGGAGTGGAAAGGGGTGAGCAGCAAGCACAGGCCCTCTGGGGTCTTTATCTCCTGCCCTCGTGCCAGCAGTTCCTGCCTGCATGAAGAGCAGGACTCTCCTGTAAGTTCTTCCTCCCTCAGGCTTGTGAGCCAGGATAAATTCTGGCAGGAGTAGCTGGAGCTGTAGGGATGGTGCCCTGGACACTGTCAGCCAGGGAGGTGATGCCTTGTGCCCCCTTGTCCTGGACACCTCCACTGTGGGGGTCTTCCTCCCTGCTGCAGCTAGTGATGGGAAGGGGGAGCCCTCCACCCTTCCCTCTTCACCCCCAGTCCCACAGTGCTACTCCAAACCCCACAGGAACTTCCCTGCGAGACCCACCCCCACCCAAACACGAGGCAACCCTTGTGACAGCCACAAACCCCCACGGAAGCCAGCACGGGTGGGAGCAGTAACGGGGGGAGAAGGCAGGGAGAGCTCCTCAGGGGTTACCTCGATGTCCCTGCCGGGTGAGAACCATCATCTCCAGAGGGGAGGCTGGGAAGCTGAGAGCAGGACCAGCAGACAAAGCCTCCGGGATGGCTCTGCAGTGTGGGTGCAGCCAGAGTCACCTCGGTGGCTGCCACGTCACAGCTCCCCCCGGGACTCCCCGGGGCAGAGGAGGAAGCGGCTGCCCAGCCCAGGAGCGGCAGAGGTGCTCCTTACCTAGCCGCTGCCACATCATCGCCGCCGCCCCCTCCCTCGCTGTCACACACCCTCGCTGGGGAAAAAAAAAAAAAAAAAAAAAAAAGCCCTCCTCTGGCCCAAGCACAAGCGGCCTTTTGTTCGGGCAGGAGGCATCTACCTCCCCTTGGCTGCACACGAACCACCCCCGGCCTCCCAGCCCGCAGTTCCTCTTCCCCGCTTCCACCAGCCCGGCGTTCAAACGGGATGTGGGCAAGAGCTGGGTGTACGAAGCTGCCCTGCTGCACAGGAAGGCTTTGCACAGCCCAGCAAAGTGCCCACAGAATGCTCTGGGCTGGAAGGATCCTCACCCCGAGAGAGGATGCAGCCCCAAGGTCGATGTTCTCTGTTGGGGAGCTCTGTGGGAGGATCATTCTGCTATGGGCAGCAGCAGTGTGAGTCTGTGGAGAAGCTCTGGACCTTGGGACCCACTCAGGGTCACAGGCAGGGGCCAGAGCCAGGTCAGTGCTCTCACATCTCTCCCCTCATGCAGCAGATGCTGCCCTTGAGCCCAGCAACCTTCACCCTCACACGCAGGCAGCTACCATCCCCTGGTCCAGGGATGCTGTGTGGTTTACATTTCACATCAGTGGTCAGATTTGCTGCCACCCAGGCTGGACTTGGATGATGTCAGAGATCTATTCCAGCCTCAATAATTCTGTGATTCTGTGACCCTCAGCCCATCTCAGAGCTGAAAAGGTGAATCCTCTGGAGTTTCAGCCATTACAAAACACATCTCCCTCTCTTTTCATCCCCAGACAACACTGCTCTTACCTGGAGGCTCTCAGCAGACAACCTGGGTTGAATGTTTGGGCTCCTTCTTCCCTGCACATGGGGAGGGCAGGGTGGGAACTGCCTCTTCCCCCATCCAGCCGAGCGCCCAGAAGAGATTTGGCCACACGTTGGAGCTTCTGGGAATTTGCACTCATCTCAGGATTCAGTAAAAGCTTAATCTATAGCATAATCTCTGAGCAGCACATCTGTGCAAGGCAGGGGAAACCGATGGGGGAGGCTGCTGGCAGAGGTTTTGATAAAGCAAAGGCTGCTGCAGGATGCCTGGTGGATGCCTGCCCTGATGGTCTGCTCAGGGCTTTGTACAGGTTTGAAGAGATCCACTGAAAACCAAGGAGCTGCAGAGTGCATGGGAGACCTCTCCCTCTGTTCCTGCCAACATCTCCCAGCCATGGGAAACAAGGCCCTTGTTGGCAGCAGCAGGCCCTCCCTTAATGTGCTTGGTGCAGTGAAGGAGCAGCTCCATTGCCCTCAGCCAAGGCTCTGCAGCTTTCCAGGTGGGGTGGGAGGGGGTTGGATGCAGCTCCCCAAGTCAGGAGACACAATCCTGGGGATTTGCATCCTGAATACCTGCATGGACCTTCTGAGATGGGTGGACACAGAGGTCTTTCCCATGTGGGGACACTAAGACCCTTCTCCCCCACAAAAACCTATCTGCTCACAACCCGTGTGGGCCAACTTGTTACCTCTGGAGTTCAAAATGTGCCAGGGGACAGACAGACAGACAGGACATGCACAGACAAGGTCAGGGCCAACAAACCAAACGTCCTGAACCCCTTGGGCTGGATGGGCAGCAGAACTGGCTCACTTTCTTTCCATCTCTTCCCCTTGTCAGGGAGCTGGGGTTAGAGTAAGTCCAAGCCTGCCACGTGCTGCATGTCCTGCAGGGAAGGAAGCTGCTACCTGAAAACCTGCATCCCCAAGCCAGCATGTCCTGGTGCCCAGGCCTGCTGGAGCTGCACAGGAAGGCCCAGGGCACAGGGAAGCAGACATACCCTGCTGGGTTGCTGAGATACCCTGGCCCCGGGAGCAGTAAATATTTCCAGATCCCTCCAGAGGCATGCAGAACTCCGCTCTCAGGTGGGAGGTCGGAGCAGCTCCCCCGGCAGCTCCTCACCCAGCAAGGCACAGTGCATCCTGCAGCCCTCATGGCTGGCGAGGAGTGGTTTGGACCTGGGGGACACATCCTCCCCACACACCAAGCACCTCCCCAACCACGCCAGCACCACAAGAGAAGGCGCTGAGGCCCAGAGCAGGGCAGCCCCCGCGGCGCCGCCGCTCTCCCTGGCTGCGAGAGCCGAATCCCCCCACAGGCTGATGGCGAAGTTTCCTTTACCGTCGGCAAGCGATGTCTCACATCCTCCCCGACCATAATGGGCTACAAAACACAGTTCCCCTGTGGATTCAGGCCGTTTCCTTCTATTCTTTAACAGGAAGCTCTGGGAGAGTCAGCCCAGGCAGGCAAATCGCTCCTCGCCCTCCCGGGATGGACAGAGCCTTAGCAGGGCTGCAGAGCCACAAGCCACCGAGAAGATGCAGGCTCCAACCATCCATCCCCTCCTCTGGCTGCTCTGCTGCATGCTGCTCCGAGGTGAGATGTCCTGCTGGCACCGTGGGGAGGGCAGAACGTGCTGGGCAGGGGGATTTGGGGAGCCTGGCTTCATGGGGAGCACCAAAGAGAAGCAGCCAGAGGGCTGAATGCATGGATGCTGCCATGGGAAAGCTCAGCCTTTAAATTCAGGGGTAGCAGGAGGTAGGTGGCTGAGGCAAATGTGGCCCTAACAAGTTGAAAGGGTTTGTTTGATAGTGCTGGGACAAAAGGACTTCTTTCCTGGTTAGCCAAAGGTGTTGTTTCCTGGTTAGCCAAAGGTGTTGTTTCCTGGTTAACCAAAGGTGGTGTTTCTGCTGCTGAGGAGCTGTTCTGCAGCAGGTGACTTTTACCAAGCCTAAAGGCAGGACACTCAAATGTGCAGGACATTATTTTCCTCAGAGATTTTTTTTATTATTATTATTCCCTTGGCTGATTTTCATTTCTCCTCTCCTTGCTATAAATACAAAGCCCATATGCAAGACTCCTGCAAAGCACACCTCATCCCCGTGGGAAGAATTCTGCCCCTTGGTGAGAACCCTCCTTTAGATCCCCTTCCCCACCTGAGTGGCAGGGTGTGGGATGGAGGAACCCCTTTGCTGCTCTCAAGGGGGACAGGTTGTCTTTTCCTGCACCATCAGGCACCTCTTATGCTGCTGACAGCTGTAGTAGTAGCTGGGAGCTGAAACACAAACAATGCAGACTGCTGCTTCTAACAGACAAGCCCCTAAAGTGTGACAGCTCTCCAAGCCAAAGCTCCAGCACTAAACCAGAGAGGCTGCCCATGGTTTGCAGCCACCACACTGGTAATAAGGGGGCCTTTAAAAGGCAGGGAAGAGAGAAAGCAGCTCAGCCAGTGGCTGTGTGGTTCTGAGAAGTGAGAACACATGGATTGGAAAATTCCTCTCTGCATTAAAGGCCATACTGCGGCTTTCAGCAGAGGGGTGAGCTGTGCCTGCTAGCAAAGGGCTTTGAGGGCCTTTGGCCATACTGTGGCTCTCCTCAGCACCTGCCCAGGATGCTCTTTTCTCTCTTGCAACCATTGGTGTGGTTTGCACAGCACAGGAATGGCACAGAAGCTGTCAGGCTTCTTCTCAGGCTCGGCTGCATCACGCCAAGATCCAGCCCCTGCCCAGTATGGAGTCAAAGATTCACCTCCCAGGTGGACCCAGCTGCTGCAGCTTCAAGTGGAAGGGATGTCACCCTCTGTGCTTTGCTCTGGAGAGCATCACTTTGTCCTCTGCCATCTGCTTAACACTGTGAGGCAGGGACTGCTCTCAGCACCTGTGTGCCCAGCAGCTAGTGCAGACCCCAGCAAGGCCAACACCAACAGAGCATAGAATCATGGAATCCTTTAGGCTGGAAAGGATCAGAGGCTCACAGGCTGTTAGGGGTTGGAAAGGACCTCCAAAGAGCATCAAGTCCAACCCCCTGTCAGAGCAGGACCATAGAATCCAGCACAGGTCACACAGGAACACATCCAGATGGGTCTGGAAAGTCTCCAGAGAAGGAGACTCCACAACCTCTCTGGGCAGCCTGTTCCAGTGCTCTGTGACCCCCACACTGAAGAAGTTCCTCCTCATGTTGAGGTGGAACCTCCTGTGCTGGAGTTTATACCCATTGCCCCTTGTCCTAAGGGAAAGGACCTTCAGTATCATCAAGTCCTACTCTGCTAAGTTCACCATTAAACCATATCCCAAGGCACCACAGCTTGTAAACCCTTCCAGGGATGGTGCCTCCACCACCTCCCTGAGCAGCCTGTTCCAGTGCCTGACAATCCTTTCAGGGTTTTTTTTTGTTTGGTTTTTTTTAGTTTCCTAATGTCCACCCTAAGCCTCCCCTGGTGCAGCTTGAGGCCACTGATGATGATGATGACAGCACTGCTGCTGCTGCACCACCAGCCTTCCCCACTGCTTCACACCTTTGCATTGAGCCCCACACTTCTGAAACTGCTTTAATTTGATTTGGAATCATGCAGCAAAGTCGCTGAGATGGTGCAGGACTTGGGGGGGAAGCAAGGCCCAAGCAGCAGGCTCAGGAAAGGGGCAGAGCTGGGGGTCAGTGGTGCCACCAGATCCCTGACACACACAGGCAGGTGGAGAAGGGAATTCAGAGCTCTCCAACAAGATAGAAGAGCTTTGATGTCTCCCTGCACCCGAGGAGGTGGAGTTTATCTCAGAACTTGCTCTTGCTAGAAACCAACAGCTGCCTGCTCCCACATGAGCCTTTTCTTGGTTTACTTTGTGTGCCTTCATTCATTTATTAATGAATTTGTTATTCCTTCCTTTAAGCTCTCACAGTTCTCTCTGGAGGGAGGTTCAAACACTGTTATTTTGAAATTGCTGAAGTGGGAAGGGCTGGAAAGTTTCCAATCTGTTTTTCCTCCCCCAGAAACACTTAACAGCAAATTTGTCCAAACAAACCTCTTCCCATGACCAGTTCCCATTACAATGGGCAGGCATGTCCCAGACAAAAGATTTCCACTGAAAAATTCCTTCTGTAAGCTGTTGAGAACCCAGCAGGATTTTCCCACTGCTTGCTCTATCCACTGCTCTCCTTATCTGCTCCACAGGCAGTAGATGGATGAGAAACAAGAGTAGATGGGGTGCAGGTAGAGGACAGACATTGACCAAGCAGAAGACCTTCCAGACACTTGTGGCCTTAAAGCAAGGCATCCACTGCATCCTAAACCTGGTTCCTTAGTCAGAAAGCTGAGGCCAACACAACCTGACCTGGTGAAAAAGGAAGAGAAAGCAGGAGGTGGTTAGGAGAAATGTTTGCTCACAAAACAAACTGCTCCCTTCTGGTAACAAGAAACACCACAGATGGCTCTGCAGAGCTGACTGAGGTGGCCAGAGACACTTCCCAGAACTGTCCCATTTACAATAGGTGAGTCAGCAACAGGTGTCCTTGAAGGGGATGAAACCTTCCTGCTGGGAAAGCCAAGGCATGGGCTGAAGCTCCAGGCTGGCAAAAAAGGAGATCTGTGCCTTGTGGTGCACCAGCAAAAGGCACCACACTGCCAAGAAAGTCTCCTTAGTCCACCTGCCCAGAGGAGCTCACTCAGCATGCCCCAACCACCACCACCACAAGGAGTAACCTTCCTTTGGTCTCTTTTACAGACCTATGGGCTGGGGGGAGCTGGTTTTACCTTTCAGCTGAACCATTCCAGCACAGCAGAGAAGAACAAAGTCCCCTCTAATATCTCTAGATATGGAGATAACCCAAGTTTGAAGAAGACTTTGTCCCTGCTGCCAGTAACTGGTGAAGCTTGTACAAAGCTAATGGAAGAGCAGGGATGTGGTTAAAAGGCACTGCTGCCTTAGTAGCAGTTGGGGTTCACAGGTTAGGGAGAATCTTCTAACCCCTTACTGGTGAGAAACCACTGGCTTGGGATCCACTTCCCTGAGATCAAGGATTTGCTGGCCTGGGAGGAGAGCCTGAGGGAGCTGAGGGCTCTTTAGCTTGGAGAAGAGGAGGCTGAGGGGTGACCTTATTCATGTTCATAGAATCATAGAGTTGTTCAGGTTGGAAGGGATCATCCAGTTCCAACCCCCCTGCCATGGGCAGGGACACCTCACACCACAGCAGGTTGCTCACAGTCACATCCAGCCTGGCTGCAAAAACCTCCAGGGATGAGGCTTCCACCACCTCCCTGGGCAACCTCTGCCAGGCTCTCACCACCATCATGGTGTAAAACTTCTTCCTAACATCCAATCTCAATCTCCCCACTTCTAGTTTTGATCCACCCCCCCAAGTCCTATCCTTACTTGACATCCTACAAAGTCCCTCCCCAGCTTTCTTGTAGCCCCCTGCAGATACTGGAAGCCACAAGAAGGTCTCCTGGGAGCCTTCTCCTCTCCACACTGCACAACCCCAACTCTCTCAGGCTGTCTCCAGAGCAGAGCAGCTCCAGCCCTCTGCTCATCCTCATGGCCCTCCTCTGGACACCTTCCAGCACCTCCAGATGTTGATAAAGATGTGCAGGGTGAGTGCCCAGAGGCTGGAGCCAGGCTCTGCTGGGTGATGCCCAAGGGCAGCACAAGGGACAGTGGTGGAAGCTGAGGCATAGGAAGTTCCATGGAAACATGAGGAAAAAAACTTTCCCTGTGAGGGTGACAGACACTGGAACAGGCTCCCCAGGGGGGTTGTGGAGTCTCCCTCTCTGGAGATATTCCACACCCACCTGGATGTGTTCCTGTGTGATCTGCCCTGGGTGATCCTGCTTTGGCAGGGGGGTTGGACTGGCTGAGCTCTCAAGGTCCCTTCCAGCCCCTAACATTCTGTGACTCTGTGACAGAATCGTAGTGTAGAAACAAAGCTGGTGGCTTGGCCTGGTCACCCTAGATAAAGAGGAGGCAGAGATAGCTCATGTGAAGCTGTTTGTGGTCAGTGGAGGTGTGGAGCACATCCATGTACACTCCAGAGCAAGCCAGGCAAACCCTTCTGGCACTGAGGACAGCCCCCACTGGTTCTTGGCTGGATGAGGGGTCCAAGGTGGGTCTCCTCAACCTTTCCCACCATCACCCTGCACAACTGCAGCCTCTGCACGCTCCTGAGGGCAGCACTGCTCTGGGCAGGCAGCTCCAGATGTACAATTCAGTAAGCTCCTCTCATATCTGAGCTAGAAGTGGGCCTGGAACCATGAAAAATCTTGGAATTAACTGAAATTGGTGCAATTAGAAATGAGTCACAGCTGGTGATGTACTGGATGGGGACACAGGACCACTGGGCTTTATCACAAGCACAGAATGCTTCTGTGCCTTGTCTTCCCCAGGTGAGAAACAGGGCTAATAAAATTACCTCTTCCATAAAGTGTTTTGAAATCTGGGAATAAAGTCTGGGTGGTATCACCAGGGTCAATAAAATGTGGACTCACATGAAGCTTGTCAGGGCAAGGTGCTTCATCTGCTGCTTCTGTGAGACTCAGCACCTCAGGCAGCAGCTGCAAGCAGCCTCCTCAGCACCCATGGGCTGCAATGACTGCATCCAGGCAGGGACATCCTTAGGCTGCTCCTCTGGGGTTCCAGCCAGGAGAATTAAGGGAAAAAAAATAAAGGAAATAGCAGGAATTATGAGAAATTCTGTGCCACTCAGCCCCTTACACACAGGGTGGGAGCTGAACCAGCCCCAGCAGATCCCATTCCTGCATGGTGCTTCACAAACACCACACAGCTTGGTCACCACCAGCAATGCCCAAAGAAACCTGGTGGATCTTGGAACTACTGGAAAGGATAATAAACGTGGGAATAAACTTGGAAATGGTAGCAAAGAGCCTCCATGAAGGTGGGAGAAGCAAAATGTGTCTGGTAGGCAGCTGCTGCTGTGCTGCTGCAGAGGATGGTGAGGTGTGTGCTGTCACAGGGCCCTGTGGACACCAGGCCAGGGGGGTCCTGTACAGGCAAACACAGCAGCTGGAGCACACAGCAGCCTTTCATTTGAGCATGGAGTGAGCTCCCTCTCCAAATCCCCAGACCGAGGGTCAAGCCCTAGGGGTGGTGTAGCCAGGAGAAGGGCAGGACCCGTGGAGACCAGGAGCAGAGAGCTCTAAAACGAATAGGTCACAGAGGAAACTGGAACCAGTCAGCAGCTGGGAGGGTGATGGCACAGCAGCCTGATGGAGCAGCTGGTTACTTCCTAAACACACAGACTTGCAGACTGGTGGGGTTGGAAGAGACCTCTGGAGATTCCCCAGTCCCACCCCTCCTGCTAAAGCAGGGACACCACAGCAGCTTGCCCAGGATCACAATGGCCAGGGGGGGTTGGAAGCTCTGCAGAGGAGACTCCACAACCTCTCTGGCCAGCCTGCTCCAGGCCTCCAGCACCCTCACACCAAACAACTTTCTCCTTCTCTACAAATGGAACCCCCTGGGTGCCACTTTGTGCACATTGCCCCTTGTGCTGTCCGTGGGCACCACTCATGAGAGTCTGGCCCCAGCCTCTTGCCCCCCACCCTTTATCTCTTGCTGAGCATTGCTCAGATCCCTTCTGGGGCTGCTCTTCTCCAGGCTCCCCACCCCCAGGGCTCTCAGCCTTTCCTCATAAGAGCCTCCTGCAGTGGTGCATCACATGGAGTGGTGAGGCATGGAGCAGTGGTGGTGCAGCCAGGAGAAAAGCCATGAAAAAGCAGACCTTCATACAGGTGGTGATGCAGCAGAGCCTGCTCCATGCCTGTGGGTTCCCATCATTGTTTGTCTCCCTGCTTGTTTTCTCCATTCAAGTGGTTTCTCATTGACTTCCTCTCGAGCTGTGCTCCCAGCAGAGCTCAGCAGAGAGGAGCAGCCCTGAGCATGGTGCTCAGAGAGGATGCCCAGGCCTGGGTGTAACCTTTGAGGAGAGCCAGAGGAAGGCTACAATTAATTTTAATTGCTGATGAGACCCAGGTTTAATTCCTGGCTCTCTAAACTTTCCACAGCACTTTGGCCAAGTCATTACAATTCAGAACCACTTGGCAGTGAGCTGCCAACCTCCCTCCCTCCCCTGCCACTTGGGAGTGAGACAATGAAGCACCTCTGTGAAGCTGGGACCTGATTCAGGCTGTCAGTTACCCAGCATGATGACACTTCTCCTCCCTCTCCTCCTCTATTTCATGCAATCATAGGATGGTTTGGGTTGGAAAGGACCTCAGAGATCATCTTCCACCTTCCCTGTTCTGCTGTGAGACCCTCAAGGCAGAGGCACTTAATAAAATAGGATCTAAGCTTTTGCAGAGCTCTCTGCTTTCTGGATGTTTTGCCATGTGGAAGCCCCAAGAATGGAGTGGTGTTGCCCTCTGCTGCTTCAGCAGCTGCTGCCTTGCACCCAGGAAACAGCTGCACTCCTGTGAAGCTATTTTGGTCCTGGGCCATTTGAGCCAAGTGCCAAAATACAAATGGAGAAGTCTGATTTTTGGTGGCCAGGTCTCTTTTCTGAAAGCAAGTTGAGGGGGACACAGAGGTTGGCACAGCAAGGCCAGTGGGTTCCACAGCTCCCTGCCATGCAATCTGCTGCCTAGAGACAGGTAGGACACCACCACTTCTCCCCCCCAGGGAAGGAGAAGAGTTCAGCAAGTTCAAGGGTACACATCATTAGGGACTGATGGTCCCTCTCCATCACCATCCGAGTGGGAAGGACCAGTCACAGTCTCTGTGCCTTCATACCAGTGCCACAGATCCTCCCTTGTGGCTCCATCTCTCTGTGAACACAACCTGGGCAGCACAAGCACTTCTTGAGCCTTACCTAAGCCTTGCTGAAGTCTTTCTGACAGCTGGTGCAGGACTCTGCCACAGCAGTGCTGCCTGACAGAGGTTCTTATGTAAAATCAGGGGGGTTTAAATGTCAGTGCCTCTCTTTGGACACTGCTGGAGGAACTGCTCTTTAAATGATTGCCAAAAATATGTACAGCTCACCTTTTTTGTTTGCTTGTTCCACAACACTCTCTTTTTGTTGCTGAGGAGTGAGCAGGGAGAGCTGCTGGCTCTGGGAATAGCTCAGCTACCATGAGAAAGCTCCATGGAAAGATCCTTCTGCTCTCAGCCTAACACATCTAACCTCAGGGAAGAACTGCTGCAAAGATCAGAAATCCAAAGATTAATCAAAAAATTAGCCAAAACTCAGATCCCCAGTTCAAGAGGGACAGGGATAGACTAGAAGTGTCCAAAGGAGGCTATGAGGATGATGAAGGGATTGGAACATCTGTCTGGTGAGGGAAGGCTGACAGACCTGGGGCTGTTAGCCTGGAGAAGAGCAGCCTGTGAGGGAATCTTATTAATGTTAAGTATCTGAAGGGTGGGGGGCAAGAAGAAGGGGCCAGGCTCTTGTCAGTGGTGTCCTGTGACACCTGTGACACAAGGGGCAACGGATACAAACTGGACCACAGCAAGCACCCCCTCAACAGGAGGAGAAACTTCTTTGGTGTGGGGGTTCTGGAGCACTGGAGCAGCCTGCCTGGAGAGGTTGTGGAGTGTCCTTCTCTGGTGACTTTCAAGAGCCATCTGGATGCATTCCTGTGTGTCCTGCCCCAGATGGCCCTGCCTTGGCAGGGGGGGTTGGACTCCATACTCTCCAGAGGTGCCTTCCACCCCCTACCATTCTATGGTTCTATGATTCCAGCGCTGAGGCAGAGCTGAATGCACCTGCAGCTCCTCTGCAGCCCCATGGCTCAGATGGGCAATCAGGAGTTTCCCATTGCAGCAAGAGCAGAAAAGGCTCATTTCCCATCACAGCTCCCTTGGCAAGCTCCTGGTCTCCACCTCAAGCAGCTCAATCTGGCCATAAAGGCCTCACGCCCAGCACGCAGCAGGCATCTTGGCAGCGCTCACGCTCTGTGGGGAGTCACTCCAGGGCTTTGATGTTTATTGCAGTTACAGTTGTGCTGGCTGCATCCTGCTGGTCATTGCTGGCTGCTTACACAGCCAGGGCCCTCGGTGGCAGCAGCACTGGCAGGAAATGGTTCCCAGCACCGTTCACAGGAGGGGCCCCCAGGGGATGCCTGCAGGGAGCCTCGACGACGCATGGCACTTCTGTGTTCCTACCCATCCTGCTGCCCAGCCCCACGCTGTGACTTGGGTCTCTTCCTGCTCCAGTGCAACTGAGTCAGGATGCTGAGCACCTTCACCCAAAGCAAACACCTCATAGAGCAGGGCTTTTGATTATTTGAGTTGGCAGGGAAGGCACAACGAGCAGCAGCAGTGGTGAGAAGTCAGAGCCAGACCTGCTCTGCTATGAACTAAGCCGTGGCTGTGTTTAGAGTAGCCAGGGCCACTGACCCCTGCTGAGAGGGGATCTCCATCCCTTGGCCTCCTCACACCTCTCTGCAGCAAAGCTCAAACACAAGCAGACCAGGGTGAGCATCTCCTTGGCCCAGTGTGCACTGGAAGAAACCTGCTTGTCCATCTCCTTTACAGTAAGCCCAAGGTTTGGTTTTGCAAATGGGAGAGCTCTGTCTGAGCCATAGCTCTGTTGTGACCTTCAGCAAAGGGCTGTAAGGAAGTGTTGAGTACAAGCCTGCCTGCTGGAAAAGGACCTGGTAAAAGGACCAGCCAGCTGGGTATGAGCAAACATGTGCCTAGGTGGCCAAGAAAGCCACCAGCATCCTGGCCTGTGCCAGGAACAATGTGGCCAGCAGGAGCAGGGCAGTCATTGTCCTCCCGTGCTCAGCACTGATGAGGCCACACCTCCAACACTGTGGTCAGTTTTGAGGCCCTCCCTACAAGGAGGACATTGAGGTGCTGAAATGTGTCCAAAGAAGGGCAACAAAGCTGGTGAAGGGTCTGAAGAACAGGGCTGGTGAGGAGCAGCTGAGGGGACTGGAGCTGTTCAGCATGGAGGAAAGAAGGCTGAAGAAAGACCACCTCACTCTCACAAGTCCCTGAAAGGAAGTTGGAGCGAGGTAGATGCTGGTCTCTTCTCCCCAGCAACAAGTGACAGGACAAGAGGAAAGGGCCTCAAGTTGTGCCAGGGGAGGTATAGGTTGGATATCAGGAAAAATCCTTTCTCTGAAAGGGTTGTCAAGCCCTGAAACAGGCTGCCCAGGCAAGTGGTGGAGTCTCCATCCCTGGAGGGATTAAAGAGAGGTGTGGATGTGGTGCTGAGGGCCATGGTTTAGCATCAGCCTTGGTAGAGTTAGAGAATGAAGTCAATGATCTTAAAGGCCTTTTCCAACTAAAATGATTCCATGATTCTGTGATGCCCTTCCTCTTGCCCTAGTGCTGTGGGTGCAGGAGGTAGCCCACAGGAGGGTCCCAGCAGAGATGGCAGAACAGAGCAATGTCCTCTCCTTTGTCTGAGCTCCTTCCCATCCCCGAAGGCTCTGTTCAAGCTCTTAGATTTCTCCTCAGCTGCACCACAAATGCTGGAATAAATGGGCAGCTCAGCACCTCTGCCCCACTTCTCCTTAACAAAGACTAAGTGCAGACAATAGCTCTTTCTTCAGCTATTTTAGATGCTCTCAGGTGCCACCAGCACTCAAAAAAAAAAAAAAAAAAAAAAAAAAAAGAAAAAAAGGAAAAAAAGGCACCTGTGATCATTTCAAGGAGAAAATGTGTTCCAGGTAGCTTCTCCTCCCCATGGGAGGACAATGGCTTCTGCAAGGGAGAGGAGCTGCTTGAGCTTGGCACCTGCTGAAGGATATTTTTCCCCGTGATGAGCTCAGCACATTATTATCTGCACTGAATGTCTGTAGTGTCTGAAAGCATCTGCAAGCCAAGGACCAGAAATGGTGTTGTAAGGCTGCTTAAGAAGCTCAGCAACACAGAAAACCTGGCAGGCTCCTGGGAGCAGTGGAAACAGCCCAAGTCACCTCACGTTCTCTATGGAGTCAAGCAGGCAGTGCCCCCCAGGTGACAGGACTGTGAAGGAGGACATCCCTTCCTCCAGAGAAGCATCTCCTCCTCCTTCAGAAGGGCAACCATGTGCCCAGAAGATCTTTTTCTCATTTTATTTTTTCTCATTATATCAAAGGAGGTTCTCCCCTGCCTCTACTCTGCCCTAGTGAAGCCCCACCTGGAATATTGCAGCCAATTCTGGGCTCCCCAGTTCAAGAGGGACAGGGATCTGCTGGAGAGAGTCCAAGGGAGGGCTGCAAGGATGATTGAGGGACTGGAGCACTGAGGAAAGGCTGAGAGACCTGGGGCTGTTTAGTCTGGAGAGGAGAGGACTGAGAGGGGATCTAATCAATGTCTATAAATACCTAAGGGATGGGGGTCAGGAAGGGACAGGGACAGCCTCTGCTCACTTGTGCCCAATGATTAGGACAAGAGGCAATGAATGGAAACTACAGCACAGGAAGTTTCACCTCAACATGAGGAAGAACTTCTTTACTGTAAGGGTCACAGAGCACTGGAAGAGGCTGCCCAGAGAGGTTGTGGGGTCTCCTTTTCTGGAGGCTTTCAAGACCCATCTAGCAGGGGGGTTGGACTTGAAGATTTCTAGAGGTCCCTTCCACCCTCTAACATGCTGTGAGCCTGTGAGATTGATTGATTCAGTGAGTGATGTTGCCTCTGTCCATAATCCTGTCTGTGCTACTAGACTGCTGGTCATCTAAGCTGCTTTTTGGAGAAGGATATCACATAATTTTCCTACACAATCACTCCTGCAACTCACCATCCTTATGTAAGGCAGTTTCCTATTGCTCAACCTTCCTTTCCTCGCTGCAGTTAAAAGTCCTTTGTTTTCTGGTCCTGTTTCAAATGGATTTAGAAAACCAATTAGTCTTCTCCTTTCTCTGTAATTAAAGACCTGCTCTTATCTCCTCTTTAATGGACCAAACAAGACAGATTTTGCCAGCCTGCTGCCCAGGAAGCTAGAAGAGAAAAGCATGAAAAAAGCTTTTCACAGCCAGTTCCTCTCTGGAAAGAGACCATGTTTTATGGTGTGCTCACCATGACTGACACTGCTTTGGTTCCTCTTTGGCTGGGATCATTGTCAGAAAGCCTCAGACACACAAAAAACCCCCCAAACACTTAGGGCTCCCATGCAGTTAGGTGAGAAAAATGAGATCAATTAGGAGCTCACAACACCCAGCTGGTGCCAAGGGGTGGGCTCTGAGCCAAGCCCTGCTAACCCACATACACTGGATGCTGAAGAACTCACTCCAGACACAACCCATTCTCAGGGCATTGATCTGACCTCTTTTCAGGCCCATACAGCATTGGTACCCACCAGGAAGTTCAGCATCTGCATCACCCCTACAGCTCCTGGCGAGAAATGGGATGCTGCAGGCTGTGGTGCCTCTACAGATTCACAGAGTCACAGAGTGCATCGGGTTGGAAGGGAGCTCAAGGGCATCTTGTCCAATCCCCCTGCAGGCAGCAGGGACACCTGCAACTAGAGCAGGGTGCACAGGGCCACAGAAAGTCTGATCTTGAATGGCTCCAGGGACAGGGCCTCAACCACATACTTGAGCAACTTGTTCCAGTATTTCACCACCCACACTGTGCAGAACTTCCTCCTGAGGTCCAGCCTAAATCTCCCCTGCTCCAATTTCAAACCAGTGCCTCTCGTCCTATCCCCAGAGGCCTTTCTGAACAGTCCCTCCCCAGCCTTCCTGTAGGGCCCCTTCAGAGACTGAAATGCAGCTCTAAGGCTCCCCAGAGCCTTCTCTTCTCCAGGCTGAACAGTCCCAATTCTTTTAACCTGTCCCTTCTTTCAGCTCCAACCCTCTGATCATCTTTGTGGCCTCCTCTGGACCTGCTCCAGCAAGCCTACATCCCCCTGGTGTTTGGGGTCCCACAGCTAGAGTAAGATAAAGATCTGAAACAGGCTTTTATAAGTGCCTGGTCCTCTCTTTGGTGAGAAAGAGAGGCTGGACATGAGCTCTCTTGCAGGCTGTCTCATGAGGGATGTAAAGCAGCAGGCAGGATGAATCTTGCATCCAGGGCAGACAGGTTCTGGCTGTCCATGGGCACACAAGCACTGCTCTGCTCTGGCTGCAGCTGGACCTCCCCTCCTGCCACCCCATGAGGTGCAGCACCCTGCAGAGGCACAGCACCTCACCACAGATCGCTGCTGTGATGGAGCTACATGGCATGACAAGGGGACAGCCAGCTGGAAGGATTCAACCTTTGCTGCTGTTCCTCTTTGTTCAAAGCTTTGCTGGACCTTTAGCTCCCTGGGGACTCTGGGCAGGTGGAGCATCAGGGGGAGCAGATCCAGGAGGTTTCTGTAGCTGTAATGGAGTTTCTTCCATTAATCCTAACTACAGACAGCACCAGGACCACCAGCAACACCCCCTGTAAAATACCAGTTAGGACCTGCTCTGGGTGGCCCTGCTTCAGCAGGGGCTTGGAACAGATGATCTCCAGAGGTCCCTTCCAAACTATTCTACCAGTCAGTCCCCAAGCTGCAGCCCTCTTGTGGCCAGATTGACACAGCCACAAGGGCTTCAGCCAGCTTGCCAGGATGCAAGTCCATGGGATAGAAGGATGAGAGGTAGGAGACAGGAAGGAGGACAGTCCCACCAGCTCCTGGAAGCCTTTACAAACCTCATCCATCCACTCACTGAGGCCTCAAGGGAACAAAGATCTCAAATGTGTGACTCTTAAAGAGTTCAGCCTCTTTAAGCAGCTCCAGAATAGAGGTCACTTGGCTTTGTTGCACCAAGACCTCACTGGAGGCAAACAGCTCATGGGGAAGAAATGGCCCCATGGATTTAGGAGACCTTCTCCCTTCAGCAGAAGACAGCTCCCTGAAGGGTTCAGCTGCATCTGGGAAGGAAGGCATTTGTCCTGGCTGAACAAACTCCAGTAGTAACTCACTCAGAACCTGATCATTTTGCACCCAGTGTCTTCTACTACTCACATCTGTCCAAGCCATTGCTGTAGAAGATGAGGAAAGCCCAAATCACACAAGGAACAAGAACAGCCCTTGCTTTAGTGCCAGTCACAGATTAGCTCCACTCATACTCTCCTTCTTTCATTTCAGGTACTGCAACCTCCACAGACCCCTCTGTCCCTACTGTAACAGGTACCTCCTGGGCTGCTGCCTTCTTTCTATCTCTGTTTGGATGTTGATGTCCATGTGGGGATGCAAATGGACAGCCCACAAATGGCAACCATGACTCAAAACTCCCATGGGCTGAAGTACCTTCTCCCAAGACCTTACATTGCCTGCCCCTTCTTGCCCCTTCTGTCATCACTCACCCCTCTCCAGGGGCCATGGAGGGCACTGTGTCCCAGAGAATGGCCTTGCCTGGTTCCCTTCTTACCTGGAAGAGAGCAATGTGGTGTTCCAGGAAGCCTAGTGAAGGCAGAGGGATCCTGCCTCACCCTTGCTCCCCACTAAATAGCAGTTATCATGTCCCATGGGTCCTCAGAGCCAAGGTCCCTTTGCCCACAGGACCTCCAAGCCACACCAGTGACAAAACCTCTCCTCACCACCTCTTGTCCCCATCACCCTTTCAGCTCTACAGGGCTACAACAGCCTCTTTCCAGCCCATCCTTCAACCCTCCCCATGGGGATGCCCCCAACAAGGAGCACACAAAGGAGATCTCACCTCCATGTCTCTCTGCTTGTTATAGGTCAATCTCAACCAGCAACAGGCAGCCCTGAAGTACAGAACCATACCTCAGGTAAGGCTCATCTGGAGACCTAAAAGTGCAGCTCCTGGGCATCCTGGCTGGTAACTGCTCTGTCCTTTGCTCCATCTGGGCCACCCAGCAATAAATGGGGCTGTGCAGTGGCAGGTTAGATGGGAAGAAGGAAGTTTTGTGGTATACAGGCTTCTCCTCCAGCCAGCTCACCCCAGAGGGATTGAGGCATGGGAGGTGAGCAAGAACTGGGTAATAAAATCACTAAATTGAATAGGGAGAAGCAGGATCAGCAGGTCACAACCCAGGGAAAACCCTGGGATTTGCATCTTGTGTGCACACAGAGCTGGGAGTGCACCAGAGCCCAGGAGCCAGGGGTGGACACCCCACTGACTCTGCTCAGCAGCTCTTCAAGTGAGGACCATGGGGTGTGCAGCACATGCCAGCACAGCACCTCACCCACCAGCCCTGGCCTTGGCTCCTGGTGATGTGACAGCAGTGAGAGCTTCCCTGCATTACCCTTGCTGCTCAGGACTGCTCTCTTGGCAAGCCTGAGCCAATTTATGAGGTTTTTAACTGAAAAATTACAGTGCTTTGCACATCCCCAGCACCTCCTATACAGCAGGTCAACATGCTCCACATTTCTCCAGGAGGAAAAGGGGAAGCATAAAGGTGGAGAAGAAGGCAGACAGCATCCTGGCCTGGATCAGCAATAGGGTGGCCAGCAGGAGCAGGGCAGGGATTGTTTCCCTCTACTCAGCACTGGTGAGGCCACACCTTGTGTACTTGGTTCAGTTTTGGGCCTCTCACTCCAGGAAGGACATTGAGAGGTTGGAGTGGGTCCAGAGAAGAGCAATGAAGCCAGTGAAGGGTCTGGAGAACAGGGCTGGTGAGGAACAGCTGAGGGAACTGGGGTTGTTTAGTCTGGAGAAGAGGAAGCTGAGGGGAAACCTCATTGTTCTGTACAACTCCCTGAAAGGAGGTTGGAGAGAGTGGGAGTTGGTCTCTTCTCCCTAGTATCAGGTGACAGAATGAGAGGAAATGACCTGAAATTGTGTCAGGGGAGGTTTAGGTTGGAGCTAACCATAAAACTACCTCCTCTTTGAAAGCACAGAAAAAAGTGGTGACAAAAAGCAGACTTTCTCCATGTGTGTCCTGAGCTCTTCCAGCTCAGCACCTCCATACACCAAAAAAACCCCAAATGCTAATGCAAAGAGCTCCCCCAGGGCAAAGACCCTTGTCTACTCAGGCCCCAGCTTCCCCTAGCAGGTTATCCCTAACTCCCAAGGAGTTTGAGGACCTCTCTCAGGCTGAGTTGGGGCTGTTCAGCCTGAAGAAGGGAAGGCTTTAGGGAGACCTTAGAGCTGCATTCCAATATCTGAAGGGGAAGGCTGGGGAAGGACTGCTCAGAAGGGGCTGTGGGGATAGCACAAGGGACATTGGTTTGAAACTGCAGCAAGAGAGATTTAGGTTGGACATCAGGAGGAAGTTCTGCACAATGAGGATGAGGAGGCACTGGAACAGGTTGCCCAGGAATGTGGTGGAGGCCCCACCCCAGGATACACTCAAGGTCAGGCTTGAGGGGGCCCTGAACAACCTGATCCAGTTGGACATGTCCCTGATCACTGCAGGGAGGTTGGTCAAGATGATCTTTGAGGGTCCCTTCCAACCCAATGCATTTTTTGATTCTATGACCCTTTCCAGCAGCCATGCTCTCCTCCAAGCTGTTTCTGAGCAGAGCTTGTGATGAGCAGAGCTCTCTGAGCTAATGCTACACTTTCCCTACAGAGCCTTCAGTAAAATCAACACCACCAACCACCTTGAGTCTCACCCCCACAGCTCCAACTGCTGCAGCCAAAGCTGCTTCTGCTGCTACAACACTGCTGACATCAACTGCACAAAGTAAGCATGGAAAAATCCCATTTTAGCTCAGGCAGGGCCTGTTTGTCCATCCCTCCTTAGCCAAGCAAAATTGGGAGCATCAGAAAGCCTGGGCTAGTCCATGCCATGCTACATATTCAGCACTTTTGAGTCTTTGCTAAAGGAGCAGTTCATTCCAGCTCCCCATAAGCACAGGGCTGGACAGAACCATGACAGAGATGTGGCAGCTGCCCAGCAAGGCCCTGTCACAAATGCCACATCATGCTGGAACAGGTTGCCTGAGGAGATCAGGGTTGCCCCCTCCCTGGAGGTGCTCAAGGCCTTCAGAAACCTGGGCTAGTGGGAGGCATCCCTGCCCATGGCAGGGGGGTTGGAACTAGATGATCTTTAAGGTCCTTTCCAACCCAAACCATTCTATGAGTCAATGCTTTACCAGGCAATGTTTTGTGGAGGAGCTACAAGCACCCCAGCCTCCTCATCAGCCCTCTCCCAAGCTCACCTCTCATGCATGCTGTCTAAATTGACAGTTCAGCTTGCCAGCTGGACCTCTTGAGGTTTGTTTGGGGGGGAAGTCTCAGGCAGAGAAAGTGTTTCACTCCATGGAAACTCAGCAGCTCTCCATAGCACAGTTAGAGGCAGCTTCAAGAGTTAATTCTCCTTTCCCATGTTTTCTTTATCCAGATGGAAAGCCTAATGGAGGCAAAAGCACAACAGCTGCACCAACTCAAGGTACTTTTTCCTTTTATAGAGTAACAATCAGCTGAGATCATTCCATGGCAATTAGCTTGCTTGGTTCACACAGTGCAGGTTATCTAAGCACTTCTCTTTACCTTGGGATTGAGCCATCAGCAACACACCAAAAAAAAAAAAAAAAACCCAAAAAAAACCCCAAAAAAAACCCCCAAGCCTGGAATCCTTACAAGCAGTGATAAAACACCAGATCAAATGCACTTCACATCCTCTGCCTGGGAGGAACTTGAACAGTAGTTGAAAGGCTGATCTGTGCTCAGGAAAAGGCAGCTCTTTAAACACCCTTTTAAAAAAATATTATCATTTTGCTCCTGACACTTTGCTTAACCCAGCCTGTAGGAAAAAATGAGAGACTCCAGTCAGAGATTGAAGCAGAGGAAGAAAGGCTGAATCCCCATCCCTGGTGGGATGTAAAAGCCATGCAGATGTGGTGCTGGGGGACGTGGCTTAGTGGTAACTTGGTAGTGTTGGGTTAATGGTTGGACTCGATGAGCTCAAAGCTCTTTTCCAGCCTCAATGATTGATTTGCTGATTCTCTGCCTCTCCAAGTGTGCCCCTCAGATCTTCTGTAACACAAGCAAGGTTAGAAACCCTGGGTCAGCTCTGCTGCACAGATGTCCAACCAGCAGGCCTGTGCCCAGCTAAGCCAAGAGCCCCTTGCACGAGCAGACTGCTATTAATTATAACCCCTTGTTAGAGCTAACAGCTCCATACATCTCTGACTGCAGAAATGTTGCTGATGCTTCCAAAAGCCAGCTCTCCTGTTGTGTGAGACCCAGCTTTTCCCAGGGTATCCATGCCAGGCTCAGCAAACCACAGCTTCTGCCCACCGCCTGCCTGTGGCTGGAAGAACAATTTCAGGACGAAACAAAGGGTTTGATGACTGGTGGGGGGGAAAAAAATGTCCAGCAGTGGTCCCTGCTTCTCAGGAATGTTCTGCTCCCAGTTTGATTTGTTATTTCATACTTTTTTTCCCCTTTTCATATCATTTCCCCCTTTTTCTTCTGAGTTTTGGCAAAACTGCCTTCCAAAGCAGTGATGTTTCTGCAAGGCAGGAACCCCAGTTTCAATTCACTGCAGTGCCAGGAGCTGTTCCACACTCCTCCAGGCAGCCTGTGCTTTTGGCCAGATGGGGATGGGAATCATAGAATGGGTGAGGTTGGAAAGGACCTCCAAAGGTCATCCAGACCAACCAGCCTGCAGTCAGAAGGGACATTCTCCACTCAGTCAGGTTTCCCAGAGCCCTGTCAAGTCTGAATTTTAATATCTCCAGTGGTAAGATCTCAACCACCTCCCTGGGCAACCTGTTCCAGTGTTCCACCACCCTCATGGTGCAGAACTTGTTCCTAACATCCAATCTAAATCTGCTCTGCTCTCATTTCAAACCATTGCCTCTCCCTGCCTGTCCCTGCAGGCCTTTGCAAACAGTCCCTCTGCAGCCTTCTTGTGGCCTCCTTCAGGTACTGGCAGGCTGCTGTAAGGTCTCCCTGGAGCCTTCTCTTCTCCAGGCTGAACACCCCCAGCTCCCTCAGTCTGTCCTTGTAGCAGAAGTGCTCCAGTCCCCTGATCATGGCCCTCTCTGGACCTGCTCCATCAGGTCCATGTCCTTCCTGTGTGGAGAGCTCCTGAGCTGGACACAGTACTCCAGATGAGGTCTCACCAGAATCCCTCTCTCCATCTGCTGGCCACACTGCTTTTGAATAGCAGAGAAAATCCTCCCTGACCTACAGATGATGTTCTGAAGCTCTAAAGCATCATTTTTAGTCTCCTGACACGGTCTGTAGCTGTTCCATAAGGGTTTTTTTCCCCTCTGCACAACTGAAACACACAGGCTAGCTTCATATTTGCCTGCAGAGGCACTGGCAGCAGCTGTCACAAACCAAAGAGCTTCACACAAGCCAGTTCACCCCACTGAGAACTGGAGTCCTTGCTCAACCAAACCTCTGTGATGCCACAGCTAGACTACATATGGTGTACAAGTTAGCCCAACTCAAACCAGCTGAATTACTTCTAGGTAACCCAGGCCAGCACAACCACTAATTGCAAACCCAAGGACATGCCAACCATTTGATTCACACCCATGTTCTGCAGGATTTTTCCCCTGAATCCATTGCTTTGTTGTTAAAGTCTCAACATTTAGGAGCAATACCAAAGCTGTAACCTCCCCAGTTCACTCTGCCAGTTTTCAACTGCTGCATCTGCCCCAAAACTGCATCTGGGACTGCAGAACTGAAGATTTGGTACCAGGGTCCTTGATTTTTGGTTGCCTGAGTTTCACTTTGGACACAGAAAATAGCACAAAGGATGTTTGGTTGGGAGGTTTTAGCCCAAGTATGAATTCCCAGATATCACCAGCACTGATGGATGGACCACTGGGTGGATAAGGACCTGGCTAGATGGTTGCTCCCAAAGGGTTGTGATCAACAGCCCAATGTCCAAACGGAGACCAGTGAGAAGTGGAGGTCCTCAGGGGTCTGTCCTGGGTCCAGTGCTGTTTAACATCTTTGTCAGACACAGGGACAGTGAGGTTGAAGCACCCTCAGCAAGTTTGCTGATGGCATCAAGCTGTGTGGTGCACTGGACTTATGTGAGGGCAGGGATGGCATCCAGATGGACCTTGACAGGCTTGGGAATTGGGCCAGGGACAACTGCAAGAGGTTCAACAAGTCTCAAAGTGCAAGGTCCTGCATCTGGGATGGGTCAATCCCAGGCAAAAACCCAGGCTGGGTGCAGAGTGGGTTGAGAGTAGCCTTGAAGAAAAAGCCTTGGGGTGTTGGTTGCTGAGAAGCTCCCCATGAGCCAGCAGTGCCCTCATGCAGCCCAGCAGGCAGCTGTGTGCTGGGCTGCAGCACGAGGAGTGTGGCCAGCAGGGCAAGGGAGGGAATTCTGCTCTTTTAATCTGCTCTGCTGAGACCCCACCTCAAATACTGCCTCCAGTTCTGGTGT
Organism: Indicator maculatus; assembly: GCA_013399975.1. Classification (NCBI taxonomy): domain Eukaryota; kingdom Metazoa; phylum Chordata; class Aves; order Piciformes; family Indicatoridae; genus Indicator; species Indicator maculatus. The sequence goes on along the minus strand of VXBD01004953.1, from coordinate 32,814 downwards.
CCCCAGCATAAGTAGGACACAGAGCTGTTGGAGTGAGTCCAGAGGAGGCCACAAAGATGATCCAAGTGCTGGAGCATCTCTGCTATGAGGACAGGCTGAAGGAATTGGGATTGTTCAGCCTGGAGAAGACTCCAGGGGAACATTAGAGCTGTCTTCCAATAGCTGAAGGGATCTCATAGGAAGGCTCCAGAGGGACTTTTCATGAGGGTGTCCAGAGCTAGGACAAAGGAGAATGGTTTGAGGCTGAGGGAGAGCAGGGTTAGACTGGGAAGCTCTAGGAAGAAGCTCTTCAGTACAAGGGTTGTGAGGCTGGAACAGGCTGCCCAGGGAGATTGTGGATGTCCCCAGCCTGGAGGTGTTCAAAGCCAGGTTGGATGAGGCCTTGAGGAACCAAGTCTAGTTGAGAGGCATCCCTGCCCATGGCAAGGAGGTTGGAGCAGATGATCTCTGAGGTCTCTTCTAACCAAAACCATTCCAGGTTTACCACGACTCCATTCCCCTCTCCAGCATGCCCATAGTTCTTTTGGTTATTAGGTGACACTCAAGGGCAGGACTCACCTTCTGTGTTTCTCTTTGCAGGTCAAGAGCCCCAGAGAATCGAGAGTACCACAACATCAGCAACTCAGAGTGTCTCCTCCTTTCTCTCACAGAGAGGTGACTGCTGATAGATATTTTCCAGCCCTTCTCACAGCCAACAGCAAGGCCACCACACTGCTGTCTTCAAGGCAGTGTGGTGAGTGACCAACAAGCACCTGAGGGCTGTTGGCCATCTCATTATCCCTTGAAAATCCTGTAAAGCTCCACAGAAGCAGAACTTTGGGACAACCTGTGGAGGCTGGGAATAGTGGTTTTGCATCACAGCAGGAAAGGTGCCAATGTGGTAAAAGGAGGGAGATGAGACAAGCTGCCCCCTCAAACACTCTGCCAGATCACTCCTTCACCTGCCACACTCAGCTCCCTCACTGGAGCCCCAGCAGAAAACTCTTGGCATGCTCTCAGGCTGTCCCTAAAAAGGGCCACATCAAGACAATCTGATTCCCACACAGGTCTTGGTCACTTTGCTGGTTACTCAGGATCCAACATTATTCTCTTCAACAAAGTGCAAGTTATATCCTCCAGCACTGCTAGGAAAGCTCCTTCCAGCCTTGGAAGAAAGCCTTTCATACAAAGCTGCCTTTTTCCCCTCTTTTAGGTACCTTCCCACCAGCCACTCCAACACCACAGCCCTCTGGCTACTTGCCTGTGCCCACCCCAACAGACGACAAATCCCCGCTGACGGTGGCAGCTTTTGGTAAGGTCCTGGGCAGAGGGGAGGATGTGTTTTGCCAGGCCCTGCTGGTTTGGACACCCAGCCTCAAAGACACTTCCCTGGAGATGGAGTTAAACTTTTCTCCTTCAGCATGCCTGGTCCTGGAGTGTTCAGAGTGCAAGAGAAAAGCCTTGAGGAAAAGACTTGTCATGAGCAGGCACCTGACAAGGAGAATCACAGAATTGTTTAGGATGGAAAAGACCTTTAAGAGCTTCCAGTCCAACTGTTAACCACCACTGCCAAGCACACCACTAAACCATGGCCCTCAGCATCTACCTGGCTCTTCAATCCCTCCAGGGATGGTGATACAGCCACTGCCCTGGGCAGCCCCCCCAGGGCTTGACAACCCTTTCAGGGAAGAAATCATTCCTCATGTCCAACCTGAGCCTCCCCTGGAACACCCTGAAGCCATTTCCTCTTGCCCTATTACTTGTTACTTGGGAGATCAACCCCCACATCACTCCAACCTCCTTTCAGGTAGTTGTAGAGAGCCAGGAGGTCTCCCCTCAGCCTCCTTTTCTCCAACCTAAACCACCCAAGCTCCCTCAGCTGCTCCTCATAAGACCTCTTCTCCAGATCCAGTGTTACAGAGGACAGATAATTTGGAAGCCCATCATGGGTACACCTGGGTTTGAAATCTTGCTCCCAGCACCAATATTTGCCCCAGCTTCATGTTATGACAAGACCTAGGCACAAATCATCCCAAACTATGCCTTGGTTTCCCTGGCAGGGTCTAGGATAAATACACTGCCTGCCTGGAAGCCTAAACAAAGTTCTGTCCTGCAAAACTGTTAAGACTGCAGTCCCACCCTGCTTTGTTTCCTTCCCCTGCACCCTGTTTGGCAGGAGGCAGCCAAGCCATAGAATCATTTTGGTTGAAAAGACCTTTAAGGTCATAGAATCCTAGAATGGTCTGGGTTGGAAGGGACCTCCAAAGCACATCCACTCCAAACCCCCTGCAGTCAGCAGGGTCATCCTCAACTAGATCAGGATGCTCAGAGCCCTGTCAAGTCTCACCTTGAATATCTCCAGGGATGGGGCCTAAATTATCTCCCTGGGCAACCTGTTGCAGTGTTCCACCACCCTCATGGTACAGAACTTGTTCCTCACATCCAATCTAAATCTTCTCTAACATCAAACCATTGCCTCTCATCCTGTCCCTGCAGGCCTTTGCAAAGAGTCCCTCTGCAGCCTTCTTGTAGCCCCCTTCAGGTACTGGAAGGCTGCTATTAAGTCTGGCCAGAGCCTAAGATCATCAAGTCCAACCATTATCTAACTCTACCAAGTCCTCCACATCCTCTAGGCTGTGGAAGGCTGAAGCAAGAGGTGCCATACCTTAACCTGCCAACAGACTTGGAAAGAGGCATGGAGTAGACTTAACAGACCCTGTCTGCCTTGGGCTATACTGTGCCTCTCCTCCATCAAGCTGAGCAAAACCCCCAATCTTCTATCACACTACAGGAAAGTGTTAATTCAGAAGCACTTTGAACAGGGAAGTGTTAACTCCCTGAGTACCCTTTGCATATATCCTCCACCAGCAGTCCAAACAGGGCAAGATTCCCATGGGAAGAACAGTTGGGTTGACTGAGGCCTGATGTCAGGACCAAACTTGCACTTGGCCACTGGTTTACCACAGATAACCCCAGCCACAGCCTCTCCCTTGTCTCTCCCAATCCCAGTATTTATCTTATACACCTCTCAGGTAAGATTTACTAACTGTAGTAGGGACATGCTGACTCCAACCAACCCCCAGGACTTCTGTCCTCCTGACTTCTGCCCTCCTGGCACTGCCCCACCACTACTCACCACTACTCACCAGAAGTCCTCTGAGGCTAAAGCAGAAGAGGATAAAGCTCTAGTGACCATTTCCTTCTCTGCCTGTCATGTCCCATGCTCATTTGAACAAAAATCTTGGTTTCCTACCCAAGTTGAAAGCTTCTTTGCTACCCCAGAAGGCACATTGTTCTATCAGTCACCATGAGGGTGGTGAGAGCCTGGCAGAGGTTGCCCAGGGAGGTGGTGGAAGCCTCATCCCTGGAGGTTTTTGCAGCCAGGCTGGATGTGGCTGTGAGCAACCTGCTGTGGTGTGAGGTGTCCCTGCCCATGGCAGGGGGGTTGGAACTGGATGATCCTTGAGGTCCCTATAAGAGTTCTTTCCTTCATCCCCAGGTGTCATCAGCTTCATAGTCATCCTGATAGTGGTTGTGATCATCCTGGTCAGCGTGGTCAGCCTGAGGTTCAAGTGTAACCACTCAAAGGACTCAGAAGGTATTTGCCTGGGGTGCTCTGTCTTTACCCAATCAAAAAGTCATCAGTTTCCATCTGGATTGGGTAGCTCCTAAAAGCTTACATGGTGGGGAGGTTTTGAAGCCAAACTGGAGCACAGATTCCTAGACTCATTAAATGGTTTGGGTTGAAAGGAACCTTAAAGGTCACCCAGTTCCAACCTCCCTGCCACAGGCAGGGACAACTACTAGACCAGGTTGCTCAAGGTCCCATCCAACCTGGCTCTGAACACCTCCAAGGTTGGAACCTCCACAACTTCCCTGGGATTCAGCAGTTAGGAATGTAGAGTGACCACCTCTTTAGAGGCCTAGCCCAGATTCACCAGCACATGGCAAGAGTCTCAAGTTTGCTGCAGTTCCACATGCAGATTCCCAGAGGTGAGCAGCAGCTCTTCCAGCAAAACTCATGGAGCTGGAGCCTCCTTTTCCCTTGGGATCCCATTTCCCACTAAGCAGTGCCCACTAGAGGGCAAAGCTGCTCCACAGCGAGCCAGTAACTGCCAAAGGACTAAGGAACGACAGTGAGGAGGCAGCAGAACCTTCCCTCCTGCCACTCTGTTCACCTCAGTGGACAGAGTGGTCTCAGCTATTCCCCGTGGTGTCTCTGCTCTCACTTGGATTTCATTTGCACCCCTGTACGATGTAATTCTGAATGCAGCTGACTTATTTTATTGCTTGGCTCTGATGCTTTCTCACCTGTACATCAACAAGTGCCTTTCTCCTTCCAGACAAGCACAAGCCAGGGAGCTCCATGGTATCAGAGAGGTAAGACTGTTCACAACCTCTGAAAGGAAAAAAAAAAATCACTCCACAACTAATTTTAGCAAGGAAAAGAGGCAGCTTTTGGTTATTTCAGGTTGAAGGAAGGACTTCAAGACATCTTTGAGACAGGTTAAAAAAAAAACACCAAACAAAATCAGCTTTGATAGAACCTCATCCTGTGCCTGATGGAGTCAAAGGTAGTAGAAGTGGTATAAAGGGCCCTCATGTCAAAGCTGCACTGGGATCTCTGAGGACTCATCATCTTCCCAAAGCAGTTGGCTTATCTTTCTTTGCCTACATCCAGAATTAAAGTCTAAAACTGGGGTTCTGGATCTTAAAGTAGCCTCAGTGAGATGAGATCAGGTCCCCATATATATCTCCCAGATGCCTGTTACTATTATCTAGTAAGAGCAGAGCAAGGGGGCCCCAATCCAGAGACCTTTAGAAGCACCAAGTGGAGATTCAGGTGGAAAGAGATCCTAAAAGACCACCTAAAAGGTGGTCATCTTGTCCAACCCCCTGCAGTGAGCAGGGACACCTCCAACTATATCAAGCTGCCCAGGGCCACAGCAAGTCTGATCTTGAATGTCTCCAGAGATGGGGCCTCAACCATACCCATGGGCAACCTGTTCCAGCATTTCACCACTGTCATTGTGTAGAACTTCCTCCTAAATCCAACCTAAATCTTCCCTGCTCCAGTTTCAAACCACTGCCCCTGGGCCTATCCCCACAGGCCCTTCTGAACAGTCCCTCCCCAGCCTCCTGTAGGTCCCCTTCAGATACTGAAATGTTGCTCTAAGGTCTCCCCAGAGCCTTCTCTCCTCCAAGCTAAGCAGCCTGAATTCTTTCAGCCTGTCTTCACAGGAGAGGTGCTCCAGGATGGTTCACCTGAAGCACATGGCTTGCCACTGCTGCCCAAGAAGAGAGGCTGCATGTGGGGAAGCAGCAGGAAATAAGAATTGGAAAGGACCAAATCATGTTGCTCCTACTTTTCCATGTGACATCTTCCTACCAAAGTTACAAACCCTGCTTTGGAAAGAGGCAAGGGAAAAAGGAGTAAGGTCTCTAAGTACTTAGGTGCTAAGTTTTTATCAGCATCAGTGGTTTCCAAATACCATTAATGGCCATGATCTGAAGCCACCAAGGCAGGACATAGCAGAGCAGTGCCCCTGAGGCACCCTAATCCCCAAAGTCATTCAGTCTCCACCAGCACTAAATTGCATATTCCAGCCCTCAAGGCAAGGAGAAAGGGGAATTCCACCTTCCTGACACTTTAACTCTGACTCTTGGGGGAGAAGGTGGCAATGTGTGATGTAAACATATCCAGGGTTCCCTTTGTGTGACACATAAGAGTGCAGGACAGAGGGACACAGTCAGGCTTCCTTGTGTTCCAGTTCTGGTAGGGGCTGCAGGGCTAGAAGGTAATTCAGCTACCCAGAGCCAGATCCAAACTGCTCCTTGGTTCTGCCTACAAGAGGTGACAGTGGTGCTGTCAGGCAAACCAGCACCACATCCCAATTCATCTGAACATGCTGCTTGGCTCCCCAGAGAGCCATGTTCAGACAGGGGGTGGGGCACTAAGGATGGGCCTGAATCAGGACAGCAGCTCAAAGGGCAATGTGAGTCAAGCCTGGTCCCTTGTACCAGCCAGCCACAGCCTTGCCTGCTTGCCCCCAGCTGTGTGTGAAGGAAGGCTTCTCTTACATTTTGAGAGGAGTTAATATCCCCTTCTCTTCTTGACAGCTGCTCAGCAGGCTCAAGCCAGAAGGATAACAGCATCACTCTGATCTCCATGAAGAACATCAACATGAACAACAGCATGAGCTACCCACCATCAGAAAAGGTTTGCCTCTAAAGCCTGCCTTTCTAGAGGGTCACCTGGGGCTTGTTTCTCTTGCTGGGTAAGAACATGCCTCTGAGCTAGCTCTTTGCTCTCCTGTTCCTTCACAAAAGCAGTAAAACCCAGCTGCCAGCCAGCTCCTAAAGGTACCAGTTTGGTTCTGCTGAGCCAGTTTGAATGTCCACCTCAGGTTTATCCAAGTTCCCTGAAGCCAAGGTGTCTATACCTCATGGATATAGCTGCCATCACCTAGGGCCAAACAGCAGAGCTGCACTGGTTTGTCATTAGAATTGTTTTGGTTGCAAAAGGCCTTTGAGGTCATCAAATCCAACCATCCTCTAACCTCAACACTGCACCTACTCATCTCTTAAACCCCTCCAGGGATGGGGATTCAACCACCTCCCTGGGTAGCCTGTGCCAGTTTCTGAGGACCCTTTCAGCAAAGAAGTTTCTTCTAATGTCCAACCTAAACCTCCCCTGGTGCAACTTGAGACCATTTTCTCTTGTCCTGTCTCTTGTTCCTGGGGAGAGGAGACCAACTCCCACCTGACTCAACCCCCTTTCAGGGAGCTATAGAAAGCCAGAAGGTCTCCCCTCAGCCTCTTTTTCTCCAGGCTGAACACCACCAGTTCCCTCAGATGCTCCTCACAATATCTAAGTTCTAGACTCTTCACCAGCTGCACTGCTGTTCTTTAGACCCTCTTCAGCCCCTCAATGTCCTTCTTGGAGTGAGGAGCCCAAAACTGAACCCAACACTCAAGGTGTGGCCTCACCAGTGCTGAGTACAGGGGGACAATCCCTGCCCTGCTCCTGCTGGCCACACTATTGCTGATCCAGGCCAGGATGCTGGTGGCCTTCCTGGCCACCTGGCCACACCCTGGCTTATGTTCAGAGAGCTGCCAATCAACAGCCCAAGGTCTTTCTCTACTGGGCAGCTTTCCAGGCACTCTGCTCCAGACCTGGAGCTTTGTATGCACTTTGATCCAAGTGCAAGACCTGGGATTTGGCCTTGTGGTATCTCATACAGTGAGCCTTGACCCATTGCTCCAGCCTGTCCAGGTCCCTCCCTGAAGAGGTAAACAAACAAGCTTGCCTTTGAGAAATCACGGTCTCCCCCTCTTAGCCAAGGCTTACCCACTCCTGCTCCACAGGTGATGTTGGAGCACACTCCCATCAGGACTCTCAGGTCCATTCCACATGAGCAATCCACATCACTTCCCACCCTTCTGAGGCTGGGCTTGAGCTGGAGGGAACATGTTGCTTACCTCCTTTTGCCATCCCCAACAGGCTGCTGACACACCACATCTTCTTTCTCCAGGTGCTATGAAGCCAAGGGCCCAGAGCTGAAGCTGACACATGACAACCAGCAGTGATTTTCTAGGTTGATTTTTTTTTTCTCTTGAGGAAAGAGCAAGGGTGGACTTTCTCTATAAATTATGATCTCCTTTCTGATCAATACATTTCCAGTAGCATCCCAAATAGCTTCCCCACCTGGGGTCTAAAGGCTTTCTCCAGTTACAGCTTGCCATGCTCAATGGTTGGTATCTACCTGTAGTTGTAGATAAGGCCTTCAGACACTTCAGACACTCAGAAGCATGAAGGATCATCTACTTCACTAACAAACTGCTGCCTTAATGGCCTTCATGGTCCATGCAGCCAGTCATGGGCTTGTTGAGTCAACCCCCCCATGCATGGTCTGAAGCTGGAGGCCTAATGGGACACTAATAGCCAAGTGCTAGATCAAATCCCAGCACAACTGCTCCAAGCCCCTTACCCTTGGTGTCCTCATTGTCCCTGCAGTGATGGGGATGATCCCAGCCACCTACCTCACAGGGTTGTTGTGAGGCTGTGCTAACTGATGTCTGTAAAGCATTTGGGGAGGCAGGGATTAAAGGTGCTGCTGAAATGCAAATTGCCCTCTGAAATACCTGATTATTGATAGCTGGGCTTCAGGCAGGCAGGCTGCAGCTTCTCACAGCTCCAATGTGCTCAGTGAAGACTCATCTGGAGCGTGAAGCACAAGGGCTGTGCATTGCCAGGGTTTGAGCTCAGTACAGAATGGAGTGGCCAAAAAGAAAATGCTGAGCTTCATAGTCTGGTAGCCTGAGTTTGCTGGGAGAGCTTCCATCTTCTGCACTATCACTTTTCCAGAGCTTCCAGAAATGCAGCTTCCACCACCACCATTTTCTGCACCAAAAGCACCCAAGAGCTTCCAGAAGTACAACCTCTCTTTCCATGAACCAGCCAGAGCACCCAGCTTACTGCAGCACCAAGAACCACCAGTGGCACCCCCAGCTCACCACAATAACCAGGACAATCCTCCCTGTTAGGTTCTACAGTGTCACAGCTCATGTTTGGAGGCCCTGTTCTCCAGACGCTTCCCTAGCTCTGGAACTGTCCTTCTCTGGACCTGCTCCAGCCCCTCAATGTCCTTCTTGGACTGAGGGCCCAAAACTGAAGCCAGTATTCTAGGTGTGGCCTCAGCAGTGCCAAATACAGAGGGACAATCACTGCCTTGGTCCTGCTGTCCACCCTATTGCTGATCCAAACCAGAATGCTGGTGGCCTTCTTGGCCACATGGGCACACACTGGCTCATCTTCAGCCAGTTGTCAGCCAACATACCCAGGGCCTCTTCCACCAGGCTCTTCCCCAGCCACTGTGTCCCAAGCCTGCTGCATTCATGGGGCTGATGTGCCCCAAGTGCTGGAACATGTTCAGAGAAGGGTCATGAGGACGAGCAGAGGGCTGGAGCTGCTCTGCTATGGGGACAGACTGAAAGAGTTGGGGTTGTTCAGTTTGGAGAAGAGAAGGCTCCAAGGAGACCTTATTGTGGCCTTCCAGTATCTGAAGGATACTGGAAGCAAGAAAGCTGGGGAGGGACTTTTTAGGGTGTCAGATAGTGGTAGAACTGGGGGCAATGGAGCAAAGCTAGAAGTGGGTAGATTCAGATTGGATGTTAGGAAGAAATTCTCCACCATGAGGGTGGTGAGAGACTGGCAGAGGTTGCCCAGGGAGGTGGTGGAAGCCTCATCCCTGGAGGTTTTTGCAGCCAGGCTGGATGTGGCTGTGAGCAACCTGCTGTAGTGTGAAGTGTCCCTGCCCATGGCAGGGGGGTTGGAACTGAATGATCCTTGAGGTCCCTTCCAACCCTGACAGTTCTAAGTGCAGGACCCAGCACTTGGCTTTGTAAAACCTCATCCAGCTGACCTCAGCCCATCCATCTGATGACGTTCTGCTGGCCCAGAACAACTGAGCCTGATTTAATTGCATCAGATGGAGCAGAGCTGCCCACTGGAAGCCATGGTGCTGGAGGTTGCTGGGCTGCAGCTGCCAGCGAAGCGTTCATCAAAATAAATGCAAGGCTGTCACAGGTCCTGCTGAGACCACCACACCTTCTGTCTTGAACATATGCACCAGCCAGCCTGAGGAAGTGCTGCTCATAAATTAAGGTCTTCTGGGCAAATCCCTGAAAAGTGAAAGGACATTGCTCCACCAGCCTGGGGAATCTGTTTAAGCAGAAGGTCCCAGGTGATTCCCAGGGAGGGGAGGGAGAGGAATCCAGGCAGCTCCAGATCCCAGAGGTGTGTGACTCACTGCATGAAGCACAGAATCATTGAATTGGTTTGCTTAGAAAAGACTTTTAAGATCATTGATCCAACTGTTATCCCAGCACTGCCAAGTCCACCACTAAACAATGGCCTTTAGCATCACATCTACATGGCTCTTCAATCCCTCCAGGCATGGTGTCTCCCATCAGTTCCCTGAGCAGCCTGTTCCAGGGCTTGACAACCCCATTGGGGAGGAAATTGTTCCTCATGTCCAACCTAAACCTCCCTTGGTGCAACCTGAGGCCATTTCCTCTCGTCCTGTCACTCATTACCTGGGAGAAGAGACCAACCCCCATCTGGCTTCAACCTCCTTTCAAGGAGTTGAAGACAGCAACAAGGTCTCCCCTCAGCTTCCTCTTCTCCAGGTTAAACAACACCAGCCCTGTTCTCCAGACCCTTCACCAGCTTTGTTGCCCTCCTCTGGACCCTCTCCAGCACCTCGGTGTCCTTCTTGCAGTGAGTGAGGGGCCCAGGCATTACAAGTAGAGTTTTAGTTCCAGAAGACACCACAAAGGCAGTTTGTAACCACCTGAGATATCAGACACCACAGTGAGCATCAAGCTTTAACTAATGTCCCCTCCTGCAGAGGAGACAAACCTCCCCCACACCTGAAGATTCTCCCACAAAATCTCACTGCTGCTTTAGTTTTCCTTCCTTTGACCTCCTTTTCCCCACAGACTCTTGAGGGTTTTGACAAATAACCTGAAGCTGCTCCACCTCAGAACTGATCCACACGCAAAAGCAAAGTTCCAATTTTGATCTCAGTCATAAGAAAGACTGAATAAAAACTAAACAGTAGCACTGATGTGACCCTCAACTTCCAGTCTCTACTGCTCACGTGAGAGCTCTTCTCCATGCTGCTGTGCTCCCACAAGGCTCACTGGTGGAAGATACTAACTCCCTCACATCATGACTCCATTCCCAGAGCTCACTAGCCCAGCCTGACGTGTGGGATGAGGGCAAACAAGCAGCAGCATGAGCAACCCATGGATGCAGCTGGAAGGAGCCACAGGACAAGCCCTTGAGGGGCTTCCTACCAAAGTCTAGGCAGAAGGCATGGAGTAGGTGTTTCTCCAGGCCCCTTCCAGCCTCACACAGTGACTCAAGACCATCTCCCATGGCTCTGTCAGCAAAGAAGTGCTGCCAAGAAGGAGCCTTCAGCACCAATGTCACTCCCTGAAGTTACCGTCCCAGTTACAGCAATGATCTCAGCACAGTTTGAATTGGGTAGGGGGTGAGCAGCCAAGGTTTGGCCCACACTAGCCTCCAACATAGCCCTGTGGGCAAGCCATGGTGCTCCTGGCCACACCTCTGAAGGTGCTCCTAACCACCACCACCACAGCTTCGTGGCAACCAGCCTGTGGTGCTTCTGGCCACCACCAGAGCTCCGAGGGCAATTTGCATGCTCATAACCACCAACACGTCTCTGAGGGCACCTCACAATGCTCCTGGCCACCAACAAAGCTCAGAGGGCAAACAACTGGCAGTGTTCCTGGCCACCAACAAAGCTCAGAGGGCAAACAACTGGCAGTGTTCCTGGCCACCAACAAAGCTCTGAGGGCAAACAACTGGCAGTGCTCCCAACCACCACCACCACCACAGCTCTGAGGGCAACTCACAATGCTCCTGGCCACCAACAAAGCTCAGAGGGCAAACAACTGGCAGTGTTCCCGGCCACCACCACCACAGCTCAGAGGGCAACTCATAATGCTTCTGGCCACCACCACAACTCTGATGGCAACCAAACCATGGTGCTTCTGGCCACCACTACAGCTGAGAGCAACTGGCAGTGCTCCTGGGGATTATCATAGCTCTGAAGGCAATCTTTGGTGCTCCTGGCCACCACCACAGCTCTGACGGCAACCAACTTAGGGAGCTCCTGGCCACAGCCTCTGAGCTCATAGGACACCCCAGGTGCTCTGAGGGCACCCCGGGTGCTCCTTCCACCACCACAGCTCTGAGGGCACCCCGGGTGCTCCTTCGCCACCATGGCTTTGAGGAGTCCGGGGCCGCTCCTGTCACCACCACGGCTGTGAGGGCACCCCGGGCGCTCCTGTCACCACTACGGCTGTGAGGGCACCCCGGGCGCTCCCGTCACCAGTCCGGCTGTGAGGGCCCCCCGGGCGCTCCTGTCACCACTACGGCTGTGAGGGCACCCCGGGCGCTCCTGTCACCACTACGGCTGTGAGGGCACCCCGGGCGCTCCTGTCACCACTACGGCTGTGAGGGCACGCCGGGCGCTCCTGTCACCACTACGGCTGTGAGGGCACGCCGGGCGCTCCTGTCATCACTACGGCTGTGAGGGCACCCCGGGCGCTCCTGTCATCACTACGGCTGTGAGGGCACGCCGGGCGCTCCTGTCACCACTACGGCTGTGAGGGCAC
>VXBD01004953.1:0-17953 GCA_013399975.1 Indicator maculatus | reverse complement strand
GGATGGTCTTTGTGGTCCCTTCCAACCCTGACTGATTCTATGATTCTATTCTATGACCCCCAGCCCTCAGATATTTATAGACATTTATTAGATCCCCTCTCAGTGTTCTCCAGACTAAGCAGCCCCAGGGCTCTCAGCCTTTCCTCACCAGGCAATGCTCCAGTCCCTTCAGCATCCTTGTAGCCCTCCACTGGACTCCCTCAAGTGGATCCCCGTCCCTTTTAAACTGGGGAGCCCAGGACTGGATGCAATACTCCAGGTGGGGCCTCACTAGGGCAGAGTAGAGGGGGAGGAGAACCTGCCTGGATCTGCTGGACACACTCCTCTGAATGCACCCCAGGATCCCATTGGCCGCCTTGGCCACCAGGACACATTGCTGTCCCGTGGAACCTGTTAGTCCACCAGGACTCCCAAGTCCTTCTCCACAGGGCTCTCTCCAGCAGATCACCTCTCAGCCTGTACTGGTGCAGTTTATTCTTCCTTCCCTGGTGCAGGGCTCTGCACTTTTCTTGTTGAACCTCATTAGGTTCCTCTCTGCCCAGCTCTCAGTCCGTCCAAGTCTGGATAGCCACACAACCTTCAGGTGTCTCAGCCAAGCCTCCCAGTTTGGTATCATCAGCAAACTTGCTGCTTGTCCCTGGTGTGACCAACTCTCCTTCTGTGCATTCCCTCTGCAGCCATAGGCAATGCCTTTGCAGTCCTGAGCAACCCAGAGAAGCGTCTGCGGTATGACAAGTTGGGCAGCGACCAGGAGCGCCTCAGCCCCGGCCCGCCCAGGCACTATGACTACTACACTGAGTTTGAAGCAGACATGACACCAGAAGAAATATTCAATGTCTTTTTTGGGGGGCACTTCCCTACAGGTCAGTATCTCTGCAATCAACTGCCACTGCTAGACCATAAGGGAAGTGGAGCTTCTCTTGGTACTGCTCAGTGAGTTGCTGGTACAGCTGAAAAGAAGAGAAACTTCTTTGCGTTTACTCTTTTTAGGGTCACAGAACTGTCAGGGTTGGAAGGGACCTCAAGGATCAGCCAATTCCAACCCCCCTACACCTCACACTACAGCAGGTTGCTCAGAGTCACATCCAGCCTCGCCTTAAAAGCCTCCAGGGGTGAGGCCTCCACCACCTCCCTGGGCAACCTGTGCCAGTGTCTCACCACCCTCATGGGGAAGAACTTCTTCCTAACATCCAATCTGAATCTACCAATTTCTAGTTTTGCTCCATTCCCTCTAGTCCTATCGTTATCTGACACTCTATAGTCCCTCCCCAGCTTTCTTGTAGCCCCACAAGAAAGGAGGCCACAAGAAGGTCTCCTTGGAGCCTTCTCTTCTCCAGACTGACCAGCCCCAACTCTCTCAGTCTGTCTCCAGAGGAGAGGTGCTTCAGCCCTCTGCTTGTCCTCATGGCCCTTCTCTGGCCCTTTTCTCCCATCCCAGCTTTTTATACCTGGAAAAGCTTCCTTAATGCAGGATTTAAAGTTCAGGTTCCTCAAAATATGTTGTCAAAGCCCAGCCTTGCTCTCCAGGAATGCACCTGGGAGGGAGAGCTGCCATTGGGTCCTGGCAGTTGCTGCAAGGGCAAGTTTTCAACCTCCCAGTCTCTGCTTGAAAGGTTCTGCCAGTAATTTTAGGCAGGAACATTTCAGCCTGGCATGGGGTTAAGCTGTTTGGTTCTTGGGTAGGCAACATTTTAACATCAGCTGTAGCTGAAAGCTTTCTTTTTCTTGTTGCCTTTATTCCCTCCATTGTCTGAGGCCAAAAATTACATGGGAGGTAAAATGAGGTGTGATGGGGGAAGGGTTCAGAGGCGTGGTGGTGTTCCTGAGACACTTTATAGCATGGCAGCAGCTCCTGGCATGGTGATCTCAGTGCCCCTGTAACAAATAAAACAAGGAAATATTTTGGCCTGCAGCACCTTGCCTCTGGGAAAGAAATTAAAACTTCTTAGCTCAGAAGGTGATGCCAGGCAGCTGTTACTGGATATGCAGTGTCCAGTAACAGAGCAGTAGATCCTTCCCTACCTGGAGCACCTCTGTGTGTCTCAGCCCAGCCCTGGCTTTTGTGTTTGCAGTAAAGCTAGAAAGGTCCTGCAAGATGAGTGGAATACAGGTTTGGGTTAAATCTGAAAGGCAAGGGGAGCTCAAGGAACTTCCTGGCAGTGCCTAATAAATTGCCTTGCCACTCTTGTAATCTTTCTCACCTCCAAGATGTAAAGCAACATCCACACCTCTTACTACAAGTAGTACATAAAAATAGTGATTTAGAAGCTTCCCATTGCCTTAGTCTGTGTGGTAGCATCATGCAGTTCAGAGGATCTCAACTTGCTTTCACAATGTGATTGATCAGTTCCAGAATGCCAGCATGGTGGGGTTGGAAGGGACCTCTGGAGACCATCCAGTCCAACCTGCCTGCTAAAGCAGGGCACCCAGAGCAGCCCAGGATCACAATGGCCAGGGGGGTTTGGAATCTCTCCACAGGAGACTCCACAACATCTCTGGGCAGCCTGCTGCAGGGCTCTAGCACCCTCACACCAGAGAAGTTTCTCCTCCTGTTTAGGTGGAAGTAGAGAAGCTTTCCCTTGTGTGCAAAGTGAGCCAGGTTCAGCATGGTAATTCCACACTGAGTTGACAAGAGGATAAGAAATTGAGGAGTTAGGAGGATTCATTGTCAATAGATACCAACCCAAGGTGAGGTNAGCAGAGCAGATTTAGATTGAATGTTAGGAGCAAGTTCTTTGCTATGAGGGTGGTGGAACACTGGAACAGGTTGCCCGTGGAGGTGTTTGAGGCTCCATCCCTGGAGATACTCAAGGTGAGGCTCAACAAGGCTCTGAGTAACCTGATCTAGTGGAGGATGCCCCTGCTGACTGCAGAGGGGTTTGGACTACATGACCTTTAGAGGTCCCTTCCAACCCATTCTATGATTCAGTGCTGAATGATAGAAACAAACTTGCATGGCAGAAATTTGCCTTTTTCCAGCCAGCCTTGTTTGGATCTGTGTTGGAGCTCTGCCTGCAAATATCCTGAGACCCTTGGAAAAATCTTCAGCCTAGCAATGAAACAGATGCTTTGACCATAGCAAAGGTCACTTCCTCCCAGGTTTCTTCCTGAATTCTTTGAGCAATTCAGAGAAAGGACACTGTAAGGGTATAAAATAAAGTGACATCACTCCCAGGGCTTAAAAATAGCTGTGCAGTTCTGGTGGTGTGATAAGGCCATAGACTGCAATTCTCTAACACAAAGACATTCTGCATTTTAAAAGAGGAGAGCACAGCTGTTATTAAGATATTCATATGGTGATAAAATCAGAGTTGGGGCTTCAAATCCAAGCAGCAATTCTTTCCTCATTTTTAGAGTGGTTAAAAATAAATCAGCTGTAATCAGTGCTCAAGAAAGGAAATCCTGAATTGTTCCCTTTTCACTCAAAACATTTGGCTTTAAATCTCTTTCCTTGGAGAATCACAGAATGGGTTGGGTTGGAAGAGACCTCTAAAGGTCATCTGGTCCAACCCCTCTGCAGTCAGCAGGGACATCTTCCACTAGGTCAGGTTGCCCAGAGCCCTATCAAGCCTTGAATATCCCTTGAATATCTCCAGGGATGGGACCTCAACTACCTCCCTGGGCAACCTGTTCCAGTGTTCCACCCCCCTCCTGGTGCAGAACTTGTTCCTCACATCCACTCTAAATCTGCTCTGCTCTCATTCCAAACCATTGTCCCTCCTGCTGTCCCTGCAGCCCTTTGCAAACAGTCCCTCTGCAGCCTTTTTGTAGCCCCCTTCAGGTACTGGCAGGCTGCTCTAAGGTCTGCCTGGAGCCTTCTCTTCTCCAGGCTGAACACCCCCAGCTCCCTCAGCCTGTCCTGACAGGACCAGAGGTGCTTCAACTCCCTGACCATTTTCACAGCTCTGCTCTGGACCCACTCCACCAGGTCCATATCTTTCTTGTGTTGAGTGCTCTGGATCTGGACACAGTACTCCAAGTGAGGTCTTCCCAGACACAGTACTCCAAGTGAGGTCTTCCCAGAGCAAAGTGGCAGAATCACCTCTCCATCTGCTGGCCTTATTATAAAGTGATTAAATGAAACTGTTAATAGCTTGAAGGCAGCAGAAATGACTGTAGACAACCATATTCAGTCATTATGAGACTATAAATCATGCCTTGAGTCTGATGAAGCAACTCAATTCTGCTTAGGGCCTGGGGATGCAACACCAGCTGCAGCCTTGCAAGTGAATGTGACAACAGTAGTGTTCCTAATCAAAATTCTAGCCTGTTTCTGCACTTTGGAGTTCAATTAAGGTGACCTTGGGGCAGGCTCTGCCATTTCTCTGGTGCACTTTTTGGAGTGACAAATCGTTCTGATGGGTTTGTGCTTTTTAATCACAGCCCCGATTCAGGTTGTCTATTCTAAGCCTGGATGATCAACTGGAATGCAAGAAATCTGGGTGAGCAGCAGGAAGAGGATGGAAATCACAGCTCTGTCTTGGTTTCTTTTCCCCAGGAAATATCCACATGTTCTCAAATGTAGCCAGAGACTCCCACTATTACCCACGGAGGCACCGAAATGAAAGAGCGTGGACACAGGAGCAAGAGGAGGAAGAAAACAGGCCACAGGTAGCCAGGAAGAGGGATCACAGAATCACAGAATGGTAGGGATTGGAAGGGACCTCCAGACATCATCCACTCCAACTCCCCTGCCAAAGCAGGGTCACCCAGGGCAGGTCAGACAGGAACACATCCAGGAGAGCTTTGAACGTCTCCAGAGCAGGAGACTCCAAAAGCTCCCTGGGCAGCCTCCCTTGGGCTTCACTATTTCCCCAGGGTGAGAGGTCCATTTCTGCATTTGAAGCCAGGACACACTTTCCCATCCTTAAATGTTCAGTGTTGCAGCCAAAATGTTTTTGGAAGTAACTGGATTGTCCTTTATTGATCACTGCTTTACAAATCCAGTGTCCTGGTAGGACCACAGGCCCTGGAGGTTCTGTCACTGAGTGTTTTCTCTGGTGTTTGCTTTTTGCAAGCTCCAACAGCTTGGTAATCCAGCAACAATTTGATTGTGGTTTGATACTGGATATGACACCATTGACCTGTCTTTATGGAGTAATCCATCCACAACATCTGCCCAGGTGCTGCCCAAGCTTCTTCCCACCTGAGGCAGGATGGATTTGGGATGCAATTCTACCTTCTGAAACCTCCAGATGAGACACAAGGGTGTCATTTGCTGCTGGCACACATACACACACCTGCCTGGTGATAACCTTCCTCTGGGGGCAGTCTGTTAACCTGATGAGATCATTCTCATGGGAATACGAATTGTTCCCCATGTGTCTCCTCTAATTAAGCTCTGAAAAACCTTCATACAGCCCACAGACAGCTAAGCTAAGGCAAAGGAGTCCTACTTACTACTGCATCAGGCATCCTTGCTGCTCTCCCAGGGCAGAGGACAAAGCCTAAACAGGGGCAGGTTATATTTTGTTCCTGCTTATAAAAAAAGGAATTTTAGAAGCCAGTTTAGAAACAAAGAACAGAAGTAAACTTCTGTGTTTTCTCTTCAATGTTTTTTTCCACTCTTTTGTTCTACTAAATTCATCCCCACAATGAAGCCCAAGTTCTTGCATCCTGCCCCAGGTCACACTAAGGAGGGTCTCTTAACCCTTGACTTCTCAGCCACTTTATCCAGTGTTTGAACTGAGGTTTGAGATTCTGAGAGTGCAGGTAGCAGAGCTGAGAAGGTGCACAGATATTTCTGTGCACAAAGAGGGGGTTGCAGTCTGTTCCTTCAGGCTGGGCTGTCAGCTGATCACTGACAGCTACCCCACTGTGGGCATCTATTGCCTTGTGAAGGAATCCCAGTATGGGGGGGTTGGAAGAGACCTCTTAGGATTGTAGAATCACAAAATGACTTAGGTTGGAAGGAACCTCAGAGATCATCTACCCCAACCTCCCTGCCATGGGCAGGGACACCTCTCAACTAGATTTGGTTGCTCAAGGCCTCATCCAGCCTGGTCTTGAACACCTCCAGGGAGGGGACATCTACAACCACTCTGGGCAGCCTGTTGCAGAGTCTCTCTACCCTCATACTGAAGAACTTCCTAAGCTCCAGCCTAACCCTGCTCTCCCTCAGCTTCAAACCATTCCCCTTTGTTCTGTTGCTAGACAGCCTTATGAAAAGTCCCTCCCCTGCCTTCCTGTAGGCTCCAGTCCAACCCTCTTACTAAAGCAGGGCACCCACAGCAGCTTGCCCAGGATCACAGTGGCTAAGTGAGTTTGGAATCTCTCCAGAGAAGGAGATTCCACAACCTCTCTGGGCAGCCTGCTGCAGGGCTCCACCACCTTCACACCAGAGAAGTTTCTCCTGTTTAGGTGGAACCTGGCTTCCAGTTTATGCCTGCTGCCTTTGGGTGCCCCTGAGAAGAGCCTCTGCTCCCTAACCCTTAATCTGTTGTTGAGCATTGCTCAGATCCCCTCTGGGGCTGCTCTTCTCCAGGCTCAACAGCCCCAAGGCTCTCAGCCTTTCCTCCTCACAGAGATGTTCCAAGTCCCCCCTGTGTCCTTGTAACCTCTGCTGGACTCTCCAGCAGTTCCCTGTCTCTAAAGGAAAAGCTGTAGGTGAAAGAAATGTCATGAGAGAAAAAATGGCTTTAAAAATTTTAGGGGGATGACAGAACTTCAAAATAACCTTTGCTGATCATCTGAAGAGTTTTCTGAGATGATCAGCAAAGGTTATTTTGAAGTTCTGTCATCCCCCTCCAGTTCCACACCACTTCCTCATTTCTCTCTTTTCAGTTTTACATTTAGCCTGCTCTCTCTGAAGAGATGCATCCTTTCCCATCTAGATCTTCTCTTGACTAAATCATTGCTGTTCTTTCCAGAACTCATACTCTGCATTTCTTCAGCTGATGCCTGTTTTCATCATCATCATCGTGTCGGTTGTAACTCAGCTGATGGCCACCAACCCACCCTACAGCCTGTTCTACAAATCGTAAGTCAGTCACAAACACACTTCTCTGGCCCCCAGTCTTTGCAGCAAGGGAGCTGGATAGGATGCTGGGTTTCATAGCAGAACCTCTGTGTCCTGTTCTGCTCATTCTGGAGTTCTCTTCAGTTTGTAATTAAGGCAATACCAGGTCTCTGCTGAGGAGTTCTTCAGAACGTTGTGGATGTGAAGTTAATAGGGAGGTGCTGGGAGGTGTCCAGAGCAGGGCCACGAGGAATGAGCAGAGGACTGGAGCTCCTCTCCTCTGGAGACAGACTGAGAGAGCTGGGGCTGTTCAGTCTGGAGAAGAGAAGGCTCCCAGGAGACCTTATTGTGGCCTTCCAATATCTGAAGGGGGCTACAAGAAAGCTGGGGAGGGACTTCTTAGGGTGTCAGGGAGTGATGGGACTTGGGGGAATGGAGCTAAACTAGAAATGGGTAGATTCAGATTGGATGTTAGGAAGAAATTCTTCCCCATGAGGGTGGTGAGACACTGGCACAGGTTGCCCAGGGAGGTGGTGGAGGCCTCATCCCTGGAGGTTTTTAAAGCCAGGCTGGATGTGGCTCTGGGCAGCCTGATCTAATGTGAGGTGTCCCTGCCCATGGCAGGGGGGTTGGAACTGAATGATCCTTGAGGTCCCTTCCAACCCTGACAATTCTGTGATTAGCTGTGGTGAGCTTCATTGTGCTACTGTGTGCTGAACAAATAGAGGCACCCAGCCAGAAAGCTTTCTCAGCTGTGAAATGGTTTTTGCATGGTGATACAGCACCAGGAATGTGGGTGTAGCTCAGCACTCTCTGGTTTGCCCAGCCCCAGGGCTCTGAGGCCCACCACTGAGGTTCCCAGGTTCAAGTGGTTGAAAAATGAAGCCAGTGTTTTGCAGTATAAATCCAAATCTCCTCTGGAATTCCACTGGCAGAATTGTCAAGCTCCCCAGATCATTAAAGCTCTGAAATGTCCAGTTTTAACATCTGTGAAGTAGCAGGTCCCAAGGGCTGCAGAGGGCAGCCTGGACTGGTCAGCTCTGAAAGCACAAGGAACCCAACCAGGCCTGCTGTAGTCTGAGTCTGTGGGGCTGAAGAGTGAAGATTAGGAAGAAATTCTGTGAGGGTGGGGAGATAGTGGAACAGGTTGCCCAGGGATGTTGTGGATGCCCCTCTCTGGAGGTGTTCAAGGCCAGGTTGGATGAGGCCTTGAGCAACCTGGGCTGGTGGAAGGTTAGAACTGGATGATCTTTAAGGTCCTATGACAGAGAGGTTGGACCTGGATGATCTTTAAGGTCCCTTTCAACTAAACTATGAGGAAGAGCCCCTTGCTGCCCTCAGCATCCTGTGGTGGGATGAGGAAAGAGCTTGGTTCAGTCACCTGCACTGGCTCTGCCTGTGATAGCAGTGAGAAGGAGCAGCTTTTGGAGAAGCTCCTGCTGCACACAGGAGTTGCAGAGTGCTCCAAACGCTCCCCTTGCTCCCTTCTGGCAGCAAAACTCCTTCTGTTTAGGCTGGTATCCTCTCCCCTGCCATAGCAGCTGAGTCTCATTTTGTACCACAAGATGTCAGTGTGTAGACCTGATATAAAAGTCGAGGGTGGGGCTTTTTTTGAGTGGTTTGGTTTGGTGGAGGTTTTTTTTTTTTTCAGCAAATGTTTTTGCTATCTATGCCAGTCCCATGTGGAACCTCCCACACTGCCCCTGGAGCAGCTAATCTCTCCTGCTTTCCTTCACTCCCTCCCCTTCTGCTGATCTGAGATAGTCAGGTCTGAGCCTGGAACACAGCCTGCTTCTCCAAATCATATCCTTACAAGCCAGTGACAGCCTAAAAACTGAAATAAATAGTTTATGTAAAGAGAGCAACACCTCTGAGAGGGAGAGAGGAAGACAAGAGGAGCTGAGGGGATAGAAGGGGCAAACTGGATTCCACTGGATAGTGTCACCTTTGTGCTTTGGCTGCCTGCCTCTTTCTCTGGGCAGTGATTTGCAAACCTGCCTGGTTGTCTCTGCTCAAATTAGGCAGTGTGGTATCAGAGCATACTTGAACCCAGTGGCTGTGCCAGAGGGCCTGATTCTGCCTACAGGATGTTCTTTGGGATACTCCATGCCCCACTTCACTTACTGATTATAAAGCCCTAAAGGAAAGGGTAACCTCCTGAGTCTCCTCTGATTTCATAGAATCATGGAATTGTTTTGGTTGGAAGAGACCCTTCAGATCATCAGGTCCAGCAATAACCACACTGCCAGGTCACCACCAAACCATGTCCCTCAGCACTACATCTACACAGCTTTTAAACCCCTCCAGGCAGCCTGTTCCAATTTCTATTTCTACTAAAGGATCCGTAAGTTGGGAAAATCTAGATCCAATTGCATTGTATCCTAAGCAATCCTGAGGCTGTTTCCTTTTCCTCTAATCTCTACATTTGCTACCAACTCCCATGGATTTCTGAACCTATTTTACCAGAAATTGCCAGCAGGTAGAAGTTGGTGGAGCCTTCATTCACAGATTCATAGAATGGGTTGGGTTGGAAGGGACCTTAAAGATCATTCAGTTCCATCCCCCTGCCATGGGCAGGGACACCATCCACCAGCCCAGGTTGCTCAAGGCCTCATCCAGCCTGGCCTTGGACACCCCTAGGGAGGAGGCATCCACAGCAACCTGCTCCAGTGTCTCCCCACCCTCACTGAAAAGAATTTTCTTCCTAATCTCCAGTTTAAGTCTCCCCTCCTCAAGCTTCAATCCCTTCCCCCTTGTTCTGTCACTCCCAGCCTTTGTCAGAAGTCCTTCCCCAGCTCTCCTGGACCCCCTTCAGGTACTGGAGGGCCTCTCCCTGGAGCCTTCTCTTCTCCAGGCTGAACAGCCCCAACTCTCCCAGCCCATCCCCACAGGGGAGGTTCTCCAAGCCCTCTGATCATCTTCATGGCCTCCCCTGGACTTGCTCCAGCAGCTCCATGTCCCTTTTATGCTGGGGGCCCCAGACCTGATGCAGTGCTCCAGGTGGGGTCTCACCAGAGTGGAGAGGAGTAAAACTTGCTGTTATGTTTTGGAAGTGTTTTGACTGAGCTGTTGAGGACAGACAAGAGTGTTTGGAAGGAACTCTGCCAGCCCAGAGCCTGTTTGTATCAGTGTGAGATCTCTCCAACTATCAGCTATTTCCCTGTGGCTTTATCTGGGGGAGAGGGGTGAATCCTATTGGAGGTGCACAGCTCACTGTGCCTGAGGCTTGTCATTTCCTGGCTGGATGGCTGAGGGAGCTGTAGCCCTGCAGAAAGTCCCTGTGAAGGAGCTGTAAATATTATCCTCTGGGAATGTTAGCAGGGAGAAACATCTCTCTTGATTCCTTTATTTTTGGACTGCTAAAAGCTCTTCTTTCTCCACACTGTGTTCCCAGGTCCCTCGGCCACGTTATCAGCAGAGAAACAGAGAACTTGCAGGTGCCTTACTATGTTGATAAGAACTTTGAAAAGAACTATCAAGGAGCAGAGCTTCAAGAGCTGGAGAAAACAGTTGAAAAAGATTACATAGACTATATTCAGACCAGCTGCTGGAAGGAGAAGCAGCAAAGTAAGTTATTTTGGTCACAAGTGTCTGCCTGCGACCCCTGGGTGGCTGTGAGGGCTCCGCTTCACCAAGCACTCCTAAGTTTAGCCTCACTTTGCAGTGCTTGGAACATCTCCAGCCTTGCACTGGTGTTTCTCACATTTGCTCTTCACACTCCTTTTTGCTGTGCCTGAGGGTCTGTCAAAATTCATTGTGGTGATTTGGAGAGACAAGTGGAAAGGAGATTTCATCAGCTGGGAGATTTCTTTTTCTTCCACTCAGTTTTTTATCCTGGAATAACTCTTAGTGATGATGTTTTAAATGTAGAGTCAAGCCCTGACAAATCATTAGGGCTGGAAAAGATCTTCAGGCATCAACTATTCCACATTCCCTTTGCTGGAGCAGAATTATTTTTGCTTCCATGAGAAGTTTGGCTTAACTTTTCCATGAAAACCTCTCATCCTTTCACTATAGGCCCTTCTAAATAGCCCTTCCCCAGTTCTACTGTAACCCCCTTCAGGTACTAGAAGGCCTCTCTGAGGTCTCCCTGCAGCCTTCTCCAGGCTGAAGAGCCTTGACTCTCTCAATCTGTCCCCACAGAAGAGCCCACAGACTGTGCAGGTGCTTTTGTTGCTCCTGCAGTGGGCTGTTACTGGTATCAGTTTTCAGAGCATGCTGCTGTGCCTGTGCTGTGAGCTCATTTGCATTTTCTATCTTTAGCTGAGTTTGAGATCTTCTTTCCACCAGAGTCAAGTCTTTTAAAAAACAAGAATTGAATACAGGAAGGGAGAACAGAGAAATGTGAGCATTCAAAAATGTTCTGCTCACATCAGTCCTAAGGCAATCAGCAGCATGTTCTAACCCCATGTTGTGTCACTGTGAGGTACTACTGAGCTAGCTCACTGCCAATAGAGCAAATCCCTGCTGCTTTTTGGAGTTCAGAGTAACACAATCACAGAATCCCAGCATGGTGGGGTTGGAAGGGACCTCTGCACATCATCCAGTCCAACCCTCCTGCTAAAGCAGGGCACCCACAGCAACTTGCCCAGGATCACAATGGCCAGGAGGGGTTGGAAGCTTTCCAGAGAAGGAGACCCCACAACTTCTCTGGGCAGTCTTCTCCAGGGCTCCTGCACCCTCACAACAAAGAGGTTTTCCCTTGTGTTCAGGTGGAACTTCCTGTCCTGTTTCTGGGCACCACTGATGAGTCTGGGCCCAGCCTCTTGCCCCCCACCCTTTATCTCTTGCTGAGCATTGCTCAGATCCCCTCTGGGGCTGCTCTTCTCCAGCCTCAACAGCCTTTGCTCCTCACAGAGATGCTCCAGGCTCCTCAGAAGCTTTGTAGCCTCCTCTTGACTCTCTCTAGTAGTTCCCTGTCTCTCTTGAGCATCCCTCTTGCAAATGGGCAACAGGGTTTGCAAGTCTGTGAGAGAGAGTTAGGCAGAGAGGTAGGAGATGATCCAGCAGCAAATGCTAGGTGATGCCTGCAGAACAGAGCTCCTTGGGAGCCTTCTGCACTTAGAGACTGCATTAGTCACACATCTGCAGATGTATTTGCAAGGTCCACAATTAGCAGTAGCCTGAGGAGACCACTGTAATTAAAACCCCCACATCTGCACAATGATTACCAGGCCAGCAAGCAGGTAATGAACTCAGCAGAGACTCTGCTAACCTTGGTACAGCTGGGTTGGTAAAAATAAACTGAATGCGAGACAGAGTGCTGGGGAAAAGTTCTCTGGAGGTGTTGAGACAGCTCTGAGTCAGCTGTTGCTTCATCACTTTGGTCCATTAAATCTTGTTGGAGTGTTTTAACTTCATGTGGTCAGCTTGTTCCGGGCAGTTGAGGGTCTATTAATAGGACTTTTGTTTACTGAAGGTGCATTTCTCCTTAGCACCAGCACAATGGACACAGATTGGTTAGATAGGAGCAGATTGAGTTTGAAAGTTCTTCAGGGCTTGAAGGGTGCTGCCTGGTGTCCAGCTACCTGAATGGCTTCACAAGCAATTGATCTGTCAGTGTCTGCTTCAGCCAGCTGCTGTTACACTGCTGCACTAGACAGGCTTCCTCCCTCAGCAGAACAGTGGGAAAGCATAGAATAGAATCATAGAATGGGTTGGAAGGGGTCTCCAAAGCTCATCCAGCCCAACCCCCCTGCAGTCAGCAGGGACATCCTCCACTAGATCAGGTTGCTCAGAGCCTTGTCAAGCCTCACCTTGAATATCTCCAGGGATGGAGCCTCAACTACCTCCATGGGCAACTGTTCCAGTGTTCCACCACCCTCCTGGTACAGAACTTGTTCTGAACATCCAATCTAAATCTGCTCTGCTCTCATTTCAAACCATTGTCCCTCATCCTGTCCCTGCAGGCCTTTGTAGACAGTCCCTCTGCAGCCTTCTTGTAGCCTCCTTCAGGTACTGAAATGCTGCTCTAAGGTCTGCCTGGAGCCTCCTCCTTTCCAGGCTGAACAGTCCCAGCTCCCTCAGCCTGTCCTGGTAGCAGAGGTGCTCCAGGCCCCTGATCATTTCCCTGGTCTCCTCTGGACCCACTCCATGATGCTGATTTCTGCTGAAAAGATAATGAAAAATATCAGCAATTTCTCCTGAAACCTTTGCTATACTCAAGTACAAGGAGCACAGCCCAGTTTTTTTCCAGGAGGTTGTCCAGCTCTAAGGCTGCAAAGAGCTCCAAGTTGTAGTAAAATAGTGAGGCAACTGAAAACAAGAGAGAATTAAGGATCTGTTGTTGGCATTTGGTGGTTTAGGACTTAGTTCAAAGGCTCAAAAGAACAATTCCATGTAAAGGATTGAAAACCACAAGAAACAGACCTGACAGGATGAGTGCTGTGAGGACTGCAGGCATTTACAGTGGACAGTGTTGCCCAGTTGGGCAAGTGTAAATTAAGATTCTTCCCTGCAGAACCCCAGGGATTCTGGTCTGGGAGACAATTACCAGAGCTTGAGTTCTGCTGAAGGCTTGTCAAGGCTCTGGGCACTCCTTGAGTAGCATTTTAGTTCAAAAGCCTGAAAACTGCTTCCTGATCTGAACTAAAAGGTTCAGGGCTGTCAGTTCCTAAAGCTTTTCAAGCCATAGGAAATGGGTTAAATGGCTTTGCATGTCAGTAGGACAGGGACAGAGGACCTGAGGTGTGAAAGGACCTATTGAAGTCCTTTCCACTCTGAATTATTGTGTAAAATGAGGTGGGCTTGGGAGGTGTGGAAAAGCAATTTGAGAAAGTGGAGTGTCACCAGGCAGCCTGTGCTGAGGGAAGTTCTGACCTCTGCAGAAACCAATTAACTGTGGCTCTCTGAGGTGCATCTAATCCTGCAGCTGAATTGTTCTGCTGGGAGAAAGCTGTTGGAAGATTTCCTTCACTCATCAGCAAAAGTTCTCTGAATTACTAAGGGAAATAATTGTGAATTACTGGAGGGAGGGGGGAACAATTGAAACAATGGAATTACTTCAGGTTTGTGTTGCTTTGGAGAAGGGGGTCGAGAGGAATAGAGCACATTTGAGATTGTATTGTTAATGAATGGGCACAAGAGGCCTTCAAGCCAGGTCCCTTGGGTCCTCCCCTCAAGGTTACAGCAAATAAATTAAAAGACTTTCTAATGACTTCTGGGCAAAGCAGGAGTTGGAGTTCTGAGCAGTTGCAATATCACAACCCCAATTATCTCTTACCTCAGAAGTGTTCAGAAGGGTGTTCTGGGCCCTTGCAGAGTGCACCTGCCAAAAGACTTGTGGTTAAGAGTCAGGTGGGCAGGGGTGTGTCTGGGACTTCCAGCTGTAGGCAGGCCCCAGGGAAGAGCCAGGAGGGTCCTTCTCCTCTGGCTTGTCACTTCAACACCACTGAGGGGTGCAGGGTCACCCCCTCTGCCAGCCTGGGGACACCTCAATGGGGGTCAAGCATGATGAGACCAGATCCAGCTCAAAGGTAGGTAGCAATATCACCCCAGTGCTGTGTAGCAGACCAGATGGTGTCCTGCTCCCCCCTCCATGCAGTGAGTTTAACCAAACACCTTTAGTTTAAANGCTCTAAGGTCTCTCTGGAGCCTTCTCTTCTCCAGGCTGAACACCCCCAGCTCCCAGCCTGTCCTGGTAGCAGAGGTGCTCCAGCCCTCTGATCATCTTTGTGGCCTCCTCTGGACCTTCCCCATCAGGTCCATGTTCCTCTTCTGTTTTGGGCCCCATATCTGTCCCCAGCCCTGCAGGTGAGGTCTCCCCAGAGCAGAGCAGAGGGCAGGATCCTCTCTCTCCAGCTCTGCCCACACTGCTTTGGATGCAGCCCAGGCTGCCCTTGGCCTCCTGTGCTGCCAGTGCCCATTGCTGGCTCCTGGCCAGCTTCTTACCCACGAGCACCCCCAAGTCCTTTTCCACAGGCTGCTTTCACCTCATCCCCCAGCCTGGATTGCTAATGAGGATTGTTTCAACCCAGGTGCAGGACCCTCCATGCAGTTAGCTTAACCATACACCTTGATTTTAAGGCCGTCAGCTGTTCTTTAGATAATTAACATCATTTTAAATCTCATGTGATTTCTAAGCTACACTTTGGCAGTTTGCATTTTCTTTGCAGACAGTAATAATGTCTGGGGTTTTGGTTTGGTTGTTTCCCTGCCCCAGTGCACTGCTGGGGGAGGG
Source organism: Indicator maculatus (assembly GCA_013399975.1). Taxonomy (NCBI): domain Eukaryota; kingdom Metazoa; phylum Chordata; class Aves; order Piciformes; family Indicatoridae; genus Indicator; species Indicator maculatus. Next base: position 2,816 of record VXBD01004953.1, on the reverse strand, counting down.
TCATTTGTACCTGTTTGAGTTTTCAGGCAATTATGAAAATGCTGCTTCCCTAAGCAGCCAACCTGGTTGAACCTGATGGCCTCTCCTTAAAGAGAAAGTTGTTAACATGCCCAGCTTCACTGAAACAAGGAGAATTAAAAACTCCATGCCACAAGGATAACAAAGCACTGAGAAAATGAACACCTCTGCTACAAGGACAGGCTGAGGGAGCTGGGGGTGGTCAGCCTGGAGAGGAGAAGGCTCCAGGGAGACCTTAGAGCTGCCTTCCAAGTACCTGAAGAGAGCTACAAGAAGGCTGCAGAGGGACTGTTTGCAAAGGCCTGCAGGGACAGCATGAGGGACAATGGTTTGAAATGAAAGAAAAGCAGATTTAGATTGGATGTTAGGAGCAAGTTCTGCACCATGAGGGTGGTGGAACACTGCAGCAGGTTGCCCAGGGAGGTGGTCGAGGCCCCTTCCCTGGAGGTATTCAAGGTGAGGCTCAAGAAGGCTTTGATCTAGTGGAGGATGTCCCTGCTGACTGCACAGGGAGTTGGACTAAATGACCTTTGAAGGTCCCTTCCAACCCAAACCATTCTGTGATTCATCCTAATGTATAATTTTTTCCCTTCTTTCAGAGTCTGATCTGTCCAACTTGGCCAAGCTGTACAGAGACGAGCGGCTAAAGCAGAAAGCAGAGTCCCTGAAACTCGAGCACTGTGAGAAGCTCTCCAGTCTGATTGGAATGCACAAAGGGGGCTGAGCCTGACAGATACCTTCTGTACTTTTTATTTATTTATGGTTTAATTTAAATTTGTTTTCCTTTGTCTAAAAAAGGGAAGGAGTCTGTTGTAAAGAACCTGAATATTTGGTTCCTTCTGCGTGTGACGCAGAGCTGGGCCCAGCTGAGCTCTAGAGCTGGTGCCTGCTGTCACATAGACACTGTACACACTAGATTGGGTTCCAAGGACCAGTGGCACTTTGCAAATGAATCCCCTGGGAAACATCCTTAGTTTGGAAGCTGTCTTCATCGCTGGTCTGTCTGCCTGCCACCCAGACTTCCCAGGAGAGCAGCCCAGCGCCTCCGCTTGCTGTGTTTGACAAGGACCTGCAGTTCACTCCATCCCCCCAGCTCTCACTAACTGCAGCAGCCTTCTCCTGCTGACACCACCTGGACATCCTGGCTTCTACAGGGGGTTGTCACCAGAGCTGTTTCCTCTGCCAGTGTCACAGCCAACCCTTATCTTGGAAGAGTCAAGTAACCTGCTGCAGGTGAGCTCCCCAGCGGGCTCCCAGCTCCCCCTGCTGCCACGGATAGAACCCTGTCCCTGCCTGATGGAGAGCCTTGGGATGTAACCACTGGAGGGCCATGGGACACAATCCCACCCTTGTCTGACTGGAGGGCTATGGGATGCAGTCCTGTCCTTGTTTGAGCTATGGGACTAAGTCTATTCTTGTCTGACTGGAGGGCCATGGGATGGAGTCCTGTCCTTGTCTGACTTTGAGCTGTGGGACTAAGCCCATCCTTGTCTGACTGGAGGGCCATGGGATGGAGTCCTGTCCTTGTCTGACTTTGAGCTGTGGGACTAAGCCCATCCTTGTCTGACTGGAGGGCCATGGGATGTAACCACTGGAGGGCTATGGGATGTAATGGTGTCTGACTTTGAGCCCCAACCCTGCCTGCCTGAGGGCCATGCCTGTTCCCTTCCATGGTGACACAACAGGCTGAGATGCCACCAGCAATGCACCAGACAAGAAGCTGAGAGCCTGTGGGTTGCACCATTTCCAGTGTCTGCCAAACTGTAGAGAAAGGACAACTTGTGTTTATTTTCTTTTCTCATGGGCATATTTTTCAGCTGGCTGTTTCATTCTGTTTTGGTTTTTTTTTTATCTGCAAACTCTTCTGTTGCAGCTGTTACAGGGACCCTGCTTTTTTTTTTTGTTGTTGTTGTTGTTTTCTGGTACAGTTTTGATGTAGCACATTTTTACTCTGCTGAGCAGTTCTGGATGTTTCAATGTTAGTGCTGCAAAGAAAAAGCTCTGTGTAGTAGTGTCCTGTTTTTAATTGATCCTCCTTTAAAAAGCCAGGCAGTTAGAGGCAGGTTGAGGATGGCTTATACTGGACAGCAGCAGGGAACAGAGTGTTATTCCAGTTGAGCACTGTCTCTGGGGGGGATGTCACATGTGGAATGAGATCACAGGATAGTAAGGGTTGGAAGGGACCTCCAAAGATCAAGTCCAACCCCCCTGCCAGAGCAGGACCATAGAATCCAGCACAGGTCACACAGGGACACATCCAGATGGGTCTTGAAAGTCTCCAAAGAAGGAGACCCCACAACCTCTCTGGGCAGCCTGTTCCAGTGCTCTGTGAGCCTCACAGTGAAGAAAATCCTCCTCCTGTTGAGGTGGAACCTCCTGTGCTGGAGTTTCTATCCATTGCCCCTTGTCCTATCCTAGGGTGCAAGTGAGCAGAGCCTGTCCCCTGCCTCTTGACCCCCAGCCCTCAGATATTTATAAACATTTATTAGATCTCCTCTCAGCCTTCTCCTCTCCAGACTAACCAACCCCAGGGCTCTCAGCCTCTCCTCACCAGGCAGTGCTCCATCCTGGTAGCTGTCCCTTGGACTCTCTCCAGCAGATCCCTGTCCCTCTTGAACTGGGGAGCCCAGTTCAAGATATTCTTACAAAGGCCATCTCCCAGGGGTGCAGGCACTGCAGGTGCAGGCTTCTGCCCTCCAGCCCTGTGTGGGGCTTGGTGTGGCTGCAGCAGCAGCTGTGCTCCCCTCTCCCACACAGAAGGTCACAATGAAGGTGACCTCATTGCTGTCTACAACTAC
>VXBD01004952.1:104548-125005 GCA_013399975.1 Indicator maculatus | reverse complement strand
CTCTTGAGGTCCCTTCCAACCTCTAATATATACTGTGAGACTGTGACCACTGCAGCACAGTAAGACCCCAGTTCTCTGTGTTGACTGTGGTGGATCAACCACGATGCTCAAACTGCAAGCTAGTAACTGTTTTATTTAAAATATTCAAGTACATTGTGTTGTGTTTCCATTCTTCCTTTGATTTGATAACACGCTGTGCTTTCTCTGTTGGCATAAATGATGTTTTTTAGCCTTGTGGTTAATAACCTGGATTTATTACCTATACCCCTGTGCAAAAGCAACAGCTGTCATAATTCTGTTCTTGGAAAAAGTCAGACAGTCATAAAAGAAATATGATAAAAGGAATATTAGTCCACGCTACACCACTTTTCACACAGGAAGGGATTTTATAACTCATCCATCTAAATTAACTTACTTGATACTTGAGAAGTTTTTATTTATATTTACTGTATTCACATCTTCATTTATCTGAAAATGGAGACTAAAATAAATCTGCACAGATTCTTCACTGCAAGACTGTTTTTTTTTTCCCCTAAACCACTTAAACCATTTGGAATTATTTAAGAAAAGGAACACATGAGTGCATTTTATCTTTGTGAGTTCTCAAATACAGTTTTAATGCTGGTCCTTAGTATTTCCCTGCTCTGGTTTGACATTTGAAGTCTCATAGACTGGTTGATGCCAAAAGGGTTTTCAAGGTGATGGTGTACTGCTGGGATACATATTTTAGCACTGCTTGGAATTGCTGACCTCTTTCTTTTGTGAATGCTCTTAAGTCCAAAATTTGGTATGATGGTTACCAGAAGTGGATTTAGTATCTTTTAATTAAATTTCCTGATTTTTTTTCCCCAGAGTTACAAATATTGACTCAGCAAACACTGGTAATGGGAGCCATGAAAGCTGTGCATCCTGCCATTTCTGCTGTTTCAAGAGAAAAAAAAATGTAGAAATTGTCTTTTCTCACATTTCACTGTTGGAAAATGAGGCTTTCAGACACAGAATTTAAAGCCTGAAGTTATTTCAGTAAACTGCATAATCTCTCTCTGCTGTTGCTACTTTTTTTTCTGATTTCATGGGCATTATATTCTGCATATAATCCCCCCCAGAACACGCCAAGAACTGGGCAGGGAGTGCTAGACTGTGAGTTCTATGATTTTACCCACTCAGTCTTCTGATAGCAGTAGAGGCTCTTCCCATTACTCTTGAACTTCACAGGGACAAAATTTGCAAAGCTTCTTGATTAGTACAAAGCACAAGGCTTAACTGCTAGAAGAAACAGTTAAAATGTACTTATTCTTGCCAAGAGTGAATAATCTGATAGTCATCAAGGTATAAAATGCTGTCATTCTTGCATGTTGTTTCAAGCACATTTCCTGGATCAACAGTAATATGTGCTGCTTAGACATTCACTGTCAGAGAAATATCCTTGGTGCAATGTCTCCTTTTGTAAGACAGAAACCTGAGGTGCTGTGTCTGACAAAGGCTGAGATGAGATGCCTTCAAGCTACAGCTCCTCAATAATCAGTTAGTTCAGACTAGCACTTGGTAGGGAAAATGCCCTCCTAGAATGTGTAACAAGCACATAATTGACACTGCAGGCTAAAACTTAGCTTTGGATGGATGAGTTCTGGATTTTTGCCCCTGGATGTAGCTCTCAGCTGCCTTCTTCCAATAGATAAATTCACCTACTATCATCTGCTCATTTTATTCATGTAATAATATAACCTTCCTCCCATGCAAAGGTTTGGGAGATGCAATTATTAAAGCTGAATATATTCTTTTTAACTTAAGGATGTTTTGTTAGCTCTGGGTTCACCAAAACTTATTAACCTTACTGAATAGGAAAATGGAAGTGTTCACTTTCAATATGTTGATTTTTCATACTGTAAAAAAGGGAAACCTTTAACTTAGTGTCAAAAAAAAAAAATTCTCATCTTCTGTTGAAAATATCTGGATGATAGGATATTTTCCTAGAAACTGATTTTGCTTTGCTCTGCCTTACATAAATGCATTTTCCAATTCAGCCACTAATGAGAAGAGAGAACCATATTATTTCAGGGGTCAAAAATTACATCAATCACTGCTGCAGCCACTGTTCAGAAGGCAGCTGCTGGATGCATGCAGAGTGCAGGATTTCTTAGCTGACCAATCCCTTAGCTGACTAGAGCAAAACAATAACATTCCATGGGTGCCAAGAGCAACGGCCTCACGTTGGCAACCTTGGATTGGAACAGGCTGCAGAAGGCACCTCCTTGACATGCTGGCACCTCTGATTGGGGAAAGATTTTAGCTTATATATGTGCATGGGTTTTACTAGTAAAGGGATTGATAACAAAGAGTATCAAAACAGCCTCTCTGAGCAATAGTTACTTGGGTTAGGGCTTTGGTTAGGGATTCAGCTAGGGCTTTGGTGTAGGGATGCTGCTAGGGATATGCTCAGGACTTCCATTTGCTGCTTCATCTTTTAAGGGCTTCCAGGACTACTTCTATAAGTGGGACTCTGACTCTGTAATGCTGGGGATTCTACAATGCAGCAATAAAGGACTTGAGGGAGGACCTCTGAGACTCACTGTTCTCTGCATTTCTGGAATCTTGTTGATATATGGCAATGCTACCAGCACTGCTAAATTCCTTCACTGAATCCGTATCTGACAAAGAAAGGAAAAGGAAGCCTGTGAGGTGACTCCTCAATAGGAAAGTGCATGCTAGAGACAGTGAGTCACCAAAGGATTAGTTGTGCCATCTAACACAGTCACATGAACTTGATGGTCTGTCTGTCTCTCTCCCCATTGTGAAAGGTTTGGATCAATGTCCTTTGCTGGCTCTGTCTCAGCACACTGAGGATGCCATAGTCTTCAGATGCTACACACTGATAACCAGTTGCTGACCATCACCCCAGAGATGATTTGCAAGAGGGAGTTCAGGCAAAACTACCAGCTGAAACTATCTTTTTCAGCTGTCAAGCTGTCCTAGGTTACTCCCATCCTTGATGGGGGCTGAAAAGAACCTAGCCTCCAGGTAGACAAAAGAAACCTGATCCAGGTGGGCAGAAAGAGACTTGGTTTCCCCCTCCCAAGAGGAGGGGTCTCACTGGGTCAAAGGTCTACTCCACTCTCCCTTCCTGTCCAGCAAGCCTGTTTAAGGAGAGACTTATTTTTGTTTTGGTTTGGTTTTTTGGTTTGTTTTGGGTTTTTTTGTTTAGCTCTTTCTCTTTCCCCCTGCCTTGCCTGGTGGACAAGTCCTTGCTGTTCCTGCTTCCTGAGCTACCACCTGGCTTGCCTCCATGCTGCATCTGCACTTTCCAAAGAACTGAATCCATATGTATGAAGGGAATCCAATGCCAGCTGGGCCTGATTTTATATATTTTTTCTATTTACCCTTTTCCTTATACCTTTGTAACCTTCCCTGTTACTCAAATGATATATCTATTTCGTTAAAAAAAAAAAAAAATCACTTTTTACTTCCAAAGCAATTCCAGACCACTTCTTACATGATCGATCTTTTCCTTTCTCCTGCCTAATTTGCTTTTACCCTAGGGAGGAGATCTAAATCTGTTTCTTTTGGACTTTTGGACTCCAGAAAAGCTTCAAACCGTCACACAAGCCAGAGGACTTGGCCTTGTGCAGAGCAGGGCACACACATAATGTGCCAGCAGTGCTGAAGGCTGGGAAATCCAAAGCCAGCTGAATGATCTCCTCTCTGGGGCATGAGGGAAGCAGAACACTGCCCTGTTGTGGATAGCACTGCCATGCCTTGCAGCACCTCACCTTGCCACCTTGCCATGTGTCCTATACCTGGCACCAGGTTGTTCTCCAGAGGCTGGATTTCTCTCTTAAGTTCAGTTTGAATGAGTCACTTGGTTCTAAGAGTGCTTGTAACAAAAAACCCAAAAAAACAAAACAAAACAAAACCCTCCAAAACCCCCCAACAACCCCAAAAAACCCACACCCAACAAAAAACTTTTCATTGCTGAGTTAATCAGAAGGAAAGAGAAGCTCATCTTTTCTGCAGGAAAGATACAAAAGATGCTGTGCTTCATCTTAGAATCTGCATATCAGGTAAGGTTTTGTTGCTGTTTGAGAAGGTCCCTGAATAGAGACTGCTTTCCCTTTACAGACAATACAAATCACAACCAAGGAGAACCATGTGAGCAGAGAAAGTCCTCTGCATACTGCACCCCATGCAGCAGCTGGGCAGCATCCTCACCCAGAGTGCCAGAATGTGATCCAAGGTGTCCCAGGTGTTCCAGCTGTGGCTTGCCATTACCTGGAGAGGGCTCTTGTCCTCAGTCTACTCACCATGGCCAGTAACTGATCTCTTGAAGGCTTGTGTGCTGTGGTGATCTGGAAGCCAGAACCTGCTGTGCAACCCTAAGCCTTCTCAAGTCAAGGAAACTGTGCCTAGGCAGCTGGCCCTTGCTTGCTCACCTCTACCCTGTCTCACAGTGCAGCAGGTGGCTGGCTTCAAGATAGCTATTCCCCAAGGATAACATTAATTGAAAATATAGCCCTTTGTTTGCTTCATGACTCAGTGAGACAAACCTTTTTTTTTTCTTCACCCCCTAAGAATGTGTTATTTGTAACTTATTTGTGCATTGATCAGGTGAATGATTTTCAACCTATTGATTATTGCTCTGTCCCAGTGCTTTGCCCAACCTCCTGTGTTTGGCTGGTATTGGTGACTGCCTAATGAACTTTTTCAGCAGAAGCTTAATGAACAGGAAGCAATGAATTTAGATAAAGGACTTTCAGCCATATAAATACTCATGAGGAGATTTGTGAAGCTTCTGGGATGCTGAACCATCTAGCCATCATCTGAGAAATGCAGGCGTAGGAAGCAAGACTCCAAATGAACACCTGTTATTCTCCAGTCACTTTCTTAATCTACTATTCTCCACACTGACTATATTAACATTTACTCTGTTTTTTTTTGCCTGATAAGTAGTTTCTCAAGAACAAAGTTTAGTCTAACTGTATCATTTCAAACACTTTCCAATTTTTCCAGGGATTTTTCTTCTCAAATGACCAAGACCAGAACAAACACATTGTAAACCAGTACCTACTGAATAAAAGTACCCACAGTAAAAAGAATGCATATTCATAGTAAATTTCTGAATACAAACCATGTGGAGTGCTTTATGAAAATAAACCATGTCATATCTGGGTTGTAAGTGCATCCTTCTTTTACTGAAAAAAAACCCCAAATGGTAGCAACTAGCATAACAACTTAATCATGAATATTCTTCCAGCAGATATTTTACTATGCATGCATATTAAGAAAAGTAAAAAAAAAAATAGTAAAAAAAGTCACTACATCTTTGTGTGCAGCTCTTGTAGAGCTCTGTACTGACCTTTGTAGAGCTCTGTACTGACCTTTCTACCTCTGGCAGCAGAAAGAGAATGCAGAATTTCTTTGTTTCGTTCCCCAGACTGTTGATCAATGCAGATGATTTGACATCTGCTACAGGGACCCACGACCTGAAATGTTAAAGAAGGGTCACATTTTACAGTACAACACAGAACAATGCAATCTTCTGATCACCACAATATCTTAAACACACATATTTCACATAGCTTTCCTGTGCTCTTTCATGCTTTCATGATGTAAGAGGCCAGGCCTGTTCACTTCGTGTGGTAGGTGTATTTTCAAAGGGTCTGTTTGTAAAGATTTCAATGAATGTTTAATTAGCTTTTTAATCTTCCTTTCTAAGGAAAACTTTCCCAGAAACAGAATCTGAGAAACACCAAACATTTGCATATTTGTATTTCCTTATGGCTTCACTTCATTTATGGGCTGGCAAGGCTGCTTGCCCAAAGGACAACTGAGTAAAAACCCAAGCCAGCACCTTAGGATTTAACTCAGAGAGGATTTTCATGGGCTTGTTTTATATTGTTTTGGTGGAGCTGAAATACACAATATCTGTCTTCTATGCATGGCACCTCTAGGTAATCAGAATACAAAATGTGATTTTTTATTTAGAAGTTTACATAATGAGAAAGAATAATGAGATCCTCTGGTGTAACATTATATGTAATACAGAGTATGGATCTTGAAGTCAGTTCTTGCTTGAACTAGGATGTGGTTTTAGGGAAGAAAAAAACCAACCCTGCAACACATTTCTTCATAAAGCATTAAAATTAATGAGATCTATTGCAGTTTCACTTAATATTGCATCCCAAGGTGGTGCATTATAGAAACTAACTGTGCCTACAGTATCCCAATACACACAACCTACTTTTGTAAAATGTGTCATAAATTTGAAATAGGGCAAATAATTTAACCTGACACTCCAAACATTTTTATGTGCTGATTTGAAGTGCTGTCTCTAGTTTTTGAGATACATCCAGAAGTAGTTGTATAACTCCTCAGTGTAATCATCAAAACCAGGTATTTGGCTCAACTTTTCCAGATTTAATATTTTATTAAAAGAACAAGGAAACATGACAGAGAAGGAAATATTTTTCCCCCTGGTTTGCTTTGTTCAACAGCTTCTTCTACCATTTTACTGGCATCAATCACCATTAACATAAATTCTGCTGTTACTACTTTAGTATCTGAATAAGGACCTAGCAGAGACTGGAAAAGACGATGCAAGTTGTATCATAGAATCAGCCAGATTGGAAGAGATCTCCAAAATCATCCAGTCCAACCTATCACCCAGCCCTATCCAATCAACTAGACCATGGCACTAAGTGCCTCATCCAGGCTTCTCTTGAACATCTCCAGGGACAGTGACTCCACCACCTCCCTGGGCAGCCCATTCCAATGGGCAATCTCTCTCTCTGGGAAGAACTTTCTCCTCACATCCAGCCTATACCTCCCCTGGCACAGCTTGAGTCTGTGTCCCCTGGTTCTGCTGCTGGTTGCCTGGGAGAAGAGACCAACCCCCACCTGGCTACAACCTCCCTTCAGGTAGTTGTAGACAGCAATGACGTCAGCCCTGAGCCTCCTCTTCTCCAGGCTAAACACCCCCAGCTCCCTCAGCCTCTCCTCATAAGCCTTTCAATTGCAGAAACAGGAAGGTCTTTTTTTGTTTGGTAATTTTCCAGCTCTTCCCCAACAAGATCCTGAGCTGAATTCCCCAGTGCGACTCCAACCTCCAACAAGCTGTACACCAATTATTTTGTTCTTTGTGTTCCTAATTTCCCAACTAAAGAAATTTCCCCTCAATTTTCTGTCACTCATATTACAGCTTACTGATCAAACCACACATAGAAAGAGCACAGATATGGAGTGTTCTCCTCCCTTACTGAAAAAAAAAAATGACCTGTCAATTTCTATACAGTATGCTGACTAGAAAGAAATAGGAGTGATACCTATCACAGCTTCTAGATCTGACCTCAGAACTTCTATTATTCACACCTTCATCACCATTCCTAAGAAAACAAAGAATAAGTCACTGTCTCACCCTAGGCAGTGCATTTTCATATACAGATTTCATATCTAATGACCAGACAAAGCCAATAGGTCATGTAATACATGTATGGATCATTCCCTTAGCTATCCATCCCATGGGTAGCTTCTTCCTGGATCCTTTGTTGAAGCTTTTCTCAAAAGAATGTAAAGTCTGACTCCTCTGTCTCAATCCTTATGGTACAAAGCACATTACGTTGGGAGATACAATGCAAAGCACAACATATGAAAAAAACCTTACCAGGCTAGATTTAGAAGCATGCATTAAATGGGGATGAAGACAAGATATATGCAACAGTGCTGCAGACAGTGATCATTCTCTTGTCTTCATCTCTTTGGGCAATCAGTTTCTTGAACTGCAGCTATACAAGGTTGCATTAAATGGAGATGAAGACAAAATACATGCAACAGAGTGCTGCAGACAGAGATCATTCCCTTGACTTCATGTCTTTGGGCAATCAATTGCTTGAACTGCAGCTATACAAGGTTGCATTTTGGACTATTATGCTTAACAGCAACCAGTATTCTCTTGTGACATGCTGGTTAAATATTTGCTGCAAACTCTGCCTCTAAGCAGTGATTATTATTATTATTCCCCTCAGCTGGATAGAGGTGGCAAATTTTATGAATTACAACATTTTTTAAAATTGTGTCAAAACCTTTGTGATGGTTTTAAGACTGTCTTTAATTTTTCTTCTCACAAAGTTTGAGCAGAGAAAGTGAAAGAATGTAAATGAATCAGTATTGGGTGTAAGAAAGCAAAGTAATGATTATTCTTAACACTTCCATTAGAGAGAGAGAAATGTTTCAGAATCACTACTCAAAACAAAGTCACTCAGTCTCAGCTTGCTCGGTTTCTTTCTGCTTCTGTCTCCTGGCTGAAGATAACACACTGACCTTGACAAGCTACGTCTAACAGCCTCTCTGCTTCTTGACTCTCTGCCTTCTGTGAGGAGGGTCTGGGGGAAGTCCTTCTGGCTGGGGATAGGCCCCTTGGGGCCCTTAGGGGGAAGCCAGGGGCTTTGGTTGTGGTTTTATGTTGATTGTATGTACTTGAAAATGTTGTGAATAGTGTCTATTTGTACATATTCATTGCATTTCATCATAGATTGTAGTTTTGCCTGTAAATACAGCTTCATTTGTTTCCAGACTGAGCTAGCCTGGTTATTGTCAGTGTGGTAGGGGGATTTCAGCTCTCACACTGTTACCACCTCTCAGTTATATTGAAGCATCTTTGCCACAGGGCATCTGCACAAACCGTACTGCTCCAGTCAAAGCCTTGCAAAAATTGCTGTGTCTCCAGGAGTCAAAATACTTTTTGATAGAGTGAGACTAGGACAAAGGTTGCACCTGGAATCGCAGAGCACCTATAGAAATCTCAGCCCACTCTTCTTCCTCAAAGGACTGTGGTGCACTGATAACAATGTTGGCACGGAAACGTCGCAGTAATTCCTCCATTTCCAAGGGCTCTTCCAACCTGTCTCATCAGAGTTGACAGAGAAAAAGGAAAAAAAATGTTTATGAATAGTTCTTCACTAGATGTTTGGTCTAGTGGCTAATGTCATTCAGCAAAAGTTTCTACAGAATAACTTGGATCGAGTTTAATTGCAAAGGCTATGAAAATGGCACAAGGTATTTAACTATAACTAATCTGATAGCCTTTGATGAAGTTATGACCACGTGGCTAGATGAGGGCAGAGCAGTGCATGTCATACATCTTGACTTCAGTAAAGCTTTTGATACTATCTCCCATAACATCCTCATAGAAAAGCTCAGGAGATGTGGCACAGATGGCTGTCAGCGAGGTGGATGCAAACCGGCTCCACAACAGAGTTCAGAGGATCGTCATCAGTGGCACAGAGTCACCTTGGAGGCCTGTGGCAAGTGGTGCCTCCCAGGGATTGGTACTGGGTCCAGTTTTGTTCAATACCTTTATCAAGGACCTGGCTGAGGGGATTGAGAGTACCCTCAGCAAGTTCTGATGATACAAAACTGGGGGGGTGGCTGACACCTGTCAGGCTGTGCAGCATCCAATGTGACCTGGACAAGCTGAGAGCTGAGTGCAGGCAAACCTCATGAAGTTTAATAAGGAGAAGTGCAGAGTCCTGCATCTGGGGAGAAATAACAACAGGCACCAGGACAGGTTAGAGGCTGCTCTGCTAGAGAACAGCTCCATGGAGGAAGTCCTAGTGGACAGCAAGTTCTGCATGGGACAGCAATGTGTCCTTGTGGCCAAGAGAGCCAATGGGATCCTGGGATGTATCAAGAAATTTGAGTCCAGCAGGTCAGGGAGGTTCTTCTCCCCCTCTGCCCTGGTGGGACCACACCTGGAGTATTGTGTCCAGTTTGGGGCTCCCCAGTTCAAGAGAGACAGAGACCTGCTGAAAAGAATCCAAGGGAGAGCCATGAGGATGCTTAGGGGACTTGAGCATCTCCCCTGGGAAGAGAGACTGAGAGCCCTGGGGCTGTTTAGTGTGGAGAAGAGAAGACTGAGAGGGGATCTGATCAATGTCTATCAATATGTGAGGGGTGGGTGTCAGGAGGAGGGGGTCAGGCTCTTTTTGGTGGTTCACAGTGCTAAGACAAGGAACAATGGGTTCAAACTTGAACAGAGAAGATTTCAGCTCAACAGGAGGAGAAACTTGTTTCCAGTGAGGGTAACAGAGCACTGGAACAGGCTGCCCAGGGGGTTGTGGAGTCTCCTTCTCTGGAGACTTTCCAAACCCACCTGGATGCCTTCCTGTGCAGACTCCCCTAAGTGGGGTTGGACTTGATGATCTCTGGAGGTCCCTTCCAACCTCCAACATTCTGAGATTCTGTGGTTCTGCTCAGGCTCACTTCCAAAAGTTACCTTACCTCTCCTGCACCTATCCCCAGCCCTCATAACTGCTTTTGGTACTTGTCAGCATGTATCTGAGTAAATGCTCATTATTTCCCCTTCCTCAAAACATGCACTGGTTGGATGCAGTTCCAGGCACCTCCATCCTGCAAATCTGAAAAAGGATCTGTTTTGAAAATCACTGTGATTTGCCAACATCAGCAGTAGGTACCTTGGATTTCTCACAGTAGGACCTGCAATGCAGAACACATCACATATATTTCACAGGCAAACTTCAAAATTAGTATTTGCATCTTCAGGGTCATGTTTTTAACAAGAACATTTGAACATGGAGCCAGGGCCCTGGGGCCTGTCATGGAAGTGACCTACAAGGGCAAGAGAGGAGGGACAGATGTTTCCATCTACATGTATCTCTCCAACAGTATCTTACATTCTATTTCTTAATTAAGTTGCTGTTTCTGGTTTAGATCACCTCTCAAGAGCCAAGTGGAAACTGGAAAATTAATTTTTACATATGGAAGATACAAACAAAAGGAAATTATAAAAAACCTGATTAAAGATTGGAATCTCTATGGAATTTAGCAGGTTTCCATTAAAGAAAAATAAACCCACAAGCCAGGACTCTAAATAACACTTTCTAGAAAGGAAAAAACCAATTCATAAAAGCTCTTATGTGCAGATGCTTGGAAGTACATTGCACAATTCACTATCTGGAAAGTCTGTACACTTTGGTTTAGTAACAGTGCAGAAGGAGGATGCTCTATAACTACACTGAATTAATTTCCACAGTACCCTCAGGAAGCATGGCAAAACAGGAAAGAGTTTTCCAACCTGTGCTGCAGAGTGAGCAGCAAGATGCTTCTCAGGCACCATGGCAGCTCCAGTTACATTTGGAATTTCCTTTGGTGAAAAGGAAATTACAAACCTAGTTGTACTGGAAGATCTTAGGCATAAAATCAGTGGACCATCTGACATTGCATGTTTTACCAAAGTTCCTTGTCCTCCTTCATCCTCATATGCTGCTTCCCCTTGTGCCTTACTCTTCTTCTTTGCACTCTAATCCCATGTATGGAAAGTTCCTCACTGAGTCTCACCATGAAGAAAATTCAGGCTGAGTAAAGGATGCATGCAAGTGCTGCTATTCCAAGGAGGTGTAACTCAGCCAGACAAGCCGCAAAAGAAGGCATTAACTGTCACTGGGAAATCATAGTCAGAATAGCTGAGAGATGGACTGATTCAAAGCTTTTTCATTCATTCTTCCCAGAGGAACACCACTGTGATATCCTAAAATTGCCCAGCTGTCTTTCCTAAATAAAGAAATCCCTCAAGCAATGCAAGCTCCAGTGGCTTTAAATCCTGAAGCTGTATATGGATCCTCCTTCTGTATCTCTAAATCTCTGTCTCTACTTATCTCTATCTCTATCTCTATCTCTATCTCTATCTCTATCTCTATCATCTCTATCTCTATCTCTGTCTCTATGTCTATATCTCTATCTCCATCTCTATATCTCTATCTCCATCATCTCTATCTCTCTATCATCTCTCTCTCTCTCTCTCTATCTCTATCTCTCCATCACCTCTATCTCCATCATCTCTATCATCTCCATCTCTATCATCTCTATCATCTCTACAATCTCGATCATCTCTATCATCTCTCTCTCTCTCTCTCTCTCTCTCTCTCCTTCCTCTAATTGAAACACAAATTTCAATGCAGGGGCCATGTTTGGTGAATGATTAAGAGGAAAGAAGACAAGTCCAAGCAAAAGCAGAGAATTTTGGTGAGACAGGAAAAGGGAGAAATATGGGGCTGTGGGATGCCCAGGTATGATGGGGACCACAAGGGCAGTGCAGCGTTCAAGAAACAACAACTTTCTGTTGTCAGTGTATGAAAATGTAGTTGGCAATGGGTTCCCTATCTTTGAACCTTGGGCTGGCTGATTGTTCCATTTGCTGCTTCTGTCTCCCATTTTTGTTCAAGTAAAGCCAAATTCAAATAAGAAATTAAATTAATCCAGTTCTGCAAGTAGTTAAAAAATATTTCTGTTGGGGATTTTTCCTCTTAATCCTTCCCATAAGAAAGAAACAATAGCAAGTAGAAAGATTTTGTATTTTCACCTGCCAGATTATTTAAATTGAAAAAAATCTCATTGTCCTTGTTCTTCCCACAAGCAGGAGTTGACTGGTTACCAATAATCTCTTGCCACTAAATAATTTGACTAGAAGTTTGATTCACAGAATCACAGAATGGTAGGGGTTGGAAGCAACCTCCAGAGATCATCTAGTCCAACCCTCCTGTCAGAGCAGGGCCACCTAGATCAGATTGCACAGGAATGTGTTCAGGTGGTTTTGAAAGTCTCCACAGAGGACTTCACAACCTGTCTGGGCAGCCTGGTCCTGTGTTCCAGCATCCTCACAGGAGTTCTTTCCTTATAGGGTCTTAGAATGTTTTGCATTGGACTGTCAGGCAGCTTCTGTTCAAGCATTAAATTCAAATTTTCAGAAGTCATAGAGGAATGAGTAATTACACCAGTTTAATACCTATATATTCATCAAATATTGGAAAGTAACTATCTCTAGATTTCCAGGTAAAACACTTATATTGGCATCTTATGGCAAGATTCTGGAATCCAAGACTGCTGAGAAACTTTTGGATGTTACCTTGCAGAAATGTGTTCTTTCAGCTGCAGGATGCTTGCTACATTTATCACGAGGTATTGTGCTTCATTCACAAAAGAGAGTGAGATCTTTGTAGCAGATGCTGGACCTACAAAAACAAATCCAACATTCTAAAATTATCATTAAACACCAGGAAGACTGCACTAGTAATTTCCTCATATTTTTAATTTAGTCTCTGATTCATTTTCATTAAAGAATGATTAGTTCAACTCTAGACTCTAAGGAAAGCTTCCAAGAATCCTCTGAAACTAGTAAATGTTAATGATACAACACCTTAGGGCAAGAAAGCTCATGAGGGGTCTGGAGCACAGCTCTATGAGGAGAGGCTGAGGGAGCTGGGGTTGTTTAGCCTGGAGAAGAGGAGGCTCAGGGGTGACCTCATTGCTGTCTACAACTACCTGAAGGGAGGTTGTAGCCAGGTGGGGGTTGGTCTCTTCTCCCAAGCAACCAGCAGCAGAAGGAGGGGACACATTCTCAAGCTGTGCCAGGGGAGATATAGGCTGGATGTTAGGAGGAAGTTCTTCGCAGAAAGAGTGATTGCCCATTGGAATGTGCTGCCCATGGAGGTGGTAGAGTCTCTGTCCCTGGAGATGTTCAAGAGAAGCCTGGATAAGGCATTTAGTGCCATGGTCTAGGTTGCTTAGGGCTGGGTGATAGGTTGGACTGGATGATTTTTGGAGATTTCTTCCAACCTGGTTGATTCTACAATTTAGTAACTGAGATAGAGCTGAGATTTTAATAGATTTGTAAAACAATTTACAAGAGCACTATCAATGGATTCTCAATGCTCTCTTGATTTGATCCTTTTTGCCACAAAATTCAGTCTAAGAATAAAGTCTTTGTTTAGAGATACTCATGATCGTTGTTCAAAATGACCATTCAGTTTCCAGACAAAATCATGGTAATGATGCAAAAAAAAAAACAAACCCCCAAACCCAAACAAACAAAAAACAAACCCAAAAAACCCCAAAACCAAACCCCAAACCAAACCCCAAACATCCCCATCTGGTGTATCTGCATATTATCACAAAATGTAAGAAGCAGAAGGGCAGCACAAACACAGTTTGGGTATAAACGTACCCTGTGAAGTCTACTAGATCAATATAGGCTGACTCTTTCCCCCTTTTTTAGGGTGGTTATATGCTTGGTATGAAGTCCATGTGTCTGAAGTTTACTAAGTGAGAATTCACAAATATTTTTAAGAGTGACAACACACCTTTTGTGTTTTCCTGACAGGACACACTCTTCGTGGCTGAACACTGTCGTATTAAGCGACAGGGACGACCAAGGAACGTAGAGAACCAGCCTGCAAGCCTTTCTCCGCAGTCATATGTTTTTACCCTGTGATGAGAAAAAGTGGGACTTCATAAAATGTGATTGCCCAGCATCCCAGGTTACACCCATCCTTGATGAGGGCTGAAAAGGACCCCAGCCCCAAGGTGGACCAAAGAAACCTGATCCAGATGGGCAGAAAGAGAGATTTGGTTTTCCTCCTCCTAGGAGAAGGGGTCCACTGGGTCCATTCCCCCTTGCTGTCCAGCAAGCCTGTTTAAGCAGAGACATCTCTTAGCTCTCTTTTCCCTGCCTCACCTACTTGAGAGAGGTCATCTGCTGCTGCTGCTTCCTGCACACACCACGTGGCCTGGGCCTTTCCTTTCCATGCTGCATCCACACTATCTAAAGAACTGAATCCATTTGCATCAAGAGAATCCAATGCCAGCTGAGCCTGGTTTTGTATATTTTTTCTATTTATCCTTTATCTTTGTAACCTTCCCTGTTACTGCTATATACATATAACCCCCAGGGGGGTTGTGGAGTCTCCTTCTCTGGAGACTTTCCAAACCCACCTGGATGCATTCCTGTGCAGACTCCCCTAAGTGATCCTGATCTGGCAGGGGGGTTGGACCCAATGATCTCTTGAGGTCCCTTCCAACCTCTGACATACTGTGATATTTTGTTAAAAAACTACCTTTTTTACTTCCAAACCGATTCCAGACCACTTTCTTTCATGATCTTACCTCTCCTTTCTCCTGCCTAATTTGCTTTACCTTATTGGGAAAAGGGAGAGAGGGAGGGAATCTAATGTTTCTATCCGGGCTTTTGGACTCCGAGTAAAGCTCAAACCAGCACAGCCAAACATTAATTTGCAAAACAGAAGACAAAATTAGGATGTTTATTCTTTCAGTACAAAGTACAGAATCCATATGGTCTGATGACTCTCTGCTGCAAAGTTCTACCTAATTTTATGTCCCCGTTACAGAATCACAGAATCAAAAAGGTTGGAAAAGACCTCAAGGATCATCAAGTTCAACCTGTCACCCAAGACCTCATGACTACTAAACCACATCACCAAGTGCCACGTCCAATCCCCTCTTGAACACCTCCAGGGATGGTGACTCCACCACCTCCCTGGGCAGCACATTCCAATGGTTAACAGCTCTCTCCATGAAGAACTTTCTCCTCACCTCAAGCCTAAAGCTCCCCTGGTGCAGCTTGAGACTGTGTCCTCAGCTTTACTGTTTAACTCTTGAAGTTAACACTCACAAGGTCTAATTTAGTTTTATACAGAAAATTACTGTGAAATAAAGGATTAAATAATCATCAGACACTGACTCTGAAGTACAATAACTGTTAGCACAGACTACAATATTACAATAGAGTATTATTAAAAAGTCCCTCTCTGGTCTGTGCTTTTTACCAAAACAAGGAGAAATCACCTAGGTTGAATTAAAGATTGGACCACGGTGACACACTCTGTGTAATTTTTAATGAGCCCATCAGGTACAATGATTTTAATCCCCCAATTCAATTCATGTTAGTACAGATATTCCATGTTAAAACATGGGACAAGTATCACAGCCCACACATCTCTCTAGCTGAAGATGATTTCCATTGCTAGCTAATTGTTCAGCAAGTTATGCAAGGCTGAGAATAGATTTGCCTTCTTTTCCTGAATGAAATGTCTCCTAGGAGGACTTTGAGATCACCTCTCTCAGTTCAGGTAAAGCACAGATTAGACCACTAGGAAAAGATCCTATTTGCCCTTAGATTCCTCAGCCCTGAATAATCTTAATGTCAATCCTTTGAAAACTAGGCATCTAGTGTAAGTTAGTTGCCTGGGGTCCCCTCAAACTTATTGGAGACAGGTAAATAGTTTGCATTTATTAGACCTCAGGATGGGATGACTCTCACTCTCTTTAACTCTCTTTATTGACTACAAAAAGAGATTTGACTGACACCTAACTTTAAAATGGTGTAAACAGGTAGGAGTAGTGTAAATTGTCACGTTGTTCTACATGGGATTCCTGTAGCAAGGAAGGTGAAGTAGCAGTGTGTGATGGTTTTAAACTTCCAGCCTGAGCTAGCCTGGTTATTGTCGGTGTGGAAGGGGGATTTCAGCTCTCACACTGTAACACGTTGCTGCTATGCTCATCTTGTTGTCCTACCCAGCCAGTGAAGCTGATCTGCATGGAAGCCATCAGCGCTGTGAGACAAGAAAACAGCTCCACACAGCAAAAGATGCTAAGCCCTGGTATTGAGACAGGAAGTAGCTTGGATTTAGGAAATGCTTTGTAGGTTACACAAAGTTATACATGTAGCAAGCCAGGAGAAGTGAAATCACTGAGTTTTTATAACCCTTCAGGGATCAGGTATCACCTCAATGCTTCAATGCTTCTGAGTTTTGACTGTAGTGCAGATCTGTGCCTCTTTCTCCGTTCTGAGACAGGACAGAGTCCACTACAGCTGCAGCTAGACAGTGGTGTCCTAGAACTCAGGTGAAACTGGTACTTTCAGATGCAGGCATGCTGGCAAGAAAGAGGGCAAAAGGTGGGCCTCCACTGGCTGACCTGAATGGTTCTTGTGCCCTTGCTGGTGTTAGGGAGAAGGCATGGTAACAGTACAGGTGAAACAAATTTGCCAAATACTTTTTCCAACCCAAACAGAGGTGCTGGGGTATTTAAATTCTCTCTTGAGCCAATTGCCTCTAGCAGGCTGCTGGGGCTTAATACTATGTCAGGAACAACAACAGTTTACCCTCTTGTTTGCTTATTAGTTTGAGTCACAGTGGCTGCTAGAGACACACAGCATTCTTGGTGATTCATCAGATGTCACTATGCAGTTCTTGTACTCCTGTGCTCTCAAGTGGCTTTCCCGTATCTTCAGACCATTTTCTGAGCAAACACCATCATCTCTTTAAGGTCTTATTCAAAGTCCTTCTGTTGAAGCTCAGTTACACTGATTTTCTGCTCGTGTTTATTTCAGTGGAACGTTACTTTACATCTGTCAGCATTACATTTCTTTTGGCACATTGGGTAGGCAATTTATAAAGAAGGGCCTAGTTCTCATGGATTTTGTTTGCTTTTTGCCTCAAGTTTCTCACTCAGCATCCTATTATGCTGTTGAGCTTCAGTGTGTTACAGTTGGTTCCCCTAGCTAGGTAATTTATAGAACAAGAAACAAGCACAGCTGAAGTCATTGATCCCAAGGGACATAATACATACATTTATGCACAACAGGATCAGTTCCCCTTGTTTTTAACTGCACCTTTGTCTTCTACTGTGGATATCCTTCCCTTGGTCTCTTTGGCCTGTCAAAAAGAAGGCCATGACCCTTCCTATTTCAGCAGGGCACTAACCTTAGACTCTTCTACAACATCAGTAACCTTAACATCACTTGAATCTGTCCACTGTTAGAGATTACACTAGAAAGCCACATGCTGATGGACAGCCCCTGCTGAAATGAAGGTGGGCACTGGTGAATTGCTTCAAAGGGGGAACCTGGTCTCATTAAACCTCTGTGGTTACAGTGAAATTAAAATTCCGCATGTGACTGCTTGTGGATTCCACATCACATGATTTTCTCAGCTACCTCAGTGCAAATTCAAAGCAAACATCTAAGCCAACAGTAAGACAGCAAAATTATTAAGTGGGAAATGCCTTCAGATGGATTTTCTGTTGGATAAAAGCCTTTTAAGAAAGACACTTTATCCAACTGCTTACCTCAGAAAATTTGCAGAAAAGACCCCAGACCACAAATCACCTCCTGTCCTAATGCAATGCACTAGTTTCCTCCAACTTCCTTATTTTGACCCTGGAGGCTCTCCTGATGAAGTGCAGCACTGTTGGATCCCAGCTGTCTGGGAGCCTCATCAGCATTGTCCACTCCTTCTGTCTTACTTCCTGCCTTTTTTATTTGCTAATCACAAGTCCACTCTGTGCAATTTGTCTTCTGTCTTCCCTGTCATTCCTTCTCAGAACTGTAAGTAGCTTGCCATGAAAATTTCCTGTTTCATACATTCAAAAAGACAATCAGAAAGACAAGATACAATAAATAGCATGGCAGCCAGAATATGCACACAGAGAGAAAGATAACTTGGGTTGTTTTACAGCCTGTAGTAGATGGGCTAACCATGGGGAGGCTAAGGATGAGTCAACACTAAGGGAAGTGGGACAGATGGTTAAAACAAATGACTGTTGTGTGAATTCCACCATCTAAAGAAAATACACTCCTGAGAAAAAGATCCTCTTTACTATATGAGTATCTAGTAGAAAGGAAAATAATTTCCCACAGGGCAGATGGCCAGGTCTTCTAATTATTTGTTTATATGGTACCCTTAAAATCACAAAAAATAGTTTGGGTTGGAAAGGGCCTTTGAAGACCATCTAGTCCAACTCCCCTGAAGTGAGATAGGCATTTGCAACTACAGCAAGTTGCTTGGAACCTCTAACAACCTGACCTGGAATATTTCCAGGGATGGGGCAACCTCTGCCAGTGTTTAACCACCCTCAGTGTAAAAACTTTCTTCCTCATATCTAGTCTAAATCTCCCCTTTTCCAGTTTAATATTCCTTTTGATTCATTTTTTTTTCTGTTAGGACTTTCATTTCCTATACCAAAATTTAGGCTTACTGAAACTTTTCAGCACAGCATAAGAGAAAGATTTCTTGAACGATGTGTGGTGCCCCTCAGTGTTACAGAGGAGCAACTGTAGATGGTGATGAAGAATGAGTACACCTTGGTTAGAAGAAGAATCTTTTAGGAGGACTTACCAAGAAACTCAGTGAAAAGGAACTTAGCAGAGAATGCAAATGTACCTTAGGAAGACACTGGATACGCTGCAACTGGGAAAACTTAACGAGACTGGGGAGTACTTAGAAAATATGGTGGAGAAACACTTTCACTGGTAGGAAGTTAATTTGTTCATAATGTCATATTTAATGGAAGTGGTGTGTCTCTTGGTTAGAGTCAATGTTATTTCACATACTGACCTGCAATCAAGAAAGGGAGCCAGGAGACCTGCATGGTTAAGTAGGGAACTGCTGAGCAAACTCAAGTGGAAGAAGAGAGTCTACAGACAATGGAAGGAGGGGCTGGCCACTTGGGAGGAGTATAAAACTGTTGTCAGAGGATGTAGGGAGGCAACTAGGAAAGCTAAGGCCCCCTAGGAATTCAACCTTGCAAGGGAGGTCAAGGACAACAGGAAGGACTTCTTCAAACACATTGCAGGAAAAATTAACACTAGAGGCAATGTAGGCCCAGTGCTGAATGAGGTGGGTGCCTGGGTGACAGAGGATACAAAGAAGGCAGAGCTGCTAAATGCCTTCTTTGTCTCCATCTATACTGCTGAAGACTGTCCTCAGGAGCCCCAGACCCCTGAGGCCCCAGAGGAAGGCATGACAAAGGAGTTTTCCTGGGTTGATGAGGACTGGGCTAGGGAACAGTTAAGTCATCTGGACATCCATAAATCCATGGGTCCTGGTGGCAAGCACACATAGGTGCTGAGGAAGCTGGCAGAGATCATTGCCAGGCCACTCTCCACCGTCTTTGGTAAGTCATGGTGCACAGGAGAGGTGCCTGGGGACTGGAGAAAGGGAAATGTCACTTCTGTCTTCAAAAGAGTAAGGAGGAGGACCAAGGTAATTATAGACTGCTCAGCCTCATCTCCATCCACCCAGGTAACTCTAGACTGGTGATCCTCACTTCCATCCCTGGAAAGGTAATGGAGCAACTTATCTTTGGTGCTGTCCTTAGGCATACCAAGGACAAGAGGGTGATTAGAAGCAGTCACCATGGTTTTACCAAGGGGTAGTCATGTCTGACCAACCTGATAGCCTTTTATGAGGACATAACCAGGTGGATAGATGATGGCAGAGCAGTGGATGTGGCTTGACTTCAGTAAAGCTTTTGACACTGTCTCCCACAGCATCCTTGCAGCTCATCTGGGGCAGTATGGTCTGGATGATCAGGTAGTGAGGTGGATGTGAACTGGTTGAAGGAGAGATGTCAGAGAGTTGTGGTCAATGGGACAGAGTCCAGATGGAGGCCTTGTATCTAGTGGAGTCCCTCAGGGGTCAGTACTGGGACCAGAGCTGTTCAATATATTCATCAGCGACCTGGATGAGGGCACAGAGTGCACTGTCAGCAGGTTTGCTGATGACACCAAGCTGGGTGGAGTGGCTGACACACCAGAGGGTTGTGCTGTCATTCAGTGAGACTTGGGCAGGCTGAGAGCTGGGCAGGGAGAAATTT
>VXBD01004952.1:89090-104464 GCA_013399975.1 Indicator maculatus | reverse complement strand
CTTCCCCATGAGAGTGGTGAGAGCCTGGAATGAGTTGTCCAGGGAAGTGGTTGAGGCCCCATCCCTGGAGGTGTTTAAGGCCAGGCTGGATGAGGCTCTGGCCAGCCTGATGTAGTGTGAGGTGTCCCTGGCCATGGCAGGGGGGTTGGAACTGGATGATCCTTGTGGTCTCTTCCAACCCTGACTGATTCTATGATTCTATGATTCTAATTCTAGGGTCCTGATGAGGCCCCCAGTCAGCATTTGGAACTACCTAGGGACACCTTTCTATTTTCTCATCCTTGCAGCAGGTAAAACAAGCTCTCCCTTATTCATGTGACTACCAAGTAATCACAGTCTTTTTTACCAGCCTTGTCCTTCTTTTTAATTCTTAATATTTTTTAGTATTTTCTATCAGAGATGCTGGGAATGATGAATTACCTATCTGATAGCATTTTCACCCAGTCCACCCAGTCATTCATTACTTTCCACCCTCTCCCTCTTTTCTTGAGGACTTTTGCCCCTGTGTGTTCATTCAATCACATCCTTACTGTCAGCGCAATGATTTTCAGCTTCTGCTCCTCTCTGCTCTCACTCACCTGTGTGAACAGACTTTGCTCTCACAGATCACAGCTTCTTTTCCAGGATTTTCTTGAAGTGATAGAGATATTGAGTCCATGCCTATATGGAGGAGAGCAAACCATATTTGAAACCCCCCACATTTATGCAGAAACAGGAAAAAAGTTCTTATTTTTACACCTGTTCGCAATTACAGCAGCCTCCCAAACAGAATGTGACATTTTTCCTCTCTTTTTGCTAGAATTGTATTCTCTGCCTGCAGGTGGCTCCAAATGATAATGGAAAGAGCAAAGGCTGCAGAAGATCTTGTCCCCAGACCACATTAAGGAATATACAATTTCAGCTTTGAGTAACTTCATTCTCTGTGTATTTCAGGGAAGGAAGCTGGCACTGCCTGAGTCAAGGGTTCTGTTGAAAGGATGATGTTTTTTAGGCTGGAGAGGAGAAGACTGAGGGCTGGAGGTCAGGAAGGAAGGGAAAGCCTCTTCTCCCTTGTGCCCTGTGATAGGACAAGGGGCAATGGATGTGAAATACAGCACAGGAAGCACATGAGGAGGAAATTCTTTACTGTGAGGGTCATGGAGCACTGGAACAGGCTCCCCAAGGTGGGATTGTGGAGTCTCCTTCTCTGGAGACTTTCAAGACCTGCCTGGATGCATTCCTGTGTGACCTGTGCTAGCTTCTGTGTTCCTGCTCTGGCAGGGCTGGGCTCAAAGATCTCCAGAGGTCCCTTCCAACCCCTAACATCCTGTGATCCTGTGATTTTATCACTGTTTTGTCCCCTATGGAAAATCAGGGCATGAGATGAATCACTGTTGGGTTGGGTTTTCTTGGAGTGGTGGAATGGAGTGATCAGAAAGATGAAAGATGGAGGGCAGTGTCATAATTTAAAGATAAAATGAATGGAAACCACTAAAGAGAGAATTATTCCCATATGTCTATCTCTAAGTTTAAACCAGATGAGGAATCCCTGATAAAGAACTATTTTAATAGTTTATTCCATAGGTTTGTTACCTTGAACAGAATGAGTCTAAGAGCTGGAAGGCTACTGGGGCTTACTAGAGCTGGGTTGTTTTGCTTTCTGTTAATTGAAAGCAATAATCTGAAATGATGTGTGGCTGTAATGAATCCAACTCTTCTCCATTATACTGCAACATAAACCAAGAAAGACTGATCTTATCTACCCCAGCTTTATATCAGCATGTTTCAATTTCACTAATTAGTTCCTTTTTATATCATTGTTGTGGAAATAAGAATCAAGAATCTCCCAGCTCTGTGATAGGGTGAAAATAATTTTGTTTTGTTTTGTTTTGTTTTCCTCTTCTGAAGGATAATGAAATGTAGTTCAGGTTCACTATATCCCAATTATCATCTCTGTTCTGTGCAATACAGAATTTTCAATACAGAAAGACATCTATTCCACTTTTAGCTAAGGATGTTAGCATACTTCTGAAGTGAAGACAGAAAAGCTGAGTTCACTTAGGAAAATAAAACACATAAATAATAAATGCACTGGACTTGCTTCCAACAGCTTCAAAAAGAAACCAACGTTTCCATGTTGTAAATGAGAACTAATACTCCAGTACTTTGAGAAGATGAAACATTAGCCTCCTTCCTTCTGGAAGAGAGGAGTTTGAAAGCTTTCACCCTGTATATATTTGAAAAATACTTTATAAGCAAGGCATACTCAGAAAATGTCTTAAAATAGTGTCCCAGGGCTTTAAAAAGCTTTGCTTTTGCACACCAGCAAGTGTATTACATTTTCCTTGAGCAGTACACATTTTGCAGCGATGTTTAGGCCAGTTAAACACTGTTAATTACAATTTTATTCTATCCTAAGGGGGGAGAAAAAAAAAAGAAAAAAAACAGAATATTGCCAGTTACTAAAATGTAAAAGATGTCATTCTCCATGGTCATTTGCTTGATAATAAAATTCACAGATGTGCTCACAGTATTAATTCATATTGAAAGAATCTTGTCTTTATAGCTCCTATTTTCAGTCAATGAGACTGAAAAGTAAACTATTCATGTATCTTCTTTTGCCAGTGTATGCACTTAATCCCCATTATTTTTATTGGCAGTAACACATGGCTATCTAAAGGCACAATAAACTCTGTACAGTGTAATTAGTGGCTTGGTTCTGGTAGCATCTTTCTGCTGCAGTATATTAAAGAGCCTTCACGACACTTAAAATTTCTCCCTCAGTGCAGTGGTGTAACAGTGTGAGAGCTGAAATCCCTGTCCCACACCGACAATGACCAGGCTAGCTCAGTCTGGAAGCAAATACAAGCTGTATTTACAGGCAAATCTACAATCTATGATGAAATGCAATGAATATGTACAAAGAGACACAATTCACAACATTTACGAATATGTACAATCAACAGAAAAGCACAACCAAGTTCCCTTTGCTTCCCCCAAGGGATCTTCCCCAAGGGGCCTCCCCCCCAGCCAGAAGGACCCCCTTAGCAGAAGACAGAGAGTCAAGAAGCAGAGAGGCTGTTAGACTTAGCTTGTCAAGGTCAGTGTCTTATCTTCAGCTGGGAAAAAAAGAAGCAGCAGACAGATGCCCAGCAAGCTGAGAACTGCCCAACTCCCCAACCTTGTTTTGAGGAGAGATTCTTAAACATTTCTCTCTCTCCAATGGAAGTGTTTAGAAGAATCATTATTTTGCTTTCTTACACCCAATGGTGGTTTATTTACATTCTTTCACTTTCTCTGCTTGACTTTTGTGAAGAAAAATTAAAAAGACAGTCTTAAAACCATCACAAGTGGCAAACTAATACCAGCTTGCCAGAGCAGTGCTGATAGTTAGCTAAAATGGAAAGAGAGAAATTAGTCTTCTACAGACATGTCATCTCAGCTAAATTCTATTTGGCTTATTCCTATGTTGGTTGCCAACAAGCCCAGTGTTGTTCCCCAGATGGAGCAGGACAAGAGTTCCATGGATTCCCAATCAAATAATACAGCTTTTAGAAATAAAGGCATTTGCTCCTGCCCACCTTTAAGTTGTTTAATCATTTACTGCTTCAGTTGAGATACAAGAAGCTGTCTTTCTCCACAGGAATTTATTTAAAGTTACACACAGGAATTTCTTTAGCGTTACAGACATTTTCTCAAAGGGGGTCCTGTGATTGCAAAGGTATCTTCACAGACAAAAGCATAGGAAATGCCTGCTAACAAACACAGAGCCAAAGATAATACTCAGGAATACAGCTTCTCAGCAATAAAATCTCACTCCTTCTACCAAAGTGCAGCCAAAGAGAGACCAAGCAGAAGCCCTTCCTCTTCCTCTGCTCTCACTCGCTTCCTTCCTCAGGGATCAGGGGAATACCTGTGGAGCTCTCCAGCATGAAGCAGTGTCTCAAGGCATGGAGGATTCAGCAAGTTATTAAAGTAGTTGCTGTCACACTAAATCATGCTGACATACTGATTTAAGACAGAGAACCACACTAAACTAAAATAAACAAAATTACAGAGGGAGAGGAAAGCATGTGCCTGGAAGGGGAGAGAGAACAGAATGTTTTTAAAGTGGCACAGAAAGTGTCTTTTACCATAATCTAACAGTGCCTCAGCAAAATATTCTTTAAGACTACCTCATAATCCAGCTGTGTGGGATTCACCCCACTGGGCTTTAGGCACTTACCAGAGTCACCTAATCCAGCAGCACAGTTGCCTTAGGCTCTCTCTACTGGAGAGAGACACCTCCAGACAGCAAAGTGCACTCAAGATGGAGATCACTGCCACAGTCTGCTCTCACACTGAGAAAAGCATAGAGGACAACAGAGAAACTGGTAAAGAAAGCAGAATGGTTACATCTCCTTCAGAGGAACTGGATGAAGGTAGCTTGCAACTGCAGTTGTCACCTGGTCAGTTGGGAGCTGCTTGGTTTTTCACATTCAGCAGAGCAATGGGTGCAGTAAAGGTGCAGCTCAAAAGTTTTGCCTCATTTTCTTTTTCTTTTTGCTGTTGTTGCTTCCCTCACCCACTCCTCACCGCCAGAAACATCCCCATCACACTGAGATGAGCAAATGAACTGCACAGGCAGCGTGAGATCAGTGAGAGGAGAGGTACAGTTGGAGAAACAAAAGTCCTTTTGCAAAGATGCATGCTACTGTAGCTGAGGAAAGATGCAGCCATTTGGTTGGGAAGCATCCAGTGGGAGAAAGAAACTCATGATGCAACAATGCTGGAAAAGACCTGGAAGTGGCTGTAGTCAGCAGACTAAGTGCTACAGATCTGAAATATTAGCCACAGACATAGACAAGTGAAGCCTTTGAACTGCAAAACCACCAGCTTGGCTTCTCAGAGGGCTCCTGGCTGCACTGATTGCTGCACCAGCCACACATGTGGCATTTATCTTCAGATCCTGCATCAGCAACAAATTGTTGTCAGGATGGAGGTACAAAAGTAACAGTGATTAACATGGGATTTGCAATGGAAAAGCCAACTCATTACATTAAATTTGTCTGCCATAAAATGATATAAGTGGGAGAGATAACAATGATCCATCCATGCATGTATAAAAAACCGAAGAATTTAACACCAAGAGACAAATCCTACATTTAGACTGCAGTTAAGAGAAAAGGCACTAGAATAGGTATGGTAACAATTTCCTACACATTTATCTGCTCAGTGTCCCCAAGCAAATCAGAGCCATTGTCCCACTCTCAAGCCTTCAACAAAAAATGCCACAGCTTGCAAGTGAGTGCACTATGAGAGCAAAAAATATCAGGACTATCATAAAAGAGGGATGAAGCCATATTATGGGCTAAGGTTATTGGTATCTAGAGTCATAACATAAAGCAAATTCCTTCACTCTTTCATACTGAATGTATCAAAGCAGATGTCTTGGTTTGAGCTGGAGCAGCTTTAGGCTTGATCTTAGGAAGAAGTTCTTCGTGGAAAGAGAGATTGGTCATTGGAATGGGCTGCCTAGGGAGGTGGTAGGGTCAGTGTCCCTGGAGGTGGTTAAGAGACTGGATGAGGCATTTAGTGCCATGGTCTAGCTGAGAAGAGGAGGCTCAGGGGAGACCTTATTGCTGTCTACAACTACCTGAAGGGAGGTTGTAGCCAGGTGGGGGTTGGTCTCTTCTCCCAGGCATCCAGTGACACATTCTCAAGCTGTGCCAGGGGAGGTTTAGGCTGGATGTTAGGAAGAAACTCTTCACAGAGAGATTGGCTATTGGAATATGCTGCCCAGGGAGGTGGTGGAGCCACCCAAACCACCCCCACTCTTCAAGTGAAGGCAAAAGCTACCTGCCCAGAGCAGAGAAAGAGACAGCTGACTGGAAGGTCAGCTCCCTAGATAAGGAGATGCAGGAAAGGGCATGGAATAACAATATTGACAATATGAGACTGAGAGCCCTGGGGCTGTTTAGTCTGGAGAAGAGAAGACTGAGAGGGGATCTGATCAATGTCTATCAATATGTGAGGGGTGGGTGTCAAGTGGAGGGGGCCAAGCACTTTTCAGTGGTTCCCAGTGATAAGACAAGGAACAATGAGTTCAAACTTGAACAGAGAAGATTTCAGCTCAACAGGAGGAGAAACTTCTTGACAGTGAGGGTGACAGAGCACTGGAATAGGCTGTCCAGGAGGGTTGTGGAGTCTCCTTCTGTGAAGACTTTCCAAACCCACCTGGATGCATTCCTGTGCAGACTGCCCTAAGTGATCCTGCTCTGGCAGGGGGGTTGGACCTGATGATCTCTTGAGGTCCTTTCCCACCTCTGATATACTGTGAGACTGTGACACTGTGATATTACAACATCCTGTGTCTCCCTCTTGGGATGGACTTTTCCACCCCCTCAGGAGTCCCTTTATGATTTTACAATTAACCCTGAACTTCCCTTAAGCTACAACAGCAGGTTATCACAGAATCATGGAATTGTTAGGGTTGTAAGGGACCTCAAGGATCATCCAGTTCCAACCCCCCCTGCTGTGGGCAGGGACACCTCACACCACATCAGGTTGCTCCAGCCACATCCAGCCTGGCCTTAAAAACCTTCAGGGATGAGGAGGCTTCTACCACCTCCTTGGGCAACCTGTTCCAGTGTCTCATCATAAATAAATGCCAACCATGTTTCTGCTAGAGAACACTGGAGGTCTGATCAATCACTTTAGGGTAGAAAAGGAATCCATACTCTTGGTCAGCCACTTCTGGAGGGAAACATTTCTCACTTTCAGAGGAAGGATGGTGAATGGCAGTGACAAGAAGTAAAAAGTAGTATTTAAAGATAAATTTCACCCTGGCACTAACCACGGCAAGAGATTGTAAATATCATTGAGAGATGGCTTCCTTGACTGTCATTTTAGTCTGAGAAAGCTTCTTCTTGACTCTGAAGTACCCAGTAGAGCTATTATTGACAGGCAAACATACTAATGGATACCCACTTGTCTGGACAATGTGGCATTAGGAAGGGAAAAAAAATTAAGAAAATACTTGGAGGAGCAGAATGAGGAAATAAAAAGGCCCCAAAGTGCTGAAACTCTGACAATGTGAAAGATAAATGGAGAACGTTTGGACAAGACTTCACACTGTGTCTGCAAATGAGAGGCAGAAAGGAAGAGTGATGGAAAGAAACTGAATTTCTAGAAATTAGTTCTCAGGCACTTGATAATTTAAAAAACTGTGAGAGAATGATAGAATCATAGAATCAGTCAGGGTTGGGAGGGATCACAAGGATCATCTAGTTCCAACCCCCCTGCCATGGGCAGGGACACCCCACACTAGATCAGGGTGGCCAGAGCCTCAAGAGAAGAGAGAAGGCTGCCTGTGCACTATAGTGAAAACAAAACAAAACAGTTTGAGGTGCAAGATGTTCCACACAGAGTTTAGATGAGTTAGTAATACATTGGGAAGAATGGAAAACAGCAGCACTGTGCCAGTGAGGCAGTCTGGAATCCCTAAGAAGAGACAAGGTTGTGTTTGGGATCTGAAACACACACCAAATAACGTAAGACTAAGGGAAGCATCCAGATGTACTTTGGACAAACCTGTTGCAGATAAAAAAAATCAGCTGCTCAGACTTAATTTTATGGAGAGTTCTCAGGCAGCTGGAAAGGACAACTGTAATGTACTAACAGGACTGGAACTACAGATCCACTCATACAACTTTCTCATAAAGGGTGAAAAATCTGAATGCGGGTTCCCTTGTTTTGCTCTAGCTGCTGAAAATGTGGGCATATATATTATTAATAGTTAAGACACACAGGCTGAGTAAATGTTAGACCCCAGGGAAATGATGAATACCATTCAGACACGTGTAAACTTGGCACTAATAATGATTTATATGGAATACAAACCAGTTTCAGTGTTCAGTGCTTACAGCACTGTTAGCAATATAAATAATTTCCACTCCCAAGTAGCAAAAGAGCTTTCTGCAATACTTTCCATAATTCTTTTTTCTTTTTGAGCTTTTGTTTTTTTTTCCCCTTTCACTCAACAGAGAATAAAATGGGGTTTGATAAATCCAGAGAACACCAAACATCATGAAAGATTTGCCTGCTAGTGCAGGTATTAACCGAGATCACTAATGTCTGCACTTATTTTAATTCATACTAATTTCCACTGAAGACTCCACCCCTATAGTCCCCCAGCTGGAAGGAGAAGACCTATAAAATGGGCAGCTCTTTGGCCAGGATGTTTGCTATTAAACTCCCATTGCTTCACCTCTGCAGCAATAACAATCCTTACAGGCCAATGTGGAGAACAAGGCTGGTCAGTAAATTTCCACATCTGTCAATTCATTTTTCCTTCCTAGAACACCCACTTATGACTGGCACACAGGGAGTCACTCTTTACTCTCTGCCCATCCCAACAGCGAGCTAGCAAATTATCCAGGGCTGTATATCACACCTGAGGCTTTCTTTGCCCACAGCTGATAGCAGAATTTGGCCCTGAAGTGGATAAGCATCCACAGAATTCAGTAGTTTGCTGGGTTGTTGCAGGTGTCTTTGTCTAGAAATTTGATATGAATGATGAAAGAGAAAAAAGGATATTGATTGCTAACCTTCTGCCTGGATGACCATAACATTTTTCTTCAGATCAATTGAGGGATTTACAAGACACAACCTTGGCTCCTGCTTCTGAGACAGGCAGACTCCGTTCTGGTTTACAACCATCCAGTTACGGTCATACAGCAAACCTTGGTTTCCCACTGGCCATTTTGTAACCTGGAAAAGAATCAGGAGGTTATACAAAGGTTTAGAAGATGTTAACTGCATTAATAGATTCATGCTGACAAGAGAGGGAAAAGAAACTGTTAATGAAAGGCTTTGAAATCAGGAAAACTTGTGCGAGTCAGTGCCAGCCTTTAATAAGTGAAAGCTTAGCTGCACATCAAAGATCAAGATACCACTGGACAAAGCTGACAAAACAAAATGGATTTACTATAATTTGTTAAGTATTATCATACACATTGATTTAACAGAGCTATGATAGCTGAGTGAAAAAAAAAAACAACCCTGAAATGATTTGAAAACTGCTCTCAGTTTTATACTCCTTCATTTTTAGGACTTTCCCCCCATTGATATTATTTTAATTTACAAAGCCTGGACATTTCATGGGAGTTACATGAATCGTAGCAAAATTAATCAAACCAACAGCAAGTGTATTAAGGCCACCTAGCTTGCCATGGGACAGGAAGGCTTGTTGACTTAACATGCTTTGGGACCAAGGGCATTTGCCATCAGCAGCTCTTTGTGCTAAATGAGCTGGCCTGACAAAGAGCTAAAGAAGTCCTGAGGAATCCAACTCTTGACATGACAGCAAGAAAAAGGTGACATTCACGATTCTTAAGAAAAAATGTACATGTTTTGCATAAAACTGGAACAACTGAGGTTTCTGGTTTAGCTGGGAGCATAAGAGTTTCTCCAGATCCTCTTGCAACAAAACATGTTGTCCTCTTAGCTCTAAGTTCTTTCATTACTTCTGTAACACTTTTTACATTCCATAGCCTATACAACCATACTGTCCTTTGGCTTTTATGTACTCTCTTTTCTTTTGATGAAAAGAATGTCTGCTACTTAGGGCGACAAAACTGGTGAGGAGCCTGGAACACAAACCCTATGGGGAGAGGCTGAGGGAGCTGGGGGTGTTTAGCCTGGAGAAGAGGAGGCTCAGGGCTGACCTCATTGCTGTCTACAACTATGTGAGGGGAGGTTGTAGCCAGGTGGGGGTTGGTCTCTTCTCCCAGGCAACCAGCAGCAGAACAAGAGGACACAGTCTCAAGTTGTGCCAGAGGAGGTATAGGCTGGATGTGAGGAGGAAGTTCTTCACAGAGAGGGAGATTGCCCATTGGAATGTGCTGCCCGGGGAAGTGGTGGAGTCGCCATCCCTGGAGATGTTCAAGAGAAGCCTGGATGAGGCACTTAGTGCCATGGTCTAGTTGATTGGATAGGGCTGGGTGATAGGTTGGACTGGATGATCTTGGAGGTCTCTTCTAACCTGGTTGATTCTATGATTCTATGAAAAAGTCCCAAGGTAAAAGGATATATATATAATTAGAATTGGCTCTGGCCTAGCCCCCTGGCCAGGCTCCAAACTAGGTCTCAACGAGGCAGCACAAAATATCCTCCAGCCAAACAAACCACCCCCACGCTGCAAGTGCAGGCAAAAGCCACATGCCTGGAGCAGAGAAAGAGAGAGCTGACTGGAAGTTCAGCTCTCTAGATAGGTTGGATTGGATGATCTTGGAGATCTCTTCCAACCTGGTTGATTCTATGGTTCTACTGATGCCTCACAGATGGTAACCGTGAAATCCAAAAAGAGAACAATTTTAGTAATGCCTTTGGGTGATTAATAACTGCTTTCTCCTGCAGAACGTTAAAATCTTAATCCCATTCTTCAAACATGACACTGGGCATTTAAACACAGTGCTCCAGCTCATGTGTGAGTTCTAGTTACTGTTGAGCATGGAGAAAAGCTGACTACAGCTGAATCTGTTGAAATTTTTGTAGTGAAGCTTAGCACAGCCCAGATGAATTAGCTGGCAGAAGACCTCAGCAAAAAAAAGTATTGAGAAAAAGATTTGTCAGGCACAGCCTGTGACTCTGAAGAAAAGCATTGCTGGAAGCACTGATTAGATTAATTTAAAAAAACACAGTTGTTTTTCTTTATGTTTTTCTTTAGCATATGCTCTATCCCAAAATACACAGAACCACAATATCCAGTTCTTCCAAACTTTTCCAGGTTTCCCAAGAGCCTGCAGCAGTAGCTTGACACTGATGGCCTGACTAAAGAAAGCAGAGGGCAGGCACTGTGAAAACTCGAAGCTAAACTATAAATAATTCAGGCACAGTTCCATCTACTCTATTGAAAACAATAGAGAATTGAACAATTGAAAATCTTAAAGATAAGAAATGCATTTTATTAGGCTACTTGATTTATAATATTATTTGGCCTTCTTTTTTTTTAAGGTGCTAATCAAAAATTCATTCAAAAAAGGGAAGTTTAGGTCTGAGTGTCATCTGACACCATGATGTCTAAGCTCCTCTGTTGGTACCTAAATGATGTGAACCTTCATCCTGTCTTTTTAGGTGAGGAATCATAGCCCCAAGACTGCAATACCTGCTGAAAGACAGAACTCTTGCCCTTGCTGGAAAGAAATATTTGGAGAGGGCAGTAAGTTTTTACCCTTTAGAGCAAACCAAAATACCTTCCTTTTACAGAACCACAGAATCAACCAGGTTGGAAAAGACCTCAAGTCCAACCTATTACCTAATACTTAACACCTCCTGACAACTAAACCATGGCTCCAAGTGCCACATCCAAGCTTTTCTTGAACACCTCCAGGGACGGTGACCCCACCACGTCCTTGGGCAGCACATTCCCATGCGCAATCCCTCTTTCTGGGAAGAATTTCTTCCCAACATCCAGCCTAAACCTCCCCTGGTGCACCTCCCCCAGGCGTCCTCTTGTTCTGCCACTGGTTGTCTGGGAGAAGAGACCAACCCCCACCTGGCTACAGCCTCCCTTCAGGTAGTTGTAGATGGCAATAAGGTCTCCCCTGAGCCTCCTCTTCTCCAGGCTAAACACCCCCAGCTCCCTCAGCCTCTCCTCACAGGGCTTATGCTCCAGACCTCTCCCCAGCCTTGTTGNGGATGGAAGCTGCAGCACAGGAGGTTCCACCTCAACACAAGGGAGAACTTCTTTACTGTAAGGGTCACAGAGCACTGGCACAGGCTGCCCAGAGAGGTTGTGGAGTCTCCTTCTCTGGAGACTTTCAAGGCCCATCTGGATGTGTTCCTCTGTGACCTGAACTAGATTGTATGGTCCTGCTCTGGCAGGGGGGTTCAACTCAATCATTTCTTTGGGTCCCTTCCAACCTCTGACATCCTGTGGTCCTGTGAAGCAAAGCAAAGCAAAGCAAAGCAAAGCAAAGCAAAGCAAAGCAAAGCAAAGCAAAGCAAAGCAAAGCAAAGCAAAGCAAAACAAAGCAAAGCAAAGCAAAAAAAAGTAAAGCAAAACAAAATCAGTTTAGTTTACTGCAAAGTCAAAACATGTTAGTGTGTACTAAAGTAAGCAAAACTGTATTGTGTAGATTCTAACCTGATTCCCTGAAGTTGTCTGGCTATTTCTGACTACTGAGACAAACTAGAAGGGGAAGGACAGATAGAAATCAGGGATAGCATGGTTTTACTGGTAGATGCTAGCATATGCCTTTATTCCCAGCATGGTAGATGGAGTAATCATACAACATAAGGTCTCCTCTACCTGTCATAAAAAAGGATCATTACATAGTACAGCAGGAACATGGCATTATCCTACCTGCTTTAGCCCTTCCTTCTAATTTAAAAGTACTACTCTTCAATAAAATACCTAACGCTTTCTGTTTGTTTGTGTTGGTTTTGGGTTTTTTGTTTTTGTTTTGTTTTGTTTTCCAGAATTTCCTTTACATTTTACGATGCAATTTTCCATGGCTCACAGCAGTGTCATCAGGAAAGTGAGCACAGTTTTTAAACACATTAAAGGATTAGGTTTCAAACTATGCAACTCTAAAAATCTTAGTGGTCTTACCTATAATTTATCCAGTGATCACTGGGAATTTGCATTGTATTTTAGAGGAAAAGAAAATTTGTCTCCTGTGCTGAGAGGCAATTTTTATACTCTGAAATCTACTGCAGAGGTAATGAAGTTATGAATGTTTCAAGTCCTAACCTTTTTCACTGGCTACACTGCATTGTGTAATTATGCAGAATTGATTGACCTGAGAAATGTACATGTTTAAAACACATTTTTGGGTTTGAAAATAAGAAAAAAAGTGATCTGTGGTAGAGGTTACTACTTTGCTTTGCCCCATTTAATAAACTAATTGCAGGAAAAAGAAAGCACACTTAAGAAACTGAGTGAGAATATTCTGTCCTCTACTTCCTGTCCTATGTGTACAAAATCCATGGAATAACACTGAGCAGAAACCACCCCATGGCCAGGAACAATTTATAAAACGCACTTGCTCCAGGAAGTAACTGGCTTGCAGCAACCTGATGATCTTAATGCCAAGCTTCATCCTCTAAGCTGCCAAAGCACTCTACACTCCCATTCTCTCTGAAGGTCAACCGCATCCTGGGCTGCATCAAGAGAAGCACAGCCAGCAGGGTGAGGGAGGTGATTCTCCCCCTCTGCTCTGCTCTGGTGAGACCCCACCTGGAGTACTGCATCCAGTTCTGGAGCCCCTATTACAAGAAAGATCTGGAGGTGCTGGGACATGTCCAGAGAAGGGCCATGAGGATGATCAGAGGGCTGGAGCTCCTCTCCTATGAAGACAGACTGACAGAGTTGGGGCTGTTCAGTCTGGAGAAAAGAAGGCTCCGAGGTGACCTTCTTGTGGCCTTCCAGTATCTGAAGGGGGCTACAAGAAAGCTGGGGAGGGACTTTTGAGGGTGTCAGGGAGTGATAGGAGTAGGAGGAATGGAGCAAAAATAGAAATGGGTAGATTCAGAATTGATGTTAGGAAGAAGTTTTTCCCCATGAGGGTGGTGAGACACTGGAAGAGGTTGCCCAGGGAGGTGGTGGAAGCCTCATCCCTGGAGATTTTTGCGGCCAGGCTGGATGTGTCTCTGAGCAACCTGATGTAGTGTGAGGTGTCCCTGCCCATGGCAGGGGGGTTGGAACTGGCTGATCCTTGAGGTCCCTTCCAACCCTAACAATTCTATGTTAAACCAGCTGTGAGTTTGTACTCATATCCTCATCAAGGTTGTCCTCCCTCCACTAATCAAGTCATCTATCCTGTACCCATTAAGTGAGCAGGCAGATGGGCTGGGTCTTGCACACAATTAGCTGGAATTTCCCACTGCACACTTTATTTTAGGCAAACACAAGTGATCATGTACTTCCAACAAATCCCATGGCCTGACTTACCATACCAGCTGGAGGCCTGTACTGGAACTTACAGTTCCACGAAATTCTGATCTCCTGTGTCTACACAAGGAGTGAATTTATTGCTGCCCTTTCACCTTTCCACACCAACTAGCTTACAGATACCTCATAAATGATAAAATGGAAATAAAGTTTTTAACTGGGAAAATATTTTTCTAGTTTTCCAGCAACTACAAAGCATCCAAAGGTATTTTAGTTTTAAAACATGAAAATTCCTTTCAGTTCTTGGCTTCTCACTGAAGATCAAGGAAACTACAGGCTATGCAATTATTACTAGTAGTAGTAGTAGTAATAGTAGTTTTGCTTACTAATGTAATGAGATGATCCAATGTTAAGTGTGAGACCTGTATGACAAAGACCACTAAGAGACTTACAAAGGGACATTTTTCTCTATTATTCAATCTTTTAATGACAAAGCCTAGAAATGCTATATAACAAATATTTCAAAAGGTAAAATTATTTTCAGGATGTAAATCCATTTAATTATTGTAAGGTTTCACTAACATGTCTAGCTGCAAACTGCAGTGTCGTGTCCAGCAAGTCTAGGGAAGTTCTTCTACAATACGCTAGATTCAAAAAACATTTCTAGGCATGCAAAACTAAATGTTATAATGCAGTTGGGTCCTAGTTTGAGCTAGAACTAAACTAATTCTATTCAGTGATTTTACTTTTCATCCCAGTCTCTTCTAAGTGCACTTTCTGCCTGTAGCAAATGGAATAGACAAAAAATATCCAGCAACAATTAACTTTTCCTACTGCAAATGCTTGTTTATAAGAAGAACTAGTAGATCTCTCACTGCTTATGGCATGCTATTTAACCTCAGAAGGGTAAGTTGAGGTGTGATGGACCCTGCCTTCCCTCTGGGCCCAGTAACAAGTCTGTCACAAGGTGTGCATGAGGAATAGGCATTTACCACCTCCATGTAAAATTGCAGTTATGTTTGCAGGGGAGTACCAGGCTTCTATGAATTTATCACCTAGAGTTGATTCTCCTCACAGAGCTTGAGGAGAAGAACCACAGAAACACAGAATCACAAAATCAATAAGGTTGGAAAAGACCTCAAGGATCATCAAAGTCCAACCTGTCACCCAAGACCTCATGACTACTAAACCATGGCACCAAGTGCCATGTCCAATCCCCTCTTGAACACCTCCAGGGATGGTGACTCCACCACCTCCCTGGGCAGCACATTCTAACAGCTAACAACTCTCTCCATAAAGAACTTTCTCCTTACCTCCAGCCTAAACCTCCCCTAGCACAACTTGAGACTGTGTCCTCTTGTTCTGGTGCTGATTGCCTGGGAGAAGAGACCAACCCCCACCTGGCTACAAC
Source organism: Indicator maculatus (assembly GCA_013399975.1). Lineage (NCBI taxonomy): Eukaryota > Metazoa > Chordata > Aves > Piciformes > Indicatoridae > Indicator > Indicator maculatus. The sequence goes on along the minus strand of VXBD01004952.1, from coordinate 89,198 downwards.
CTCCCTTCAGGTAGTTGTAGACAGCAATGAGGTCTCCCCTGAGCCTCCTCTTCTCCAGGCTAAACACCCCCAGCTCCCTCAGCCTCTCCTCATAGGGTTTATGTTCGA
>VXBD01004952.1:30112-88834 GCA_013399975.1 Indicator maculatus | reverse complement strand
TTTCCAGACTGAACAACCCCAACTCTCTCAGTCTGTCCTCATAGGAGAGCAGCTCCAGCCCTCTGATCATCCTGGTGGCCCTTCTCTGGACACCTTCCAGCACCTCCAGATCTTTCCTTAATAGGGCCTCCAGAACTGGATCCAGTACTCCAGGTGGGGTCTCACCAGACCTGAGCAGAGGGGGAGAATCACCTTCCTTGACCTGCTGGCTGTGCTTCTCTTGCTGCAGCCCAGGCTCTGGTTGGCTTTCTGGGCTGCAAGTGCTCACTGTTGGCTCCTGTTGAGCTTCTCATCCACCAGCACCCCCAAGTTCCTTCCTTCAGGGCTGTTCTCAAGCCAGTCACTGCCCAAAGGAAAACACCTGAGGATGACATTTTTCAGAAGCTTCTGTAGCCCACATATAGTAGTGGACTTATAGAATTTGTAACACTTTAACAAAGGTTAAACTATTTTCCAGGAAATGTGGGATTACTTTGATTTTATAAACAGTTTAATTTAGTGGGATGTTAATAAGGCATGGAAGTTGTTTGTTCAGGTCTCATTTAATGCTCAAAATTGCTCCTCTGAATTGAAGACATCATAAGCCAAGCTAAATTTAAAAATATAGATATTTTCGAGTAGATGGATAGTATTAGCAACCAATGGAATTATTTAGAAGTGGTAGATCATGGTAATTTTAGGCTGTGCTTAGAAAATTTTCCACAGATCTTGAACAGAAAGTAGTAGAATGTAAATAAATCACCACTGGGTGCAAATAGGAAAATAATAATAAAGGTGTAAATAATCCCCTTGGGCAGATACCTAACATAAAAGTTACTTTGATATATTAACTCTTGCTCTTTTTGGCTTCCTCACTCTGGCAGATACTAACTTGTGCTTCTGCTTGGCTTTGCTGACCTTGAATGTGTTCTTGTTGTAGTTAAGTAACTAAGAGCAGCTCTGCAACTCTGCTCTTGTCCCATGTACAGGGGGGTAGGGAAGGGAACAGGGAGAGGAAGCTATTAGTAGCCCCCTGGTTTATCCAAGGGGGTCCTTGTGCTGTTTATAAACTGTACATATATGCCAATATTGCATATTTTCTACATATTCAGTGCATTCCATATTTTAGATTGTAGTTTGGCTTGTAAACACAACTTCATTTGCCTTCTAACTGAGCTGGTCTGGCAATTTTATGTTGGGGAGGGAGGGGGTAATTTCAACCCACCACATTTAGCAGTATTTTCTTCACCTCCCTGGTCTCTTTTTGCATTAAGAAAAAAAATAATAACAAAAAATTATGATCAAATCAGTTGAGAAGCCATATTTTAAATGCAGGTTATTTGTCACTGGATTTGACCCCAATTTTCACACAGATATGAGAAAGTGACCTACACCAGTGAGTTCTCATAGGGAAATTGTACTGATATTGGCATTCATTAAATCACTTCCCAGTGTGGTACTGAGTAGAGTCACATTCTAGGTCACATGTGGGTTCTACACCTATTTCATCAGGCATTGTTGAAGAAAAAAAGAAAAAAAAGTCACAGCTAAGGTGATGATGTTATTAACTTGGTAAAAAAAGCAATTAAAATCTTCAAAGAGTGAACTTTCAAACAGTGCAGCAACGCTTAAATATCATATTTCTGTTGCAAATGTATTTTTAATGATAACATTTCTTTGTAATGTAAATCAGCCTTCTCTCAATTATAACATGTTAATCAAGTTATTTCTCAATTGCTGCCTACCCATCAGTGCCTCTAAGCCCATCACATGTCACTCTGTAAAGGCATACTAATTACTTGATTATATTATAGTCAAGTTCTTAAAACCCAACTATTCTCATCAAGAGTGCATATTGTGTGTAAATTTGTCTGTTGTGGGGGGAGGGGAAAGGAGAAGGAATATTTGCATCCCCCAGATGCTGTCCAATTGAAAAACCTTCAGAGTACCTTAGCATGCAGGACTTGGTGCTAGAAACTGGAAACAAGGGAAAAAAAATTGTACCCACATGCTGCTTCCTAATATCTCATGCAGATGTGATTCCTGATTGACATGTCTGGGAAGGTTAAAGGAAAACATAAGGTTGAGATTCATAGATTCATAGAATGGTTTGGGTTGGGAAAGACCTTAAAGGTCATCTGGTTGCAACCCCCCCTGACACTAGAGTAGGTTGTTCCAGGCCTCATCCAGCCTCCAGGGTGGGGGCATCCACAGCCTCCCTGGGCAATTTGTTCCAGTGCTTCCTCACCCTCACTGTAAAGAATTTCTTCCTAATGTCCAGACTACATCTCCCCTCCTCAAGCTTCAATCCTGATCTTCCAATAGAGATTACCAACTGACTGAGCCAATTTTGTCTCATTTAATTTGTCTCATTTCATGAAACACAAGCCAAGCAGTAAAGAAGGAGCTGTGCACACAGCTCGAGTTGGCTTTGGTAGCCAGCAGGTGAATGTGGTGCTCTCAGGATTCCACTTCAGAGGAGGAAATTAACAAGCACTGATATAGACTGGGCAGGGACTGGCTTGAGAGCAGCGCTGAAGAAAAGGACTTGGGGGTGCTGGTGGGTGAGAAGCTCAACATGAGCCAGCAGTGAGCACTTGCAGCCCAGAAAGCCAACCACATCCTGGGCTGCAGCAAGAGAAGCACAGCCAGCAGGGCCAGGGAGGTGATTCTCCCCCTCTGCTCCACTCTGGTGAGACCCCACCTGGAGTACTGCATCCAGTTCTGGAGCCTCTATTAAAGGAAAGATATGGAGGTGCTGGAAGATGTCCAGAGAAGGGCCATGAGGATGATCAGAGGGCTGGAGAACCTCTCTTCTGCAGACTGAAAGAGTTGGGACTGTTCAGTTTGGAGAAGAGAAGGCTCCCAGGAGACCTTCTTGTGGCCTTCCAGTATCTGAAGGGGGCTACAAGAAAGCTGGGGAGGGACTTTTTAGGGTTTCAGGTAATGATAGGTCTAGGGGGAATGGAACAAAACTAGAAATGGGGAGATTCAAATTGGATGCTAGGAAGAAATTTTTCCCCATGAGGGTGGTGAGACACTGGAAGAGGTTGCCCAGGGAGGTGGTGGAAGCCTCATCCCTGGAGGATTTTTGCAGCCAGGCTGGATGTGGCTGTGAGCAACCTGATGTAGTGTGAGGCATCCCTGGCCATGACAGGGGGGTTGGAACTGGATGATCCTTGAGGTTTCTTCCAACCCTAACAGTTCTCCGATTCTATGATGGTATTTTCTCTTTCTTATGAAGAAGAATGAGATGATTATTCAAGAATGATTCAAAGTGTATACCTCAAATGCAGAGCAGGATTTGATTGGGTACAGACAAATTTTGGTGACAGTGATGGGACTGCCAGCTCTTCTGCACATTGGTACTGCAGTCTCAGAAACAGCTGCCCTTATGCTTTCCACTTCAGACTCTGGTGGCTGCCAGCTGACAGTTGTCTTTGTTGCAGAAAAATTGTTCCTGAGTTCTCTGTCTGAGGTGTGTGGCATGGGAGACAATTCCTCTGTGTTGTTAAAGGACGAGTGGTCATCTGGGATAGACTCTGTTGTCAGCTTTGGAACAGACTCTGGTGTTAGCTTTGGAACAGAAGGCTGCAAGAGATCCTCAGTGTCCAACTTGGGTAGTCTGGTGGCTATGATGAAGTTCAAAAAAGTCTGTGCATCTTCAAAAGAAGACATATAGCCAAAGGATATTCTCACAGAACCAGTGGGCTGTCCATCAACTAGGTCTATATCATCTCCACAGACATGGCCAGCCTAGTTTGAAAGGAGACAAAACCCAGAGAGCTATTATGACAAATTTTGCTTTATTTCCCTCTAATTTTGTTATAAACAAGTCTTAATTCTAACCTGAAAAATAATTTCCAAAAAAATACAAACTTAGCTCATAAATACAAAGAGAGAATGGAGGAAAAAAAAATCTTACCTGTCTTTACTTACTCAAGCTGGGAAGAAGATACTGTTGAGATGCTTGTCCTATTCTACCCTAAGGCAAGACAGATTTCTCAGAAACATGTCAATAGTCAGAAAGAGTTTGCGTGTCCCAGGGTGGCCTGTTAGCTAGGGTAGTTTCCAGGTATATCCCATCTGCATAGCTCCCTGGGATTTGAACTGGGATTTTACATTTTCTGATCTCTGCTGTCAGAACAGTTCCATTTTATGCTATCAGTGGATTATTCATGGCTTGTGTTAAAGAATATACAGCTCCAACATCCAAAATTACTTCCCTTGGCACTGGGATATGTATAAAATCTGTCCTGCAGATACTGCCAACATGTTGCTATCAGGATGGAAGGAACTAGCCTTCTCCCTAATGTTTTGTCCTTTGAAGAACACAAGTTGCCACTCATGATCATAGATATCTCTTCATTTCATAAATCCTCACACAGCACTTTCTGGAAACCTCTTCCTTAGAGCAGAAATTTCTCCTTCAGTAAAAGGTTCAGAGAATGCTGCCACACACTACATAGAGGACCTCTTCCTCACCCATCTCCCATTACCTCACTAATGGGCACAAAGTTTAGTCCTAAGTCAGCATCCTTATTCCTGTGAGTGTAAAACCTGTGAGGATTTTTTGGGTGTGGTGTTTTCTTTGTTGTTGTTGTTGGTTGCTTGTTTTGTTTGTTTGATTGGTTTTTAACCCACAAAAGTCCATGTATTTATGCATTTCTGTTACCAAAAAAAAAAATAAAGAAAGAAAAAAAAAAAGGAACTGTGAATAGATTATTCACATGAGGGCTTTTTAAAGCAAGAAATGTTACAGTTCCTTGAGGACAGGAACCATTTATACAAGTAGAAATAATTAAAAAAACCCACAACCCTCTATGTCAAAGCATGCAATAAAGGACTTAATATTTTGATCTAGTGTGATGTAGTTTTCTTATCCTTGACAATAAAACAGAAATAACCTTTGCAAAGTTAAGTTGCATCTGTTAATATACACATAACCCTTCTGCTAAATATTGATTGAATGACTGATGAGAAAGGTTCCTGATGTGTGAGTAAGTAAATGAGTTCCTACAACAGGAACAACAGTGTGCTCTTGGAACAACAATGTGCTCTTGTGGCCAAGAGAGCCAATGGGATCCTGGGATGCATCAAGAAAGGTTTGTCCAGCAGGGCTAGGGAAGTTCTTCTACCTCTCTACTCTGCCCTGCTGACACCACACCTGCAATCCTGTGTCCAGTTTTGGGCTCCCCAGTTCAAGAGAGACAGAGACCTGCTGGAGAGAATCCAAGGGAGAGCCATGAGGATGATTAGGGGACTTGAGCATCTCCCCTATGAAGAGAGACTGAGAGCCCTGGGGCTGTTTAGTCTGAAGAAAAGAAGACTGAGAGGGGATCTGATCAATGTCTATCAATATGTGAGGGGTGGGTGTCAAGTGGAGGGGGCCAGGCTCTTTTTGGAGGTTCACAGTTATAAGACAAGGAGCAATGGGTTCAAAGTTGAACACAGAAGATTTCACCATAACAGGAGGAGAAACTTTTTTCCAGTGAGGGTGACAGAGCACTGGAATAGGCTGCCCAGGGGGGTTGTGGAGTCTCCTTTCTGGAGACTTTCCAAACCCACCTGGATGCCTTCCTGTGCAGACTCCCCTAAGTGATCCTGCTCTGGCAGAGGGCTTGGACCTGATGATCTCTTGAGGTCCCTTCCAACCTCTGATACACTGTGACACTGTGATACCTAACTTCTTAAGAAAACTAACCACATTTTTCAAGGACTCTTCAGGACAGAAAGTCTTCCCTCAGAGGCATTTTATACATGGAAAACTTCATCAGAGGTGGAAGAGTACAGTCAGCACCCTGGGAAAAGGTGAAACAAAACCACATGTGCAAATAATTCAGTACAAGACACTGCTCCCAACATAGCAGCACTTAAGAGAATGTTCCAGAATAAGGACTGCTTGACTGCACTACCTCATCACACCACTTTTGGCATGTTAAGTGTCTCTAAGTTTGGGTTTGGCTTTTCCTCATTTAAATATTCAGCTTTGTTGATGTGATACAGACTGATAAAGTGCCACCCATTCCTTAGCAAGATCCTTCCTACATCAATACACCCAAGACCATTGCATTTGGTCATCTGGCATTCTGCAGTTCAGCAGAAGAGCAGCTGGTTTTCAGCTTTCTCAGAGTACCTTGGGAAACCTCCTCCCTCTCAAAAATTCAGGCACCACTCATCTGCTGTTAGACAGATGTTGCAGGAGGTAACTATAAACATGGAAATAGCCACAGTAAATCAAAGCACAATTTTGCCAAGGAAAGTATTAAGGAGCTCTCCTTTAAGAACTCATGCTATCAATCCTGCATATAAATGTGTTTGCAGAAGTTATCTAAATGTCTCTGTGAAATTACAAGGGAGCTACAACATCCATCCTGTCATAATTTTTTATCTTTTGAAGAACACTATTAATAAAATTTGGGATTGTTCTGTATTACTTTATTGCAATTTCAAACTGTGACAAGCATACAGTCACAAAGTCTTCCCTGCTTACTTGTAATATATCTTGCTACAAATCTTTTAGTGGCAATTTATGGAAAAATGGTAGTCAAATAGAAAACTCTCTTTACATTCATGTTCTAACAATCTAACACACCAGTAATCCAGGTAGATATCATTTAAATTTCCTCCACTGTCTGAGAATCACTGTGTATTCTCATCTATTGCTTGCTGTCCAATGCCTATATGCCTTTTAAGTTGTAACATCCAACAGCAATAGCTCTGTAATACTTGCACATCTCCAAGGACCCTTCCAACCTAAGCCATTCTGATTATGTACTTAAGAAATAATGAATTGCCCAGGAACTTCTGTTCTGCAGCACTTCATGTCTGTATGGATTGCATGGAATTTCAAATCACAACAAGAACCAACAAGTTCTTGAGAGCACTGTGTCCAGTTCTGGAGCCCCTATTACAAGAAGGATCTGGACATGCTGGAAGGTGTCCAGAGAAGGGTCATGAGGATGATCAGAGGCCTGGAGCTCCTCTCCTATGAAGATAGACTGAGAGAGTTGGGGCTATTCAGTCTGGAGAAGAGAAGGCTGCCAGGAGACCTTCTTGTGGCCTTCCAGTATCTGAAGGGGGATATAAGAAAGCTGGGGAGGGATTTTTTAGGATGTCAGGTAGTGATAGGACTAGGGGGACAAAACTAGAAATGGGTAGATTCAGAATTGGTGTTAGGAAGAAATTCTTCCCCATGAGAGTGGTGAGACACTGGAACAAGTTGCCCAGGGAGGTAATAGAAGCCTCATCCCTGGAGGTTTTTGCAGCCAGGCTGGATGTGGCTGTGAGCAACCTGCTGTAGTGTGAGGTGTCCCTGGCCATGTCAGGGGAGTAGGAACTTGAGGTCCCTTCCAACACTAACAATTCTATGATTCTAAGTTCATATGTTCCAATGAAATAAAAATAAAGACACACTGCTTTGGGTCCATTGAATGATTTTGATTCGATATTTCATTTCAATGTTTTTGTTTCAATATCTCATGTCAATGAACTTAGTTTTAGTGCACTTAGTTCTTTAACACGGCAACTGAGTTGAAAGAGTACAGCATCACACTATCACAGTAGATCAGAGGCTGGAAGGGACCTCAAGAGATCATCAGGTTCAACCCCCCTGCCAGAGCAGGATCACTTAGGGGAGTCTGCACAGGAATGCATGCAGGTGGGTTTGGAAAGTCTCCAGAGAAGGACACTCCACAACCTCCCAGGGAAGCCTGTTCCAGTGCTCCATCCAGCACCTAACCTCTACTGGTGCATGTTGCTATTTCTCCCCAGATGCAGGACCTTGCACTTGTCCTTATTAAACTTCATGAGGTTTGCCTGCACCCAGGCAGGCAAACGTGACCCTGCCCAGGTCATGTTGAATGGCTGCACAGCCTGACAGGTGTCAGCCAAGCCCCCCAGTTTTGCATCATCAGGAACTTGCTGAGGGTACTCTCAATCCCCTCAGCCAGGTTGTTGATAAAGATAAATCAAATTTAGCTTTATTCCTTAAGTAGAAACTCAAAACCACAGGACATGGTACATCCACTTTAGTTTTTAAATAATCAGAGACTTGTGTTTTGATACAGAGCCAGAATTTCTTCTTCCCTTCAAGCCTTCCATCCCTAGGAAATTCAGAAGATGTCTCCTGACTCACTGAGTCCTGGTGTTTCCCATGGGAAATATATCATGTGATCTCATTCAGAAACTAACCTGCAGGTTCCTTTGGATGTCCTCATTGCTTAAACCCAAATGCATCTGACAGGCTCCTGTGTTGCAGAAGCAGCCTGTGCGGAGCTGTATGTTGTAGAGACTGGCCATCTTGTCCACCTTCCCAGTTCAGCAGGAGATAAGGCATAAGAGAAGAACAGAACCCAGACATTTTGAGATTGTGGTAAGCAACACACAATGCTTTAAAGGTACAGTTCAATTGGAGGTGCATTATTTCTCTAAATTCTTAACTGTAGCTTTTAGCTTTCCCATAAACCGTTGGTATTTTTCAACCTTGTTATTCAGCTTAAAAAAGGAAAAAAAGCAAACAGTGGTGGAAGCAGAAATGCTTTCCTTGGTATTGAGAGAGACTGCACACAACACACAAAGAGAGCATAGCAGTTCAGGTCCTTATCCTGTTAATGATACACCTTTAATTTTAAATATGTGAATAGGCTCATTCGTGTCAGTAGTGCCAACCACAGGCCTGCAAATGAGTGGCATTAAGTGTCTTTACAGAACTGTCACCTACCACTGCATCTGCAGAGAGGAAGAGAGGCCTGGGGCACCTCTTAAATCAGCTAAAAACCTCCCTTGTTTTCCAAGGATCTGAAACTGCAAGTCCTCATTACAGAAACTGCACCTGTGGGATTTGGGTGCACAAGCGCTTGAAGAATCAGCCTGCCCAGGTAAGCGATGCCATCTGACAGGGCAGGGACTAAACTCAAATACCCCCCTGAGTCTTCTACATGAGGCTACCTGGTCCACCAATTCCCTGGTGCACCTTTTCCTCATGTTGTGCTGGTTTACATTGCAAACAATGAACTGGCAGAATCATAGAATCAACAAGGTTGGAAAAGACCTCAGAGATCATCAAGTCCAACCTATCACGCAGCACCTCATGACTAACTAAACCATGGCTTCAAGTGCCATGTCCAATCCTTTTGTGAACACCTCCAGGAAAGGTGACCCCACCATTTCCCTGGGCAGCACATTCCAATGGCCAATCTCTCTTTCTTGGAAGAACTTTCTCCTCACTTCCAGCCTAAACTTCCCCTGGCAAAGCTTGAGACTGTGTCCTCTTGTTCTGCCGCTGGTTGCCTGGGAGAAGAGACCAACCCTCACCTGGCTACATTCTCCTTTCAGGTAGTTGTAGAGAGCAATAAGATCACCCCTGAGCCTCCTCTTCACCAGGCTGAACACCCTCAGCTCCCTCAGCCTCTCCCCATAGGATTTGTGTTCCAGACCTCTCCCCAGCCTCATTGCCCTTCTCTAGACTCGTTCAAGTGTCTCAACATCTCTCTTGAATTGAGGAGCCCAGAAGTGGACGCAGGACTCAAGGTGTGGCCTAACCAGTGCTGAGTACAGGGCAGAATGTCTTCCCTGCTCCTTCTGGCCACACTATTCCTGATCCAGGCCAGGATGCCATTGGCCTTCTTGGCCACCTGGGAACACTGCTGGCTCATGTTCAGCTGCTGTCAACCAGTACCCCCAGGTCTCTTTCTGTCTGGCTGCTCTCCAGCCACTCCAACCCCAGCCTGTAGGACTGCATGGGGTTGTTGTAGCCAAAGTGCAGCACCCAGCACTTATCGAACGTCATCATGTTGGATTCTGCCCATCTCTCCAGTCTGTCAAGATCCCTCTGGAGAGCCCTCCTACCCTCTAACAGATCAACACCTGAAATACAACACTTGACAATAAACTGCCATTAATAAATAATGTGAAGGAGTCAGAACAATGTGCAAAGGCAATAGAAGCCTAAGCCTATATGTGCCTTGTAAGGAGACACACATATGCATGCACTCACAGGATGACATTGCAGAGAAGAGGTAAGGATGGTCATGGTTTCACCACAGCTAAGAAACAACAAAAGGACACCGTGGGGATCCTCTTAGCACAGCTAAGAAAATGTGGAAGCACACCAAAAGGATCTGAAAAAGCTTTGTGTTGATTTTGAGAAGTAACAACAGCAGCTGGGAGGGTTAGCTGAGCAGGTACAGCTAAGGTTATTTCTTTAACAATATACAATGACAATTCATGCTCAGGAGTAGAGGAAAGGACAGGCAGATGGACAGAGGGTACCAAGAAAACTAGCACATCCTATCTGTATTCACAGACTTCCAGAACAACCTTGCACAAACTGTAGTAATCTCCCTGTGCTCTCATTCCTTTTCTGGAGAGCTGGGAGCTTTGAAAATAACCATGCTGCAGTCTGAGAGCACTCCACCATGCCAGTGACACAACCCTCCTTGCAGGGAGCTCAGGCATAGAGTGACAGCTCAGCCTAAAGGTGCAAGAAGGGAAGTGTCAACCATCTCTAAACACTTTTCTGTGAGCTTATGCTTTATCTGCCTGAGGTACCAAATTAAACATTTCATCTACCTTTTCTAACTGGTTTAATCTCTATTTAATCTCTCTTAATCTCTATGAAGAGAGACTGAGATCCATGGGGCTATTTAGCCTTGAGAAGAGAATGATCTGATCAATATGTATAAGTATCTGAGGGGTGGGTGTCAAGTGGAGGGGGCCAGGCTCTTTTTGGTGGTTCACAGTGATAAGACAAGGAACAATGGGTTCAAACTTGAACAGAGAAGATTTCAGCTCAACATGAGGAGAAACTTCTTTACAGTGAGGGTGAGAGAGCACTGGAACAGGCTGCCCAGGGTGGGATTGTGGAGTCTCCTTCTCTAGAGACTTTCCAAACCCACCTGGATGCATTTCTGTGTGGACTACCCTAAGTGATCCTGCTCTGGCAGAGGGGTTGGAACTGATGATCTCTTGAGGTTCCTTCCAACCTCTGATATACTGTGAGACTGTGATATTTTTTTTAAACATAAATTCACTTTGTACAAGATAATAGCCTAATATATTTAGCAAATACTTTCTGGTATAATTCAGACTCTCTTCTGTCACTTATCTTCTGACATCATCAATCTTCTGATGTTAACTTGTATTCTGACATCTGTGACGGTTTAAAACTGTTCTTTTTAATTTTTCTACTCAACATTCAAGTAGAGAAAGTGAAAGAATGTAAATAAGTCACTATTGGGTGTAAGAAAGCAAAATAATGATTGTTCTAAACACTTCCATTGGATAGATAGAAATGTTTAAGAACCACTACTGAAAACAAAGTTGGGGGCAGTCGGAGTCTGAGTTCTCAACTTGCTGGGCTTCTGTCTGGCTGCTGCTTCTTCTTTTCTGGCTGAAGATAACTCACTGACCTTGGCAAGCTAAGTCTAACATCCTCTCTGCTTCTTAACTCTCTGCCTTCTGCCAGGGGAGTCTGGGTCCTTCTGGCCTGGGGGAGAGGCCCCTTGGGAGGTCCCCTCTTTGGGGGCAGCAAAGGGAGCTTGGTTGTGCTTTTCTGTTGATTGTACCTATTTGCAAATGTTGTGAACAGTGTCTATTTGTACATATTCATTGCATTTCGTCATAGATTGTAGTTTTGCTTGTAAATACAGCTTGCATTTGCTTCCAGACTCACTAGCCTGGTCATTGTCAGTGGGGGGATTTCAGCTCTCACTCTGTTACAATACAACATCTCTGAGTCGGGCACAAGGTACTCCACACGAAAATGTGTTGTATGCACAGAAGAAATCTTACACCACTATAATGCACTAAATATGTTCTGTCCCACTAGTTCAGTTCAAAATGGTTCAGTTCTCAAGCAGAGATACAATCAAACCAGCTTCGTATATCCAGACTTGGAAAGCAAAGAATAGAACCAGCCCTGAGAGTCCTATTCACGATTAATGCCTTGGAGAATATCCTGTGCTCAAACCATGTTTCTCAAATCAAAGTTACAGTAAAAGGCATCTGTTGAGAAAGGCTGTTGTGGGGTCATTAGCTTTGTTTTGTCAGAAGACTTCAGTCTGGGAACAGTGACATTTTCTTGACTTCTTTTTCATTTAGATGAGAAAAGTTGTCGTCCTGGCATAATGTGGCTTGTCACGGTGCTAGTGACTCAGGGGTGGAGCTATCCTTCTGTTAATGATGTCAGGCAAGGGAAAAATGGTGACAGATCCTTCACTACTGAATTCATACAGAGTTTGGGCTTGTTTTTGCACTGTACAAAGAAAAAAAACAGCCCTGGAAATATTTTTTAATTTTCATTTTTGTTTTTTGAACTATCATTCCTGGGCCAGCCTTGCTTGTAAAAATGCATGTAGTGTAATGAAGCTTCCCTGACTGAGCTGAAAGTAGTTGCTAGATGATGATGGTGATGATGATGATGATAATGATGATGGTGATGATGATGATGATTAATTAAAAAAATTTGTCAAATAAACTATTACCATTCTTTAATGAAGAATAATTTCATTCTAGCCATCTGACCTAATACCCTTCCTAATTTAACACTTTTAATTGTGATATATATTAATCTGTACTGCAGACAAAGATTAATGATACATAAAATTGCATGAATATTAGAGGAATACAAGGAATTGTGGTTCAGGGGAACACAGATAAGTCATCCATAAATTTAGTATTAATTAAATTCTGTTCTCACCAATGTGATGTACACTTTTCATTGCAAGCAATGACGTGAAGTGAAGAATCAGTAAGGACAGCACAGCAAAACTAACCGTCCCTTGAATGCATGCTTGAATTTTCCTTGGAAATACGCTACAATTTATCTGGTATTTTGTTTCATCCTAGAAATATGCTACTTGGGGACTTTGTTTCTCTCTGCAGTGTTACCACATAGCAAAACAATTAGACATAAAACATCTGTTACAGTTATTTCAATGAAATAAAGTTTATTTAGATAAAGCACATCTTTAAATTTGCCATAAGGAGCAATAATGTGTATGGAGCTCAGGCTTATGAAATACAGAATGCTGCAGCTGACTTTTGGGAGCCAGGAACACGTTCATCAACGGAGGCACAAAAGCATAAATGCTAATGGTAAGTACAGGACTTAATGTACTCCAATTGTAAGCTTTGGTGATTCTCTGCATCTGGTATTTGAAAGTATTGTCTTTCAGAGTTTAAAGACTACAATGAAATTGCAAAACACATGCAGAAATCTTGCAGCCTTTTTAGTGATTTCACTCAGTGAGGACATAGAATCAACCAGGTTAGAAGAGACCTCCAAGATCATCCAGTCCAATCTATCACCCAGCCCTATCCAATCAACTAGACCATGGCACTAAGTGCCTCATCCAGGCTTCTCTTGAACATCTCCAGTGATGGTGACTCCACCACCTCCCTGGGCAGCCCATTCCAATGGGCAATCTCTCTTTCTTGGAAGAACTTGCTCCTAACATCCAGCCTATACCTCCCCTGGCACAACTTGAGACGGTGTCCTCTTGTTCTGGTGCTGGTTGCTTGGGAGAAGAGACCAAACCCCACCTGGCTACAACCTCCCTTCAGGTAGTTGTAGACAGCAATGAGGTCTCCCCCGAGCCTCCTCTTCTCCAGGCTAAACACCCCCAGCTCCCTCAGCCTCTCCTCATAGGGTTTGTGTTCCAGACCCCTCCCCAGCTTCGTTGCCCTTCTCTGGACACGTTCCAGTACCTCAACATCTCTCTTGAATTGAGGAGCCCAGAACTGGACACAGCACTCAAGGTGTGGCCTGACCAGTGCTGAGTACATGGTAATAAAGCCATCACAACATCTTGAGTTCCATCTGCGTCTCAAAGACCCTTTGCATTCATCATTTTCAGAGCCTCCTGACTGTGGGCCAAGCCCTGTAGATTACTTCATATCCCAACACTTCTGATGTCAGATCATTTTGACTTTTGACAAGCAAAAGATGCTTTTCACACTTCCAGACTTTAGTCTCAAAGTTTAGTGAAGTTATGTGAATGAAGTTAACCTATATCCATTTTTAAAATAAGTTTGGTTTTGGTTTTGTTGCTCATTTGTTTTTTAGAGATAACTCTTTTTTAAGCACAGTTACCTTCCTCAGTGCGCCTTCCTTTAGAGTTGTCAGACTGGCCAAATGCTCACAGTCAGGTTTTTTTTTTCATAGTCCTCTAGCTGGTAAATACTATCATAATTTATACATTGTTTTAATAGAAAAATATTAAGGTGAAGCATCTTTTTCCCCCTGGTTGTAAAGCATTTCTCTACAACAGTCCCTCTTGGATATGTGGTATTTTACTTCACACTCAGAAACTAGACAGCTCCAAAAGACTATAATGCAGGTTGTTATGGTTTGAGGCTAGGTGCCTTTAAGAACCATGAAGTTACAGACCGACACTAGAAAGAACCAGGAGTTGGACAGAAAATTGCAATCTTTTTTTATTTCATTCCCATAAGCCCTGCATCTCCATAAAAACAAACAGCACAAGATGTTCTCCCCCTTCTGTTCCCCTTTCCTTCTCTCTCCTTGCTGGCTGGCTCCCTTATCTTTGCATGGGAGCTGGGTCTGAAGTGGCCTGGCTGGGGCCTGAAGATGGTGAGCTGGATTTCAGCTGTGTCACTCAGGTTTGGTAAATGGGGAGGGAAGGGGTAGAGAGGTATGCAGGAAGGGGATGGGGAGGGTGCATTTCAGGCCTGGGGGGTTTGGCCTGGTTTGGTGGAGGTTGGGGAAAATTTGGCTTACTGGGCTTCTGTGTTAAGCCCAGGCTATGGATCTTGTGTATTGAATCTGTTTTTGCACTGTGGCATGTAGTTTATGACTAGCACTTCCATTTAAACTTCCCAATCCAATGCAATCCAATCCCTGTGTGGAGTATTTTCCTTAACTCCTTTGAGAAGAGTTAGAGAGCCTGTCTTACTCTTTAAACTGAGACACAGATATGTTCAGTTTCCCATTCTGTGTCACACAGCTGCAGCAGTGACTTCTCTGCCTTTGCTACATGACTGACTTGTGCTGTCTATTTGCTTCAGAGCCTCTGTGGTGGTCAGCTGAAAGATGAAAGCCTTTCTCTGCCTTCAGGTTCCCTCAAAATACATCTGAGGATGAGGTCTACTGTAGGTAGATACATACTAAGTGATAGTAAATATTTACAATCAGCAGATAGTTTTGCATTATTTCTAATCAATTAAGTAGAAAGCTTTCACTAAGAAGGATGGATTCTTCAGGACCCCTTACTGAAGGCATTCCCATAGGATACCATTCTGTAGCTCTTATTCAAGCAAGTGCTTCTTATTTGTGCAAGTTATTTTACTGAGTATTGCAAGAATTATTCATGTCACTAAAGGAACTTTTTATAACAGATGATGAAGCATCCCCCCCAAAAAAAAAACAAGCCTCAAATCACATCAACCAATACTGGCAGGTAGTCTTGTTCAGAGCAATTTGTTTGTGTGATGAATTTGCTCATTATGAGAATTCCACCTCATACACTGATGGCTGGTTATAAAATAGGCTTCACGACAATGCTCTCCACATCCACTGGTAAATTAATTCACTGATTCATGGCGTGGAATTGGAAAGAAAGTAAGCTAGCCCTTTCTGTCATCCAGCATTTGACTGTGGAATGTTGTTGCTGATGCAAATGCATACTTCATCTTGTTTAATGCAATTTAATAAGAAGTAGGTCAGAAGAAAAAAAAATAAATCAGTACTGGTTTCTAAGTTGCTTAGTAGGACAAAAAAGGCATTTAGGCTGAGTTACCATATACTTAAATTGGTTTAACTGCATGATCTCCTGCAAGAGTGGCATTTTTTCCCCATCACAGTGAAAGGATTTCTGTGTGGGTAGGTTCCCATAGTATTGATGAATCTGATCTTCTCCTTATGTCTCTTGCTGTTGACAATGGGTTAAACTAATGGGAGTTGTGGATGTAAACCTCTCTTCAGTCTATAACTATTCTTCACTCACTCTGATCAGAGAATCATAGAATTGTTAGGGTTGAATGGGATCTCAGCAATCATCTAGTTCCAACCCCCCTGCCATGGGAAGGGACACCTCACACTACATCAGGTTGCCCAGAGCCACATCCAGCCTGGCCTTAAACACCTCCAGGGATGAGACTTCTACCACCACCCTGAGCAACTTGTTCACCACCCTCATGGTGTAAAACTTCTTCCTAACATCCAATCTGAATCTACCCACTTCTAGTTTTGCTCCATGCCCTGTAGTCCTATCACTACCTGACATCCTAAAAAGTCCCTTCCCAGCTTTCTTGTAGGCCTCCTTCAGATACTGGAAGGCCACAATAATGTCTCTTCCTTAAAACCCCTTTGGTACTGAAGTTTGCTGAAATTGCCAAACTCAGTTCCTGACTTATCAGGAACTTTGCAGTTGATGTGATAATTTTTCCTTCTGGTTTCAAAGACAGTCAAACATCAAGTAAAACTAGGTGGGAAAGAAGAAAGATGGAAATATCAGCGTAATTCAGGATGTTTGGGTTGGCACTCTGCAGGAATTCTAATTCAGAAAATGCCATACACATAGCAAACTTCAGGTCCTCCATGCCTAAGGACCAACAATAACTTTATATCCTGTACTCAGCTCTGGTTGGCCCACACCTTGAGTACCGTGCCCAGGTCTGGGGTCCTCAGTTTGAGAAAGATGTTGAGATAATTGAACATGTCCAGAGAAGGGCAGTGAGGCTGGGGAGAGGTCTGGAGCACAGCCCTGTGAGGAGAGGCTGAGGGAGCTGGGGGTGTTTAGCCTGGAGAAGAGGAGGCTCAAGGGAGACCTCATTGCTGTCTACAACTACCTGAAAGTTTGTAGGCAGGTGGGGGTTGGTCTCTTCTCCCAGGTAACCAGTGACAGAATGCGAGGACACAGTCTCAAGCTGTGTGTTGAAGTTTAGGCTGGAGGTGAGGAGAAAGTTCTTCACAGAAAGAGAGATTGGCCATTGGAATGTGCTGCCCAGGGAGGTGGTGGAGTCAGCATCCCGGGAGGTGTTTAAAAAAGGATTGGACATGGCACTTGAAGCCATGGTTTAGTTAGCCATGAGGTGCTGGGTGATAGGTTGGATTTGATGATCTCTGAGGTCCTTTCCAACCTTGTTGATTCTGTGATTCTATGTTTCTGTGGTCTAGAAAGTAGAATATACTTTAGGGATGGGGTGGTTATAAGGAAGAAATGAAGCAGAGTCTTTATTGTTAATGCATGACCATAAATTTTCTAGGTTTGAAAAATTTTTTTTTTCCTCTTTGTAGTACATGTGGCAAATAAATTAGGGCTTGGACTTATCTAAAACTTATATAAACTTCATGAGTCCAAGGCTCATCTATTTGAAACTAAACAGTCTGAGGAGCAGGCTAAACCCTTTGTTTTCTTGGATTTGGCATCTCTGTGGCCACATGGCATTTCATTTTAGCTTGTTCTTTTTTTTAAAAAAAAATTGTATTCAGTGATAATGGAAGTGTGGTTTGTTAAAATGACTCAAGGCAAGGACAGATTGTGGGAAGAAAAGCAAAGCAAAGCTACCAAAGTCCTCTGTGGCTTCCGAGCCCTGACTTTGACAGAGTTTTTGCTTGTGAGTGAAAAAGGTCTGCATCTCATTGTGCATCCCTAGCTATTTGGTTGGCTAAAGGCTTTGAGTCAGACTGGTACTAGTCAGAGGAGTAGACATCAGAGGCAAATCAGACAGAAGACTAAGGCATAACTCATCACGAGAAGGGTTAAAGGGGATCGGAGCAGACTAACAAAAATGTGCAGTGAATGAAACTGAAAATCTGCTGACAGAGATTTAATTCATGTCTCAGTCAAAACCCTTTCCACCTTTTCCTCTTTCTCTTACATCACTTAAATCCTCCTTTGTCTGTATTTATCCACTGAAAACAGGGATAACAGATCAAAGGGAGCTTGTATTGTTAAGATTCCATGATGGACTGTGTTGAAATATTACTTTAATTACATCCATACAGGGGGCTATACAGGACTTGTGAGGGGGACAGGAAGATACAAGTAAGGTCACAGAGAAGGTGGAGCTAGGCTGTCTTTGTCTTCAAAAGATTCAGATGGTGAACTGAAACTGCACACTGCCCACATTCAGAAGCAGCTTACCCACTTTTACCAAGAAGAAGAAAGAAGCCCAGCAGAGGATGTGAAAAGCGTAGGGCTTTTGCCATGTGGTTTCTTTTCACATTTCTCTGTGTAAAAAGGTCTTTCATCTAGAGCCACACTTGGCTCTTGTTACTAAACAGAAAATATTTAGACTCAGTCATTCATCAGAGATTCTTTCATTGGAACAACAATGAGGATTTTTCTTTTATCTCCTTTTCAGTTTCCTTAGCAACATGCAGGGACACTCCAGAGAAGCAGTGTCAGGCAACAGTCTGGGCTTTCATGGAGCTTTCTAACCTTGACCAGGTTGATCAGTTTAATTGCAGACAAGTTCAAGAGTCCTGTCTCACATACACCATTGTCCCACCACAATGAGATATTACAGAAACAACTCAGCATGTATTTTGCCATCACTTCCTTGGCAAGAAGAGAGCTTTACTACCTACTGACTAGGCGTGCTATTATCACACTGAGGCTCTCACCTTGAGTACTCTGTCCAGTTCTGGGGCCCTCAGTTTAAGAAAGATGTTGAGTTGCTCAAACGTGTCCAGAGAAGGGCAACAAGGCTGGGGAGGGGTCTGGAGCACAGCCCTGTGAGGAGAGGCTGAGGGAGCTGGGGGTGTTTAGCCTGGAGAAGAGGAGGCTCAGGGGAGACCTTATTGCTGTCTACAACTACCTGAAGGGAGGCAGCCAGTGACAGAACAAGAGGACACAGTATCAAGGTGTGCCAGGGGAGGTATAGGTTGCCTGTTAGGAAGAAATTCTTCCCAGAAAGAGAGATTGGCCATTGGAATGGGCTGCCCAGGGAGGTGGTGGAGTCACTGTCCCTGAGAGTGTTTAAAATAAGACTGGAAGAGGCACTTAGTGCCATGGTTTAGATGATTAGATGGTGTTGGGTGATAGTTTGGACTTGATAATCTCAAAGGTCTTTTCCAGCCTGGTTAGTTCTGTGATTCTGTGAGTACACCATCTCCTAATGCTCACTCAGAGCTGTTTGTTGTAAGGGCTGGTTTTGAGTGGCTAGTGCCACTGGAAGCAGAGATCCAGATTGTAATGGCATTTCTTGCCAGTTTGAAGCAATAAAGCATCACTTATTGGCAAGGCAGTGTGGTTTGCTGCATTGCTGCTATCTCCCTACTTACCAGACATTTACAGTGCAACTGGAAACTAATTGGAAGCAAGGAAATTAGTGGAAGTTCAACAGGAATCTTCACAGTAATATTTTTCTCTTTGTAGTCCTGTTTGCATTCTTAATGTGCTGCTCCATCTGCCATCTCCGGCTTCCTGAAATCGATGACTAAATCTATAGCTGAAATCAATAATGAATAATCACTCCAGAAATTTCGAGGTAGCTATTGGGAAGATGGCCAAAAATCCCATTAAGCATGTTAAGAACTCTTTTATCTCCCTGAGTCATCAGAATAAATATAATGAGGGGATATGCTTCTAAAAGCATTAGTGTAAGTGACTCAAAGTTGTTGGACTGCCTCTGCACAGATGTCCTTAGCTTTTTTTTTATTAGAATTACCAAATGCTGCTGCTCTTCACCTGCAGAACTGAATGATTGTTTCACCACAAAAGTAAAGAGTAACAGATGGAAAAAACATAAAAGAATTAAGGTTTGAAGAATGACAAAGATCACTTGCTTAAGAACTTTCCATGAAGATTTGTTTCACATAGATTAAATAAAGTAGAAATTATCCCTCATTGTTGCTTAACAGCAAACCACTTTTGCCTGTAGGGACATGGTATGAATTTCTAAACAAGTCCTGGTAACTATTACCAGGCTTTGGTCAGTAATCTGATCAAACTGACCTGGTAACAGCATCCTGTGAAATGCTACAGCTCCTAGTTTCCCACTCTCCACCTATATATCAGTGTTCCAGTGCACTGGAACTGATCTACCAGAGAAACTGAGGGCACCATCTAAGACAGAAAAAAAGCAATTACTTTAAGAAATTTACCTTCTACAGGTATTGCACAGTCCCTTTATCATGTAACAATAACTAGTGATGTTAATATGTATTCAGCCAGCTGTGTGTATATCTAAATGTATACACCACTTGAGAGATTTGCCAATATTTATCATATTTCCACTTCAGCTCCTGTGAGGTTAGAATACATGGGGGAAAGAGACACTAAATCCTTCAAGGCAATGCTCAAAGACTACAGCAGAAGGAGGAGATTTCACCTGGCCATTGTCAGGTCCTGGCTACTAATCTAGGTAAGCAATTTATTAACACATCACTGAAGAAAAAGGAAGCTCTCACTGAATCTTTCCTTACATTAACTCAGGGGAGTTTGAGATAGAAGGAAGATGGGAGAGACAGTGGGCAGAAGCCACAATAAAAGCAGTCATCAAATTGCATTATAGATTTTTACTGAAGGAACACACACTGGGAGTTATGTGCAGAGAAGTGTTGATTTTATTTTTTTTTTCTTGAGAAATGGATAAAGAAAGATGCTTGAAGTCTGGACCTCCCTTCACTCTGTCTGGGTGGATGAGAGTGAGCCAGGATATGCTAATGTAGGCTCCTAGACAAAGCTGATCATAATCTGTCTAAGCAGGGTTCTCAGTCTTGAGAGGAAAAACTCATCCATATGCAACACTGCAGAAGAGCCTTCCTTAAGCAAACCAAAATGTTTACATCCCCTGCCTTTGGCAGCTGATTGTAAATAGACAACCTGCTATAGCTTCACACAAGTGTGGAGTGGCAGGCAAGCAGGCTGAGACTGCTAATGGACTGATGCTTGTCCCCTTCCTGGCAGGATTTTTAGGAGCCGTGACAAGTATATACGGATACCAAGGGAACTTTTGCAGGTGATACAATCATAGCAAGCTACTTCTGCTTAGCTTCAGGCTCCAGGCAAAAGAGGCTGAAAAAGCAAGTTGGGAAATGGGAGCTGGTAATCCATAGCTGAAATGATGGCCATTTCTCAAAAGATAGTTATGATGGTTTGGTGACTTTTTTTTTTTTTTTCAGCCCATGAAACACAGGAGAAAAAAAATTTTGTTTCAGAGTGAAAAAGAAAAAATGGTTAATAAGGGAAGTGCAGTTTTTCACTGCAGGCAGAAAACACCAAATTGAGAGGTATGAGCTCTCAAGGGCATAGAATTGAACAAAGGTTTCAGGTGAAATTTCATCTGCTCTCCTCCACTTCTTACCCCTTTTCCCTCGTTCAGCTCCCAAACTGACTTTGCAGAATGACATGTGGAAAAATGATACAGTTATTCTGCAATTATCTACTGAACTGATGAAGAACATTTCACAGTTCTCTTCTCCCCATCAGATCAAAGAGAAAAGCTTAATATCTGCACAAAAGGTATGCCATGGGTTGAGTTGACTCTACAGATGTGTACTCAATGCCATGCTGCCAACATGCCAGCTTCAAAATGAAAGTGCTTGGCTGGAGTAAAGTATCACAGGGCTTGAAGTTCAGATTACAACATGAGAGGCTTCCTGCTCCGATTGTTCCTTCCAGTTTCTAGTTTCAGGTTGTTGGTCTTTGCTGCTGAGCTGGCTGATGCAGGCTTGGGTGGGGGGAACCATTTTATTGTTGGCTTCTGCTGCTGCTTATACTTTTGCTGAGGTAGTTGTAGAGTGTTTGATCTCATTAAACTCCTTATCTCACCCAAGAGGGGGTTTTGGTGTCATTTTCCCTTCTGTCAGTGTGGGGTATGGGGAGCTTGTGAGAGTAGGCTGTGTTAACCCAAAACAAGATCCCTCACTGCAGAGCTGGTGACTTTTTTCCAACTCTGCAAATGGAAGAGAAGACACAGCTGTGCTCTTTGACCTTTTGTGTAAGAAAACTGCCTTTTTTTTTTTTTTTGGGTGTGTGTATTATTATTGATGCAAATCAACATTGTTCCCTTACAGCTGTTCAATCTCCCCTTTGGCATTCAAAATCCATGTGGGAAACTCACGGAATCCTGTGCAAGGCTTTGATACAAAAGGATGGCAAGAAAGCAAACTGAAGCAGAGTCATTGCTGTCAGTGTTTCAGAGACAGGAAGGACTTGGGAATTTATAAACACATAATATTCCTAAATGCTGAAGACTGCAGATGAGATGGGATGAGATTTAACAAGGCTAAGTGCAGGGTTCTACATTTTGGCCACAACCCCAAGCAGTGCTACAGGCTGGGGACAGAGTAGCTGGAGAGCAGCCAGACAGAAAGGGACCTGAGGGTGCTGGTTGACAGCAGCTGAACATGAGCCAGCAGTGTGCCCAGGTGGCCAGGAGAGCAAATGGCATCCAGGCCTGGATCAGGAATAGTGTAGCCAGCAGGACAAGGGAGGTTATTCTTGCCCTGTACTCAGCCCTGGTCAGGCCACACCTGGAGTGCTGTGTCCAATTCTGGGCTCCTCAATTCAAGAGAGATGTTGAGGTACTGGAAAGTGTCCAGAGAAGGGCAACAAAGATGGGGAGGGCTCTGGAACACAAACTCTATGAGGAGAGGCTGAGGGAGCTGGGGGTGTTTAGCCTGGAGAAGAGGTGGTTCAGGGGAGACCTCATTGTTTTCTACAACTACCTGAGGGGAGGTTGTAGCCAGGTGGGGGTTGGTCTCTTCTCCCAGGCAACCAGTAGCAGAACAAAGGGGCACAGTCTCAAGCTGTGCCAGGGGAAGTTTAGGCTTGATGTTAGCAGGAAGTTCTTCCCAGAGAGATAGATTGGAATGGGCTGTCCAGGGAGGTGATAGAGTCACTGTCCCTGGAGATGTTCAAGAGAAGCCTGGATGAGGCACTTAGTGCCATGGTCTAGTTGATTGGATAGGACTGGGTGATAGGTTGGACTGGATGATCTTGGAGGTCTCTCCCAAAGCTTTTGAATGACTATTGGTGTTTGGAGCCTGAAACTCCCTTTTCTTTAATTGTTTTAATCACCATTTAGAGAAAAGCAATTAAACCAATAATTAAACTGTCAATTAAACTAATGATACATGTAGTACACAAAGCAAGATTACTCCAAATCACAGTCTTACAGTATATCAGAGGTTGGAAGGGACCTCAAGAGATCATCAGGTCCAACCCCACCAACCAGAGCAGGATCACTTAGGGCAGTCTGCACAGGAATGCATCCAGGTGGGTTTGGAAAGTCTCCAGAGAAGGAGACTCCACAACCCCCCTGGGCAGCCTGTTCCAGTGCTCTGTCACCTTCACTGGAAAGAAGTTTTTCCTCATGTTGAGCTGAAATCTTCTAGGTTCAAGTTTGAACCCATTGTTCCTTATCCTATCACTGTGAACCACCCAAAAGAGCCTGGCCCCCTCCACTTGGCACCCACCATATCTAAACCAGTGATATCCTTCAACAAGCACAAAGAAACATTTAAATTAAAAAGCAATATCAACTGAGCTTTCATAATTATGTCACTCACATCTTATCACTTCTAAATCTCCAAGTGTGCTATATCATAGAATCAGAGAACTGTTAGGGTTCGAAGAGACCTCAAGGATCATCCAGTTCCAACCCCTCTGCTACAGGCAGGGACACCTCACAGTAGATCAGACTGCCCAGAGTCATAACCAGCTTGACCTTAAAAACCTCCAGGGATGAGGCTTCCACCACCTCCCTGGGCAACCTGTTCCAGTGTCTCACCACCCTCATGGTGAAAAACTTCTTTCTAACATCCAATCTGAATCTACCCATTTCTATTTTTTTCCAATCCCCCCTGTTCTGTCATTACCTGACACCCTAAAAAGTCCTTTCCCAGCTTTTTTGTAGCCTCCTTCAGATACTGGAAGTCCTTTAGTGTATATCATATATATTGGGACAGGAGGCTGTCATAAACAATGCTGTCCCTGAGTGATTGCACTACTGAAAGTGCAATCATGAGGTGGTTTCATTTGTGTCTCTCACTGCAATGAAATGTCTTCACTGGATCTTGAGTGTTACAGTGAATGTTTTACTCAAGGGTGAACCTGAGACTGTGGCTGTTTCCTATTTGTACAACTGACCCCATGTATGTTGGTGTTTAGTGGCACAATCTTCTTAGCTCTGGTAATTAAACTTTGACAACAGTGAGAAATGGATTTCAGTAGCAGAAGTAGGTAAGAACAGCTTTCCTCCCAAACTCTACACCATTTTTTCTCTGCTTTCATTTTTCAGTGGCAGTGTGAAACATTCTGTATTTCACAACGTGTCTTTTACATCCTAAGTATCTTGGACTTTAGTTCAGAGTTTTGAATATCATGTAAATTATGTAAATCTTGAAGCTTAAATGTAAGCTTGGTATCCTCTGAAGACACTGTCTACTTATGAAGTCTTTCTTGCTAGTCTTAAATGTCTTCTGCAAGCCTACTCATATTGTTTTATCCACAATCAGTTAATCAGATTGTCTTTTACAGGCTGCAAAATGCCTGTAAAAGCCACACTGTGTCCTCTAATAGGCGATGGGCACATAGCAATTCCCTGTCAGAAAGACAAGAATTGTTTGGATGCTTGGTTACAATTACAGAGAGAGAGATTGCCCATTGGCATGGGCTGCCCAGGGAGGTGGTGGAGTCGCTGACCCTGGAGATGTCGAAGAGAAGCCTGGATGAAGCACTTAGTGCCATGGTCTAGTTGATTGGCTAGGGCTGGGTGATAGGTTGGACTGGATGATCTTGGAGGTCTCTTCCAACCTATGATTCTAAGTAACTAATTATAAATGGGGTATCATCCATAATGGAATAGGATATTCTGTCATTTCTCTTTCAATACACTAGATGAAATACAAGCTGAGTCCATTATTAGTAGGTAAGTCAGATGGAAATGTCATCCAATTTTCCCTTCACTAAAAGTTCTCAAAAATGCTTTCTGGGAGTCTTCTGGAACTGTGTTCTCCTAACTAACTCCAGCAGATTAAGTTTGAAGATTGACCACTGAATTCACTTAAATGTGCAGAATATAAACATGACAAAACTACAGGACACCATTCAACCTTGAAACCATAATGGTAGTATTGAGTTTAACTTTGATTTGAATAAATCTATCTAATTTCAGACATGCATCCAGGCAGGAAAATGAAATTATATAGTCAGTTTGAAGAGGGCTCACTCTCTGATGTACATATTTTCTTTGCAACCATAAAGAAGCAGCAAACATTCTTCTCCCCAGTAAGTGCTGTAAAGATGTCTATGAAAGAATTTCATTCCATAATGAAGCCAATGTTATAGATATAGAGATAGAGATATATAGATACAGTAGATAGAGATAGAGATAAAGATAGATGAGATAGAGATTAAGATAGATGAGATATAGATATATAGAGCTAGAGATAGAGATATAGAGATAGAGATAGAGAGATAGAGAGATAGAGAGATAGAGAGATAGAGAGATAGAGAGATAGAGAGATAGAGAGATAGAGAGATAGAGAGATAGAGAGATAGAGAGATAGAGAGATAGAGAGATAGAGAGATAGAGAGATAGAGAGATAGAGATAGAGAGATAGAGATATAGAGCTAGAGCTAGATATTTCACATATATTATAGCTTGAGAAAGAATAGTGCTGCTGCTTGTTAATTTCTACGAGTCATTAAATTGCACATTATTTTAATTAAACAAAATAATCTAAAAGGCCCTGCAGATATGATTGGTATGCATTTGAAAACTTTATACTTCTACATTCTGCTTGGCTTGGATGGCTTGCATGGGCATATGCTTTGCTGGATAGAAAGCACTCTAGATGAGCAGGCTCAAAGAGTGGTGGAGAATGAATTTAAACCCCGATGGCAAGCAGTTGCAAATGGGTGCTCCCCAGGGCTCAGTGCTGAGGCCACTCCTGTTTAACATCTTTACCAATAAAGGGATTCGAGTGCATCTCGGTAAGTTTGCAGATGACACTTCTCCCCATCCCATCATCACCAGTGTGGAAAATGCTTAAAAAAATGTAAAATTTGATCTTGACAGGCTACAAAGTAACAGCTTGTGTTTATATGGATCTCCTCTTGCATTCCTGTAGACATGTTTCTGTACTCCCCTCATTATCCATTTCTTTTCCTTCCTGGCAGAGGAGTGTTGAGAAATGCCTTTTGCAGCACTCACACTCTCTTCCTAGTCTGTCAGAACTATTAACTTCCAAGAGCAATACAGCTCTGCCTCTACTGCTGGCAGAGGGAGACAGTCACTGAGACAGATGGTGCTGGTGTTTAGCAAATCAAGGTCATATACTGGAACTTGATCTATCGACTTATTCAATCAGCAAATGAAAACCAGAAGAATTAAGCAAGACTACTGTAGTTTTCCTGACTTCTGCTGATGAGCAAGTGATCTACATTACCCACTGCCAACATGGTGCACAGTCATACATGATTATAGTCACACACCATTACTTCTTTTCTGAAGGCAGTGAGGATTCACAAACTTTCATGTCACAGGTACTCAGTACACCTGATGGAAAAAGGCTAGAGAAAGCTCTCGAGGAAGACAGCTTCTAAGGATGGGTTGGTTTTTTTTTTTTTTTTTGAGTTTGAATCTCACTTCTTACACTGATAATTCAATATTATTCAATGCTTCCTCAGGAGTATTATAATAATGTAATTATTAGAACTGAAGGGGAAAAAGAACTCCTGAGTGACTGAAATATTTTGAGAGCTGTCACTTGCATGTTAAAGCTCCAAGGTAGTCACTTCTGTAAGTTTTTCTAGACTTGTTCTTTAGTTACAAATTTTGAGTACCATAGAGGAGGAAGTCAACAAGAAACCAAACTGCATAGTCAATGCACTCTGTCGAAACAGCTCACTGTCAAATTTCTTCCATGTAGAGTATTTCACCTCTAAAATAATGGCTTTGGCTACTATGTACTTTGTGTTGTGGTAACACTTCTTGGATTCTCTTTCTACTGCTTTTAAAAACAGTGTGCCTACATTGTGCAGAACCACAAAGAAACAACACCAAAACCTCAGAAGGAACCATTATGTATGAAGTATTTCCTTGAGGATAAAGAAGTCATTGTGAATGTACTGGTTTTAAGGCATTGCCTTTAACTTCTTTTCACAGAAACTTCTTTTCACAGAGTTCGAGCAGAAAAGTAAAAGAATGTAAATAAATCACAATTGGATGTAAGAAAGAAAAATATTGATTATTCTAAACACTTCCATTGAAGAGAGAGAAACCTTTAAGATTCAGTTCTCAAAACAGAAGTTCAGTGTTCTCTCTGCAGCATTCTAGCATGGGTGTTTCTGCTCCTCTCTTCTGGCTTTGCTTTGGAGATAACACACCTGCACACTGACCTTGGCTAAGTTCTAACAACCTCTCTGCTTCTTGTCTGGAGAAGGCAGGGAAGGGGGAGGCAGAGGGGCAGAGCTTTCCTGGCTTTGGCCAGGAGGGTTTTGTGCTATTTCTGTTAATTGTACCTACTTGTAAATATTGTAAACAATGTATATTTGTACATATTGATTGCATTCCATTGCAGATTGCAGTTTTTGCTTGTAAAACACAGCCTCATTTGCTTCCAAATTTACCTAATCTGATGTGCTTAATGTGGGGAGGCACTTTCAATCCACCCCAGTGCAGGTGCTTAGAATACAAACACAACACTCAGTTAGGGCAAGAGGAAAACATACCTGTGAGAAGCCAATCACCTCTCCGTGTTCATCAAGCACATTAAAATTAATGATTGGACCCTGGGCATCAGGACTGCTGAAATCTGTGTTGCTGTAAATACGCACCACAGGAGCCCCATTGGCGTATTTTAAGGCAGACAGCACAGTATAGGTGTAGTGAGCTAATGCAAAGGTATGCTGCTTGATTTTCTCCATTCCCCCTACAAAAGAAAAGTGCATGTACATGTCACAAGCCTTATTTTTATGGACAAGTTAAAAAAAAAAAAAAGTAAAGTTGATTTTTTTTTCCAGAATGGTATAGATGGTAGGTAACCAGCACAAAATCGGTAGTTTTGGGTTGCTTTGAGTATTTAGGTTTGAAAAGTTTCTTTCCTCATACAAAAAGCTTCAGAAGTGCTGCTGCACTGAGGATTTATTTACAATGAATCCACTGCAGGAATCTAAAGTTTCATTGAGATGGATTTACAGACGTTACAACATTGAGAATTTCTGCCTATACAAATCACAGAATCATAGAATCAATCAGGGTTGGATTGACTAGTCTATGACTAACCCCCTGACCTGCAGTCAGCCCAGCAGAAAAGATCAACAACCTAAACCCAGAAACTGAAAGCATCAACCAGAATGAGAAGCCTCTCATGTTGCAATCTGAACTTCCAGCCCCATAATACTTTGCTCCAGCCAGCACTTTTGAAGCTAACTTTTGAATTTTGAACCAAACATGACAGCATCATGGTATTGAATATCAGCAGCAAATTCAACTCAACCCATGACAAGACCAAAAGTTGCTTTTCAGATTCATCATGTTGGAATGTCTTGGTGATATCAGGGAGTGATAGGACTAGGGGGGATTGAACAAGCCTGGAAGTGGGGAGATTCAGGCTGGATGTGAGGAAGAAGTTCTTCCCCATGAGAGTGGTGAGAGCCTGGAATGGGTTGTCCAGGGAGGTGGTTGAGGTCCCATCCCTGGAGGTGTTTAAGGCCAGGCTGGATGAGGCTCTGGCCAGCCTGATGTAGTGTGAGGTGTCCCTGGCCATGGCAGGGGGGTTGGAACTAAATGATCCTTGTGGTTCTTTCCAACCCTGACTGATTCTATGATTCTAAGAGATATATGAGACACACAGATATCCCACAGGTATTTAGTGTAGACTTGGGGCTGCACTATGTAAGTGGCAGGCATGTAATGACATACAATCTCCTCCCTGACAAAACCAGGATTTCAGTAGCTCAAATGTTTAAATATTAGTTCTTTCTGAAGGAACTGGAGACAGACAGGCGTGTGTCAACATCTACAAAGAGATTAAGATAAAGCAAAGCCTGAAATTGAGCCTCTAGAATGAAAGCTCTGGTGCTTAAGGTTTTCAGGCTGTGCTCAGAAACCTCTGATGTGCATGCAAACACATTTCTTATCTCTCTTATTATGAGTGATTAAATAATGGAGATAAGGAAGAAGATTCATAAATCAAACATGCAGGTTTTTTTTCTAACTTGATATAAAAAAAAAAAAGAAACACCACAGAAATTGAGGTTTACATGAACACTTTTTGTTACTGCACTAAATCCAAACTGATGTGTATCTCTGGATAAGAAAAAAGAGCAATGTGAATTCTTGTTTTTTTCAGCACTACTTAACAGACAGCAACGAGGCAGAGAAATCTCAGAAAACCAACCAGCAGGGATTGAGAGCAAGATGTGGCCACCTCCTAGTAAATCCCAAGCAAGACAGAGCACCATGTGAGACCTGTGAATCAATGTGCTAATGAAGCCATGGAATCTGTAAATCCTGTCAAACAGTTGGAGTCCTTCCTTTATTTCCTCCAAGAAGTGTATATTAAGATTAATTTCTGAACCCTTTTGAATATCTCTGACTGAAGTCTGTCACCTACTTAGAGTATCTCCTGAGAATGAACTTAGTAATGGTAGCTTAATTTATCTTTTCTTTGCAAATTTGAGTGCTTGGGTTTAAAATTACATTATGCAATGTGTTCTAGCCACTTCTTCACCTCCTTCTTCTCCTCTTTCTCCTTCTCCTTCTCCTTCTCCTTCTCCTTCTCCTTCTCCTTCTCCTTCTCCTTCTCCTTCTCCTTCTCCTTCTCCTTCTCCTTCATATTATTATTATTATTTTAGCAATCCTGCTTCAAACAAAACACTGCAAACATGAAAATAAAATAGTCATATGATATTCAAATTACCTGACTGAAAGTGCAATACCCAAATGCTATAAATACAATACTAGAGGAGCAAATACTGAGGAAAAAAAGAATATAATGAACCTAGTATGAAGCCTTGCTCACTCATCCTCATAAATAAAAATATTAAATATTCACCTTCCTGGTGTGGTTTTTTTTTTTTTATCCTCCTAAATTATGACAACAGCTGTCCTGAGTCAGACCAAATCTACCTACTGCCTGTCTCCCACAGTGTGGAGCAGCAGATGCATAGTGGAAAAAATATATGGGAAAACATGTAACTTGTAAGCATCCACAACTGATAGCTTAAAGATTAAATAAAGAGAATATAAATTTAAAAATGCATGAAACTGAGCTTACAGGCTGGCTAACAGCAACCAAATATTACTTTAAAACAGAGAATTAAGGATATTAGAGCCCCTTATGGAACTTATGCATTAAAATTAACATAATAACACTTCCTTAGAGTCAGTGGAAAGGAGCTCTGCTAATGTAATGGCATTCCAGTGTTGGTCATAACCATCAGCACATCCAGTTCATTAAAACTCAGCATAAAACACTGCAACAGACTTACCAGCAAATTCACAATGCCATTCATCATCCACACTCACAGAGAATGCATAAAACAAGGACAGATTGAAAATCCCTCACTCCTACTGACTCACATGAACAATTCAAATCACTCTGAACTGTAAAACAGATGTAATAAAAATGGAATAGGGGCACATAAAGGGGGTGGGTGGGACCATGGCCCTTTTTCTGCAACTGAAGTAACCACATTTGTGACCAAAGAGGGGAAAAAATCTGTGTCCCCAGAAGTCATTTGTACTTTCAAAAAAAGAAAAAAAAAGGTAATACCTTGCCATGCTATGTTAGAGCAGCTTCATTACGATGTGATGATGTAACATAAATAATTACATAAAAAGAAATTTTCAGTCATGAAACTCTGTGTTTTTATGTTGTTGAAAAGTAGATAATTCTGTTTGAAAGTCCATAATATAACTGCAAAGCCCATCTCACTAAATCAGTGTACAAATTGACACTTTAGATGGACTCTTATGACTTAGAATCATAGAATTGTTAGGGTTGGAAGGAACCTCAAGGATCATCCAGTTCCAACCCCCCTGCCATGGGCAGGGACACCTCACACTACATCAGGTTGCTCACAGCCACATCCAGCCTGGCCTTAAAAACCTTCAGGGATGAGTCTGCCACCACCTGGGCAACCTGTGCCAGTGTCTCACCACCCTCATGGGGAAAAACTTCTTCCTGACATCCAATCTGAATCTCCCCATTTCTAGTTTTGCTCCATTCCCCCCTAGTCCTATCACTACCTGACACCCTCAAAAGTCCCTCCCCAGCTTTCTTGGAGCTCCCTTCAGATACTGGAAGGCCACAAGAAGGTCACCTCGGAGCCTTCTCTTCTCCAGACTGAACAGCCCCAACTCTTTCAGTCTGTCCTCATAGGAGAGGTGCTCCAGCCCTCTGATCATCCTCATGGCCCTTCTCTGGACACCTTCCAGCACCTCCAGATCCTTCTTGTGTTAGAGGCTCCAGAACTGGGTGCAGTACTCCGGGTCGGGTCTCACCAGAGCAGAGTAGAGTTGATTATGTACTTTCTGTGTGTTCAAAACCCACAAATTTGTTACACCCTCAACACTACCAAATCCATGCAGAATATAATGGGCAATAGGGACACCTTTTACTCTCTCAGCACTAATTCCTTGCATAATAGGTTAAATCTGTTTATTCTCCTCCTTCTTCACCCCATCTTAATGGTTTAAGACCATGGGAAACAACTGCATAATCTGTTCAGGATGTTATATGAAAACCAAACATAAAGCACATATTTGGTGTTTATCATAATGAACAGAAGGATCTTTGATGCCCCATCTCTCACTTCGTTAGAGCAGCTAATTCAAGCTCTATTTTCACCCAGGGAAGGAAGTCAGAAGTGTTTGTTCTGAATCAAATGAGCAGCTCATTCTGCAAGAAGCAGCTCATCATTTTCAAACATCACAGTGAGGAATACTTTGTCTTTTAAACATATTTCTTGGGAGCAGTATAAGAGAGAGGAAGCCGTACATGCCAGCTGGCTGACTCATTTTTAGGAAAGCTGTTTTAATTACAGGTGTAATTCAGTTTCAGTCAGCTGCTTGTTAGATTGGAAAGTGTCTAGCAAGTCAAATAACTTCCAGGTAGGACACATTAAAGTTACAATTTGCTATTGCTGTGATCTTACTTTTTTGAGTCAGGGAGGGTGTGTCTGTGTGTGTGTCCGTTCATCCTTTTCTTCTCTCTTCCATGAGCCCAAGCCATACTCTCAGCAGAGGAAATAATTTCAGGATGACTTTCCAAACCATAAAAGCAACAAAAGAAAAGATGAATGGAGAGTCTTTCTTAAAAAGGCAGAGTGTTTTGCCCAGCTGTGGTGGTTTTAGGCTATGCTTTTAAAATTTTTTTCACAGATCTTGAAGGGAAAGTAGTAGAATGTAAGTAAATCACTATTGGGTGTACAAAGGAAAATAATGATTATTCAAAACAACCCCATTGGAGAAAATAAGGGACTTCAACTGGTTGTACTGAAACAATCTTTCTCTCATCTTGCTTCCTCGGGCTGGGAGATACTAACTTTATACTCCTGCTGGCTTGTGTTTGACCTTGGCTGCATTGTTTTAGCTAAGTCTAACATCTCTCTGCTTTTTTTCTTGCCCTTTTTGTAAGGGGAAGGGAGGGGGGGAGAAGCTGTTAGCTTCCCCTGGTCTTTAGCCAAGGGGGGTCCTTGTGCTTTTTTCAACTGTAAATATTGTAAATTCTGCACATTTTGTACATATTCATTTCATTCCATTGGAAAGTGTAGTTTTGCTTGTAAACACAGCTTTCATTTGCTTCCAACTGAGCTGCTCTGGCAAACTTAATGTTGGGGGGGTATTTTCAACCCAGCACACCAGCTCATGGAAGCAACATTCAAACTGCCTCTGGAGAGCCCACAGAGGATTCTGTGAGAACTACAGAATCATCACTGAAAGTACATCTTTGTGTGACACTTGCATTTTGTCTTTAAAGGCTTTACCTCAGTCAAGGCTGTTCTCAGTCCAGCAGAACAACTTCTGCCTCTGCTTCTGTCATCTTAATGACTAAATGCAAAAGAA
This sequence comes from Indicator maculatus, assembly GCA_013399975.1. NCBI lineage: Eukaryota > Metazoa > Chordata > Aves > Piciformes > Indicatoridae > Indicator > Indicator maculatus. The sequence continues at coordinate 55,861 of VXBD01004952.1, read as the reverse complement.
GTTTATACTATAAACACGAACTCGAGCATATGGATTTGAGCATCTCCCCTGTGAAGAGAGTCTGAGATCCATGGGGCTGTTTAGTCTGGAGAAGAGAAGACTGAGAGGGGATCTGATCAATGTCTATCAATATCTGAGGGGTGGGTGTCAAGTGGAGGGGGCCAGGCTCTTTTGGGTGGTTCACAGAGATAAGACAAGGAGCAATGGGTTCAAACTTGAACAGAGAAGATTTCAGCTCAACAGGAGAAACTTTCCAGGGAGGGTGAGAGAGCACTGGAACAGGCTTCCCAGGGGGGTTGTGGAGTCTCTTTACCTGGAGACTTTCCAAACCCACCTGGATGCATTCCTGTGCAGACTACCCTAAGTGATCCTGCTCTGGCAGGGGGTTGGATCTGATGATCTCTGGAGGTCCCTTCCAACCTCTGATATACTGTGAGACTGTGATATTGTGTGAACTCTCTTGGTAGCTGTTAGAAACTCGAAGGTAACATACAGTTCTGCTTTCTGCTTTATCATAGCATTGGCTCCATTATTTGCTTGGTGGGTGTTGCTATGCACAAGTGCTTGAATTAAGCAAGTGAAAGCTTCTTTCATTAGTTAGATTCTCTCATCAGTTAGACTGCTAATATGAGGCAGTGCATAAAACTCTGTCTCAAAGCTATACTCCCAGGGATTTAGAAAATGCAAGAAGGAGCAGTAAGTCTTGTGTTTTTAAGTCAGTAAGACTAATTCAATACTGATTTGGCATGAACAAATTTATCTATGTATCTATGTATCTCTCTATCTATCCACCTCTCTATCCATCTATCCATCCATCTCTCTATCTATGTCTATCTATCCATCTCTCTATCTCTCTATATCTCTGTCTATCCATCTCTCTCTCTCTCTCTATCTATCTATCTATCTATCTATCTATCTATCTATCTATCTATCTATCTATCTCTCTATCTCTCTATCTATCCATCCATCTATCCATCTATCCATCCATCCATCTCTCTGTCTATCCATCTCTCTGTCTATCCATCCATCTCTCTATCTATCCATCCAGCTATCCATCCATCCATCCACCCATCCATTCATCTCTCTATCTATCTATCCATCTCTCTCTCTCTCTCTCTTTCTCTCTCTAGCTGAGCCAGCAACAATTTTCTAATCACTTTGACATAGCAAAGGGAAATCTTTCTCATCTCCTGCTCAGCCAGAGACTATGACACTACCATGGGGTCTGTAGTTAAACACAATTTTTCCCTCGAATAACTTTTCTATAGGACCTAGTCACCAGCACTACTTGCTAGTCTCATGTCTTTCTAATGGCTCCACAGTTTTGTGGGCTGTTTTGGTTTTATTTTCCCCTGAGGGGAGCTACAGACCAATGCAGACAATCAACTTGAACCAAAAATAAACTGACTGTAAAGATAAACCCAAATGTGTCTCCCTTAGGAGGAAATCTCACTCAGCATCAAGAGAATCCTTTAAAGTATCCTGAAAATCCAGCTAGCATCTTTGGTTTTCTCCCTATGATGGTAGATCCCAATCTAACAAGGTATGAATCAGTTCTGTTTCAAAGCTCACCATGCCTGCATTAGGTGACGAGCAATGGGTAATATTGTACTCAGCCCTTGCACTTACGTACCCACTGGTTTGATTCTACCTTCTTACAGACTTTACATTAGCAGTCTTTATAATCTTTATGGAATCTCTTTGTTGGAGAAACACTTCAGTGCCCAAGGAATTCTGAGTTTTCCCTGCCTGATAATATTGGCAAGACATTTACCCTCTTTTTCTCTGACAACTCTGAACTAAGGCTGTGGCTGCCACCACATGAAGTAGTGGGGATACTGCTTTAGTGTAGCTTTTGTATCCCCTTCTTCCTGTGGATATATGGAAATTGCCCATTACAGCATTACAGGAAACGCCACAAGTTAATTTAATTAAAACAAGAAACATGATACAGAGAGAGAAAGCTTTCCAGACAGCAAATTCTAAGACTTGTGATGGAACAGGGGGAAAACTATACTCAAATTTTCCATTCTGTAGCAGGAATATTGGAAGCTGGAAAAACTAAGTTCTAGCCATTGTTATTAACAACACAGGAGGCATGTAAATTCCATAACATGTTTTACTACATTAGCCCTGAATTACCAAGACTTGTTTTTGACCTATGTTCATCTAATACTCTTCCTTCTTCTTTTTTTTTTTTTTTCTTTTTTTTTTTTATTTTCTTTCTTTTTTTTTTTTTTTTTTTTTTTTTTTTTTTTTTAGCACTGTGCTTAATATACAAGGTAATATGAATGACTTCAATCACACACAAGGAGACCTCTTCTGAACTGAATGAAGCAGAATGGCTGTTTCAGGGTGTCCAAGCTTCTAATATTTCTAGAATCAACCTTTCTGGGCATACCAAGCCTCTGGTGGTCTTACATCTCTAGGAGACAATCCTACAGGAACTACATCCCTCTACCGTGGTATTTTGAGAGAGATACAAGATACCTAATTCCAAACAGCAGCTAGCTTCAGACTGATTAGGACTGCAGTGATTAACCAAACTGTTCAAACATTGACTGAAAACCCAAGAGGAAAACTTTGGTAATGAAGAAGCGTGGATTTAAATGCACGTGATCTGCGATCTGGAACTGGTCTGAGAATTTTTTTTTTACACTGGTCTGCAATCTTGTTTCTCCTGTTTTCTAATCTACTTTTTAAGACCATGCTCCCCTACCTCTTTTTTTTTTTTCCTTTCTATCTTAAAAAAACCCAAAAAACAAAACAAAACAAAACCACAACAAAAAAAAAAAAAAAACAAANAAAAAAAAAAAAAAAAAAAAACCAAAAACACAAGCTCCACACAGTGTGAGAAGTTAGAGAAAACCTACACTTTGGTCTTAAGAGAGACAGGTGTCCTAGACTACCCTCACATGCCAATTCATGATAGATGTTTCACAACATTAAAACAGCTCTTGTAAAGCTGGAGAACAACTAGAGAAATAAACAGACAAGTAAATAAACGTCTCAAGTACTTCTCTCCTTCTGTGTCTCTGAACGTGCAAGAAATAAATTAATATCCTCAGGTTCTGATGGATCACATAATTTTGGGTGTTAGATTAGTAGAAGAAAGGATAAAGATATTATAAACTGAAGTAGAAGAAAGGATAAAGATGATATAACCTGAAGTAGAAGAAATGATAAAGATGATAAAAACTGAAGTAGAAGAAAGGATAAAGATTATATAAACTGAAGTAGAAATTATAAAGATGATATAAACTGAAGTAGAAGAAATGATAAAGATGATAAAAACTGAAGTAGAAGAAAGGATAAAGATATTATAAAGTGAAGTAGAAGAAAGGATAAAGATACTATGAACTGAAGGGTCAGAAGCATTACAATTTTCTGGTCCTGCCCAGACTTGGCTCATTCCTAAGGTCAAACCAATCAATCATCATCATCATCATCATCATCAAGTTTTCTTTTTGTGGCTTGACAATGCAAGTATTGCCAAATGAACTCCTGCTCTGGCAGTGAGGTTGGACCTGATGACCTCTTGAGGTCCCTTCCAACCTTTGATATACTGTGATACTGTGATGCTCAGCAGAGTCTTCTTTTCTTTCTTTCTTGGAATTATGCTGTCAGGTTCAGTATACAGTCTGCTGTAAAAGCTTAGATCCTTCTCTATTAAAGCAGACAACAAGATGTGTTGGTAGCAAGGCAGCATGTTGATTATTTATGACTAAAAGTTGAACCTTGCAGGCTCATTTTGTTAAAGGCTCAGAGAAAGCAACCACAGTCTTTATTTTCTCCTGCAACCTGCCAATCAAAGCTCATAGCACACTTTCATGTGATATGTGATGATCCTGTCAGATCAGAACCATCTATTAGTACAACAAAGTGGCACTATGGCAGGAGAGATTTTGAGACATTTTGCTTTCATGAACAGGAAGACATTTTCGAGACTAATTTATGAATCTTGGAAACCTCTTAACATAGCCATAAATATATATCACTTTAAACACCTATGATATTATTCAATTAATGGATTGGTATTGACATTCTCAATTTCCCAATTTCAATTCATAAAACTCTCATCCTGTTTCCCCTAACCTTAGCTTATGCTCATCTTGTTCTTATGCTTTCCCTTTTATTAACCTCCAACTTTGATAGATTATTAAAGAAAATCAGGAATGTGCTCTGGCAGTTACACTGAATTGTATTTTAAATACTGTACTCACTCTTCCCCTTAGACCCAAGAGTCAGCTGTTCAGAACCTGAAGCAATCTAAAGGCATGCCCACTTTTGTTAAAGCAATGTAATACAATATGCTAAAATTATCCAAAATGGCATTAATGAGTTTCAGACATAAAATTATCCATTAGTATCATACAGAATTCTCCCTTTTAGTTAATGGTAGCTGGAAAATGGCATTTTGCTTAACAAGAAATTATGGTAGTGATATTTTCTAAATCTCATATCAGATAGAGAGCTGAAGTATCCACATCTCCTAGTTAATAACACCTGAAAGAAATGTTTGTTTTCAAAAAAGCTTTAAAATATTTAACATCCATGCAGCCAAACCTTTTGTGAATACTGAAACGCAGGACATGTTAAGAAATACATCTAAAACAAACCTAAATGTATCTAGAAAGCCTAAGGGAACATTTTTAGACTTTTCCCTGTAAAATGTTATATAAAAAAAACAGATTTCTGTAAGAGAGATGTCTCCTTAGACAACACTTTAGCGAAAATTGTAATCAGTTCTAGCTTATTCTTCTCTCGCAGTCCATTTGATATTTAAAAAGTTGGGCAAATCAAAGGGGAGAAAGCTAATTTTTTATTATTGTTACTATGTTTTATACATAGAAACCATTACTTTTAGGAAAAAGGAGGATTAGAATGTAAGCTTCAATTAATCCTGTAACAGGATTTCCAGTCTTTTTGTTTAAATTTCTGTTTCAAGGAGATGTTTTGGGGTTGTTTTTTGGTTGGTTGTTTTGGTTGTTTGGGGGGGTTGTTTTGTTTTATTGTTATTAATGAACTAATAACTCTTCTATTTATTAAGGCATCTACTCTTGCTTGTCCATGATAAACTAAGCCAATTCTTGGAAAGAAAAGTAGCAGCCACAACAGTAAACTGGAGACAAAAAGTAACCTGATGGCTGGTCTGTATATATGCATTCCTATACAGAAACATACTATTTGTGATCAGTAAAACAGCATCTGCCAAAAACATGTCATATAAATCCTAGGGAAGGCCTAATGAGTACATATGGAAGAAAGTTTTCTTAGTGGGCCTTAGTGAAGAAGGACTAATTTAAAAAAATCACTTTCTGACTGACCAGAAGGGTTTTCTATTTTATCCTTAATCTTTTCAGCCATGCAACTTTTTCTCTCAAGTTTCTCCCGCTGCCAAGACTCCTTCCCTTCCTCTCCCTCCCTCTCAAGCATTTTCATGTTTTTCTCTGTTGCTTCTGTTCTTGTACTGTTGCTCTTCTTCAGACCTTCCATGTATCAGCAGGGGTGAGGTCTCTTGTTCTGCTGTTAATTCACTCCATATGAACCATATCCACAGAACCAGCCTTTCTCTGAACCTCACAAGCTGGCATTTTTTGCACAAGTACAATCTAAATTAGAGCTGGAGATCACAGAACTATAGAATCATAGAATTGTTAGGGTTGGAAGGGACCTCAAGGATTATCTAGTTCCAACCCCCTTTCCATGGGCAGGGACACCTCCCACTAGATCTCACAAATCAAGTTCAAATCCACTTATATAACTTGTAACATATTTCTTGTACTGGGGTCAGAAGCTCTGAATAGATCCCTCCTAGAATCTCTCAGTCAACACCGAAACATATATGTTCCAGCATTCTATGATTCTATAAAATAAAATTGTGATGGTTGTAAAGACTGCCTTTTAAACTTTTCTTCACAAGTTCAAGCAGAGAAAGTGAAAGAATGTAAATAAGTCACTGTTGGGTATAAGAAAGCAAAATAATGATTGTTCTAAACACTTCCATTGGAGAGAGAGAAACATTTAAGAACCACTACTCAAAGCAAAGTTGGGGCAGTTGGAGTTGAGTTCTCGGCTTGCTTGCTTGGCTTCAGGCTGTCTGGCTGCTGCTGCTTCTTTTCTGACTGATGATAACACACTGACCTTGGTAAGCTAAGTCTAACAGCCTCTCTGCTTCTTAATTCTCTGCCTTCTGCCAGGGGGGATTCCTTTTGGTGGGGGTGGCACTGACCTTGGTAAGCTAAGTCTAACAGCCTCTCTGCTTCTTAATTCTCTGCCTTCTGCCAGGGGGGATTCCTTTTGGTGGGGGTGGCTGGGGGGAGAGGCCCCTTGGGGGAAGCAAAGGGAGCTCGGTTATATTTTTCTGTTAGTTGTACCTATTTGTAAATGTTGTGAATTGTGTCTATTTGTACATATTCATTGCACTTCATCATAAATTGTAGGTTTGCTTGTAAATACAGCTTCATTTGCTTCCAGACTGAGCTAGCCTGGTTATTGTTGGTGTGGGAAGGGGATTTCAGCTCTCACACTGTTACAAAAATAAAAAATGCTAAAAAGAAATGATGTCATAAAAAGGGGGAGAAGGGCTGAAGATGTATCCAGTGTCTCCCTGAACATATCTGGAGGAACGCTTTCTTGCCTTGACTGGCACACAACGAAGTAATGCTGGGAAAAGAAAATAAATATTTATGAGGAAGAGATGCAGTAGCTTTTAAAAAGTTATACTAAAGCTGTGGCTGTACCATTTGTCAGGGTTTTGAGGAAACTCTCAGACTGAGAGCTTAGGAGGTTTGAATAACTTGTTATATGTGTTTAATCCCCCGATTTGCGGGGCAGTTTATATTTTGCAGCTCACTTTTTTTTTTTCCTAGACAGTTTTTGTCAGTCCCACACTTTGTTCTGTGTGGTGGTTTTAAGACTGTCTTTTTAATTTTTCTTCACAAAGTTCAAGCGGAGAAAACGAAAGAATGTAAATAAATCACTATTGGATGTAAGAAAGCAAAAAAATGATTATTCTAAACACTTCCATTAGAGAGAGAGAAATGTTTAAGAATCTCTATCAAAACAAGGCTGGGGAGTTGGGCAGTTCTCAGCTTGCTTGCTGGGCTTCTGTCTGGCTGCTTCTTCTTTTCTGGCTGAAGATAAGAATGTCAGAGAAGGCTGAAGATAAGATGTCCAGAGAAGGGCAACGAGGCTGGTGAGAGGCCTTGAGCACAAGCCCTACGAGGAGAGGCTGAGGGAGCTGGGACTGTTTAGCCTGGAGAAGAGGAGGCTCAGGGGAGACCTCACTGCTGTCTACAACTACCTGAAGGGAGGTTGTAGCCAGGAGGGTTTTGGTCTCTTCTCCCANGATGATCTTTGAGTTCTCTTCCAACCTTCTTGATTTAATGATTCTATGATTCTATGATTCTATAAGACACTGACCTTGGCAAGCTAAGTCTAACAGCCTCTCTGCTTCTTGACTCTCTGCCTTCTGCCAGGGAGGTCTGAGGGGATTCCTTCTGGTTGGGGGGAGGCCCCTTGAGGAAGGCCCCTTGAGGAAGCAAAGGGAGCTTGGTTGTGCTTTTCTGTTCGTTGTACCTTTTTGTAAATGTTGTGAATAGTGTCTATTTGTACATATTCATTGCATTTCATCATAGATTGTAGATTTGGTTGTAAATACAGCTTTCATTTGCTTCCAGACTGAGCTAGCCTGGTCATTGTCAGTGTGGGATGGGGATTTCAGCTCTCACACTGATACATTCTGCTTAGAAAGGTTTTATTCAAACACTTTTGTGGATGGTCCACACTTAAAAAATACCTCCCAAAACTGTGCAAAAAAAAGATTATCTCTGCTTCCTGGTTTTGCTGCAAATATTTAAATATGTTGCCAATGTGTCATGCTTTTTCTGTAAAAAAAAAAACAGGCAGCTCTGCCCTGGTAACTGAGTAGACTCAATATGAAAAAAAAAAAAAGATTAAAAAATGGATTCAAATAAAAAATTTTTCAGGTACTTAAACTGAGATAAAACACAGTTTCGAATTTCAGAGGATATTTTTATTATCTCTAAGCAGGTGACAGCTACTGTCAGGTATAAGAATTATCTTTCTTCCTTGACTGCAACCTTCAGTCTTCTTTAAATTTTCTAAGCTTTGAAATGAAAATGTTCTTAATACCAGAGAAAGAGGCTTTGCATATGAAACGAATCATTAAACTCACACGAGAGGCTTCCGTTTCAGAGATGAGGGATTGCACGAACGACAGACACACTGTGATCTTTTCCTTCTTGTCACTCTTGTAGAAAAACAAATGCTGCATCATTATTTGGAAAAAAAGCTTGTCCAAGGTCACTCAATTGTTCAGCACTTACAAGCTGGCAGCCCATCACAGGCAGAAGAGGCACTTAGAATCATTATTGATGCTGGCAGTCTCCACCCTCACTAATGCTACCTCTTCCGTCCACCAGTCCCTGGCTTGTCCCAGGCGAACATAATTATTCTTTGAGCTGTGCCTCAGATCTTCATTTGAAGGGAGTGTTGGATGCTAGACTACAACCAAGTACTAAACGGTGTCATGCTTACTACAGAACACAGAATCATAGAATTGTTAGGGTTAGAAGGGACCTCAAGGATCACCTAGTTCCAACCCCCCTGATGTGGGCAGGGACGCCTCACACTACATCAGGCTGCTCCCAGCCACATCTAGCCTGGCTGCAAAAACTTCCAGGGATGAGGCTTTCACAACCTCCCTCAGCAACCTCTTCCAGTGTCTCACCACCCTCTTGGGGAAGAATTTCTTCCTAACATCCAATCTGAATCTACCCATTTCTAGTTTTGTTCCATTCCCCCTAGTCCTATCACTACCTGACACCCTCAAAAGTCCCTCCCCAGCTTTCTTGTAGCCCCCTTCAGATGCTAAAAGGCCACAAGAAGGTCTACTCAGAGCCTTCTCTTCTCCAGACTGAACAGCCACAACTCTCTCAGTCTGTCTTCATAGGAGAGGAGCTCCAGTCCTCTGATCATCCTCATGGCCCTTCTCTGGACACCTTCCAGCACCTCCAGCTCCTTCCTCTAATAGAGGCTCCAGAGCTGGATGCAGTACTCCAGATGGGGTCTCACCAGAGCAGAGCAGATGGGGAGAATCACCTCCCTCACCCTGCTGGTTATGCTTCTCTTGATGCAGCCCAGGATGTGATTTGCTTTCTGGGCTGCAAGCGCACACTGCTGGCTTATGTTGAGCTTCTCATCCACCAGCACCCTCAGGTCCTTTTCTTAGGGCTGCTCTCAAGACAGTCCCTGCCCAGCCTATATCGGAGCTTGGGATTGCCTCGACCCAGATGCAGGACCCTGCACTTGGTCTTGTTGAACCTCATGAGGTTGGCTTGTGCCTACCTCTCCAGCCTGTCAAGGTCCCTCCGGATGGATCCCTTCCCTCCAGCCTGTCTGCTGCACCACACAGCTTGGGGTCGGTGAACTTACTGAGGGTGCACTCAGTGCCACTGTCCATGTCACCATCAAAGATATTAAACAACACCATTAAACAAAACATGCAAGTCAAGAACTACTTTCCAGTTAGGCTGAATTCTTCCCATCCAAAGCACAACGTGAATGCAAAGCTGTGTGCTGGGAATCTCTGAAGAGAAACACCTCATCTCCTCCCACATGTGAAATGGCTGAGGGGCTGCCTGGCTGGGTGCTTGCTTGCAACCTGCAAAGAATGCACTTCCCAGACAGGGCTTCTCCTGATACCATAAGGCAGAACTACACAAGCGACAGGAGTTCCTGGTTCTACAGCCTCACAGAAAATTGTCTCTGCAAACATCAAAGAACTTCTTTTCCTTCTCACAGAGTTTGAGCAGAAAAGTAAAAGAATGTAAATAAGTCACTATTGGGTGTAAGAAAGCAAAATAATGATTATTCTAAACACTTCCATTGGGGAGAAAGAAATGTTTAAGAGTCAGTACTCAAAACTCAGTCTGTTAGTCTGTCTGGCGTTTTCTCTGCTGAGCAGCCTGCATTTCTCTTCTGGCTTTTGCTTTTCAAAGATAACATATTGGCATACTGACCTTGAGAGCTAAGTTTTAACAGCTTCTCTGCTTCTTGTTTTTCTTCCTTCTGCCAGGGGGGTCTGGGGAAGGTATGGGAGGGGGAGGCAGGGGGGCAGCTTTCCTGGCTTTGGCCATGAGGGTTTTGTGCTGTTTCTACTAATTGTACATATTTGTAAACACAGTTTCATTTGCTTCTGAACTGAGCTAGTCTGGTGGTGTAACGTGGGAGGGGAATTTCAGCCCACCACACTACAACATAGGATGAGAAGAAATGGTTTTAAGCTGGAGCAGGGAAGATTTTGGTTTGGGATGAGGAAGAAGTTCTTTACAATTAGAGTGGTAAAATACTGGAACAGATAGCCCAGGGATGTAGTTGAGGCCCTGCCCAGGAGACAGTCAAGATCAGACTTGATATGGACCTGGGCAGTCTAACCTAGTTGGAAGTGCCCCTTCTCATGGCAAGAGGGTTGCACAAGACAACTTTGAGAACTCCTTCCAACCTGATGCAATTGATGAATTACAAAGAGATAATAGAGTATGTATTGATGAGGTCTTCTGTATGCTAGAAATTGCTGTTACATCAAAAAAATTCCATAAGAAAAAGCTCTCTCTATGTTGCTACTAAAACCACACAAACCCCACTGACTCCTAATATCTTGCAGTTATGCTTGTTTTCAGTAGCTTGGAAACTTAGCATTGATTTCAAACTTTCTCTCTGGTAAAGATCAATATATAAAACATATCTGTGTCAGTGTTGTTTGCTGAGGAAAACAGGTTGGTTTTAGCAAGATATTTATAAAGAAAGAATTTGTAAAGGGAGCGCATGCATATTTATTAGATATCTTCACACTTTGCAGTTATGTCCATTTTATCATATATAGGCACTTGAATTCAGGCTTAGTCTGAGAAAAGCTCACGCTCCACAGACTGCCTTCCCCCCTTTATTAAGATGTACACAACAAAGTTTCATTTTGATGTATAAACAGGTGCATTTTCCAGTGAAAATGAAGATATTCTCCTTACAAAATGACTGTGTCAACACCACCCCCTTAAACTGCTTGAAAGTGAAAACTTCATTAAGACCTCAGTCCTGGAAATAATTTATTAAATGTCATTAATAGTGATATTCTTGTAAGAGTCTCTATAGAAAAGCCTGATAAGGTCAAATCCATTGGGCTGCCTAGCAATTATTGTGAAAGTCCAGCTATTTAACTGAGAATTTTTCCCTTTTAGAGGTTGGGGGCTTTTCTTGCTTTCATATGGAATTCTATATCCAGCTCATAACTCTCTTCTAATTGATAGCACATAGTTAAAAACATAATGGAAAAGCTTTCATTTTCTATTAAATCCTTGATAGCTTTTTAAGGAATCCTAAATACTAAAGATTAGTTTCAATAATAAATTTTTGCTATGCCCATAAAAAGCTTACAGGCTCCATTTTCTTCCCTTGCTACCATTCCCATACATTGAGCACTGACTGATTCTTCCCCAAATGATACACCGAATTCACAAACCATAAGAACAATCCACTGTGCTTATGGAACTCAATGAGAATTTTTTGCAGTGGTTAAAATGAATCCTGAATCAGATCCACAGTCCCCACACCTGAATGCTCATTTTTACCCAGGTACTGATGGCCTTGTCCAGCTTTACACAAATGCTCCAAACCACAGTTATGATTAGTCACTGCAAACAATTTGCTTTTAACCTGACAAGAAAAATTCCATTTCATGTCAGACAAAATGTTTCAAGGATTGCCTTCTTCAAGCTCAAAAATGTCCATCTTAGAAAGCAGGCAGCAGGAAATTTACCTGGATGAACAAGGAGCTCCTCACTAAACTGTAACATAAAATTTAGAGAGGATACAAAGCCCTGGCTTGAACATTCAGGGATGAGAATAGGAATTTGGTGAGGGATGCTGTGATGGTTTAAAACTGTCTTTTTAATTTTTCTTCTCAAAGTTCAAGCAGAGAAAGCAAAGGAATGTAAATAAATCACTATTGGGTGTAAGAAAGCAAAACAACGATTGTTCTAAACACTTCCATTGGCTAGAGAAATGTTTAAGAATCACTACTCAAAATAGAGTTGGGGCAGTTGGAGTTGAGTTCTCGGCTTGCTGGGCTTCTGTCTGGCTGCTGCTTCTTCTTTTCTGGCTGAAGATAACACACTGACCTTGACAAGCTAAGTCTAACAGCCTCTCTGCTTCTTAACTCTCTGCCTTTTGCCAGGGAGGTCTAGGGGGGAAGGCCCCTTGAGAAGAGGCCCCTCAGGGGAAGCAAAGGGAGCTTGGTTGTGATTTTCTGTTAGTTGTACCTATTTGTAAATGTTGTGAATTGTGTCTATTTGTACATATTCATTGCATTTCATCATAGATTTTAGATTTGCTTGTAAATACAGCTTTCATTTGCTTCCAGACTGAGCTAGCCTGGTTAATGTTCGTGGGGGGAGGATTTCAGCTCTCACTGTTACAGATGCAATGGGTGACAAGAAGAACTTCCTCAAGCAGAAGGCCTGATTAGAAGGGACACAGAAAATGCTACAGTTCTCAATGCCTTCTTTGCCTCAGTCTTTACTGGTGAGCCTTGCCTTTAGGAATCGCAGGCCCTGTGTGCTGGGTTACACCCATCCTGGATGGGGGCTGAAAGAACCCAGCCCCACAGGTGGACAAAAGAAACTTGATCCAGGTGGGCAGAGAAAGACTTGGTTTTCCCCCTCCCAGGAGCAGGGGTCCCCTGGGTCACAGGTGGTCTATTGCACTCCCCCTTCCTGTCCAGCAAGCCTATAAAAGGGCAGACATCTTTTACTTCTGGCTTTCTTTCTTTTTTTGTGCCCAATGTGGGGCTCAAATCCACGACCCTGAGATTAAGAGTCTCATGCTCTACCAAAAATATTGTGCTGGTTTGAGCTTTGACTGGAGTTTAACAGCTCAAATGATAACAGACTGAGATTTCTCCCCCCACACACCTTTTCCCAGTAAGGCAGGAAGAGAAGGAAAAAAAAGGGCATGGGAGAGAAGAGGTAAATTCATGAAAGAAATAGTCTGGGATTGGTTTGAAAGTGGATGATGTAATTTTAAAAATAAAATATATATGTATATAGCAGTAACAGGGAGGGTTCACAAAGGTAAGGGATAAGGGTAAATAGGAAAAGATACAAAACCAAGCCTGGATGTCCTTGTATTTCCCCGGATGTGAGTGAATTCAGTTTGGAAGAAACAGGCCCCCACAACGTGGTCAGTGCAGGAGGCAGTGGCTGTCAGTACTTCAATGCTGTTTAAAAGCAATTGCCATCAGACATTGCTGACTGAGTCTGGTATGGCACTCAGCAGCCTCTGCTTGGGCACATCCCCTGTGATCTTTCTGAAATGGAAACATTTTACTCTATGACGGCTGGCTGATGGGCACAGAAAACTGAAAAAAAATCCAGTGAAAAGTTTACTGATGACAGACTACTGATTCACATCTCCACAAAATCTTCCCAGTAGAGAAATACACATGCACAGATGCAGGTGTCTCATATACCTTACAGTGGATGCTTACTCACGTTCTTTCTCCCAAACATGCACCCTTCAGCCCCAGAAATAAAGAGGACCCACATAATTATTGGCTCTAGACAGCCTGATCTAGTGTGAGGTGTCCCTGCCCATGGCAGGGGGCTTGGAACTAGATGATCCTTGTGGTCCCCTCCAACCCTGACTGATTCCATGATTCTGTGATAATTATTAAATTCTGCTAGTTCACATGTTTCACACCATTTCTACCTAACCTCTCACAAATATCTACAGAGCCAACCCTTTTAAGGATGCAGAAAGAGCAAGTGAGAAGAGGACACAGAAGCTACCACTGCTCAGCCATCTCCTCTGGGGCAAGTAAAACCTGCAGCAACTTAGAGAACACTTCTGGCTGGTCAGTAGAGTTGGGAAAATTGGCATAAGGAGTGCAGAGCAGCACTTTGGTCAGACATAGGCACATACCATTCTTCCATATTCCTGTAGCATGTTGCCCATCTTTACACATTTTTTCCCTTGGCTTCCCAGATTTCAAATCCTTTTTAAACATGAGCCCAGGAGAAGTTTGCAAAAATCACTCCAGATTATCTTCTAACATGCATATGAGGCATAAAGAATGAAAAAAGTGTTCAAAGATTGTTAACAGGGGAGAATGGGAAGCAGTCTGTAAAATGCCTCCTCCACCCCATGTTGTAAAGCAGATATGGATGCTTTCTTTAAATCTCAAGGCATTAACACTGCTTCACATCTGTTCTGCCAGCTTCATTAATTGCACTTCTATTCCAATCATTTCATAAGCAGGCTGTACTTATAATCTGGCTATTTATCCTAATGTTTGATGTTTCTGACTCACATAAATACGTTATGTTTGAATGCAGAGAAGTACTTTGCATGACAAATTTGAGAGTTCTGCTGGAAAGGTTTGACTGAAATTTATTTTTCCTATCCATAGGGAATAAGCCTCTACATTATTTGATTGTTATGCACATTGTGGTAATCGCATTACAAACCTCTACTAAGAAATTAAATGGCAGTGTGCCTTTTTTCCACCCCTCCAAGAGCAAATGTCTCCCTCCACCTTCCAAAAGCACAGACCTTGAAAAAGCATTAGAAAATTGAAAAGCCAACAGAAATGCAATGATTTATCTGTGTTTGAATATTCATTACAAGGCGACACTGCTTAGTCACTGCTCGCCATTTGGAGGATACACAGTCCTCAGGCAAGCTTAATGCACCAGTGGGAATTCAAACTTGTTTTTACAGGATGAGTGGAACTTCAGTGGCCATATTCCTAGTGGTGCCCAGCTGTCCTAATTGTATTAATGTTGTTAGGCCATAAACCACTTTACATCAGTTGGTGATCTGACTTTACGTTGTAAATAAGACCACAGTGAAATAATAACAGATTTAATTTATTCAGTTCTCTTCCTGGTATACCTCACTCTACCCAGCAGCTGCTCTACCTGCAATGCTTTATATTGAACACCACATGCCTGAGCTGTCTACTGGAGTTATTTGCCCTTGGCATTGTTTGCCCTTTGTTTCAGTGTTGTTATGCTCTTCTCTCCCAGAGACTTCCTCTAACAGTTCCTGCACTAGCAGAAAATTTACTGCAGCTTATCTCATTCTGTATCACTATTATTAAACAACATGAGCAGGAGAAAGTACAACATAAAAATATCTTTGGGCTGCTAAAAGCCATGAATCAAATGTTTCACCTCACAAATCGCAGCAATCTGTTAATTGTGTCTCCACTGCTTTTAGATTTTATGATCATCAAATCACAACAAGTTTTTTTCCTCTAGAAATTGCTGAAGAAAACAAAAAAAACCTAAAACTAAACAAAAATTGCTGTCTGTACTCTTTTTTTAATAAGAGTTTTCTAATCTGTATAGTTAGTGTATTTTCTGTTCCCTGACCATTTGGTAGCATTTGGTAATCTCCTTTGTTTTGTTATACTGTTCCAAAACTCCTGATGATTGCATTTCCACCCAGCTAACTAGCAGGAAAACCTTGTTTTCTGTTCTTGAGAAAATATGACCCTAAAGCCATGGTGGAATACATGGCCTTGCACTCTAAGCACAGACACTCCACTGAACCAGTTTTGTGCCTGTGAACAGAACGAGAAGAGGAGATTCACAGGATCAGGACAGGCTGGAGAGGTGAGCCCATGACAACCTCATGAGGTTCAACAAGACCAAATGCAAGGTCTTGCATCTGGACTGGGGCAAGCCCAAGGTTGGGCAGCAACTGGCTTGAGAGCAGCCCTGAAGAAAAATCCTTGAGGGCTGGTGGGTGAGAAGCTCAACATGAGCCAGCAGTGTGCACTTGCAGCCCAGAAAGCCAACCACATCCTGGGCTGCATCAAGAGGAGCACTGCCAGCAAGGAGAGGGAGATGATTCTCCCCCTCCGCTCTGCTCTGGTGAGACCCCACCTGGAGTATTGCATCCAGTTCTGCAGCCTCTATTAGAGGAAGGAGGTGCTGGAAGGTGTCCAGAGGGACTTCTTAGGACGTCAGATAGTGAGTGGACTAGATATTATATCATATAAGGACAATTCATGAAAGGTTAAAATTTGTGCATGTAGAGGCTCTGGGGAAAAAATATTTTATCGTTTAAGTTGTAGCTTTTGTGAAAGCAAACAGCAAAATCTTACCCTCAGCAGAGCACTTTTTTAGTATTTCTTCTCAAACTAAAAAAAAAATCAGTATGTGGAAGAATAATTTTTTTTTTTTAAATTTTAGGCTGAAATAGTGCAGCTCATGGCAGAATAATTATGTCCCTGATGGATAACGCTCAGACTTTCTTACATCTTTTCTTTACACCTGTATGTTATTTGGCAATGGTCTTATTTGTCAAAACACAGTTTCTAAGCAAAGAAACTAATATTAGTCTCTCATAGTTGGCACTCACTGTTAACATATAGGGTGATTTTATGATTAATAGTGAAAACATAGAAAGATGTCAAAAGGCATGGATCAGCTGGAAAAGCATCTGCTTAAAATACACATAATTAGGAGAGGATGTCAAACAGACCTGATTAGGTATTGCATGGATCTGTGTCAAAGAGTGTAAAGCACTTGACTTAACCCTAGGGTGACTTCAAGAGGATTTACTCTAATGTTTGTGATTAGCACCATATAATCTGGATCTGCTGAACAAGTTGAGTTTTAGACAATATGCAAATTTCCTTTTGCTTTAATTTAGCCCCCTTGGATTTAGCATAAAGTCTCTGTGTTGCATGAAGAGTAGAAACAGCCAGATCCAGTTAGCTAGGAAATTTAATATGCAATAAACGAAATGAGGTGATCCTTGCCATGGCAGCCAGCACACACTAAAAATGGGGTCCTGAGATCTGCTGAGGGATGGCTGATGAGCACACCCTTAATCATAGAATCAATTGTTAGAATTGGAAGGGACCTCAAGGATCATCTAGTTCCAAACCCCTGCTATGGGCAGGGGCACCTCACACTACATCAGGTTACTCAGAGCCACATCCAGCCTGGCCTTAAAAACCTCCAGGCATGAGGCTTCAACCACCTCCCTGGACAACCTGTTCCAGTGTCTCACCACCCTCATGGTAAAAATCTTCTTCCTAACCTCCAATCTGAATCTCCCCATTTCTAGTTTTGTTCCATTCCCCCCAATCCTATCACTCCCTGACACCCTAAAAAATGCCTCCCAAGCTTTCTTGCAGCCCACTTCAGATACTGGAAGGCCACAAGAAGGTCACCTCGGAGCCTTCTCTTCTCCAGACTGAACAGCCCCAACTCTCTCAGTCTGTCCTCATAGGAGAGGCGCTCCAGCCCTCTGATCATCCTCATGGTCCTTCTCTGGACACCTTCCAGCACCTCCAGATCCTTCCTCTAATAGAGGCTCCAGAACTGGATGCAGTACTCCAGGTGAGGTCTCACCAGAGTGGAGCAGAGGGGCAGAATCACCTCCCTGGCCCTGCTGGCTGTGCTTCTCTTGATGCAGCCCAGGATGTGGTTGGCTTTCCAGGCTGCAAGTGCACACTGCTGGCTCATGTTGAGCTTCTCATCCACCAGTCTTCTAATGCCAGCCATACTTTCTTCCTCAAATGCCAAACTACTGATCTCTTTTCTAATCAGAGTGTGCCCTGATTTTTTTATACAAGTAAATTAATTTCACTGCCCTGCCAAGGTTGATTTTCCAGGTGCATATTAAGAAAACTGTTCAGGTATCAGTCAAGGAAATTAATATCCTAAAAGTAACATTGTATTTCCATGCTACAGGTGGCAAAAATTTATCAGGGATATATTACATTGTTTAAAATATAATGGTGTTATTTTATTTTCCTTTTCACTTCCAGTTCTGTTTTTTAGCTGGAATTATACAGAGACAATCTTAAGCATTTCTTATGCAGGTTTTAAGAATTCTACTGCACAAGATTTTAATGCTTTTTTTTTCCTGATTTAAAAGGGTGTTCCAAGAATAATAAGGACCCTAACCTAATCAATCAGTTTAGGCATCAGAATGTCTTTGGAAGGCTTGTGTTCAAGTCTAAATGCCCTCACTTCTGCTCTTTTTTGAAAAACACAGTCCCATGGGACTTTATCTCTCAGCAATGACAGTGAAACTTTGTAGTGAAAATGACACTTCCTTCAGATCCTAACCATAGCAGGCAGAAAATGATCTAGGGAGAAAGGTATTACAGACAAGGAGTCCACTTCCACAATATTCTTTGGCCACATGCAGTCAGATCTGTGTAGGAACCAGAGGATTACAGTTTCATTACTCTTGATTGCTGTTAATATTCCTGTGGCCTTTATTGAAGATTTGGGTCTTACACCAACTCTTTCTTGATGTAGGCTACAAGAATTTCTCCTACTTTATCCATTGAAAGTGACAGATTTCTCTGTGCTACCTCAGGCAGCACTGGGAACAAATTCTCCATCCACAGTAAGAAAGGTAGGTCCCATTCATTAGTTCAAACCTCTCTTCCAAACACATTGTGCGCTCTTGGCTGTAGCCCAGGCAGTTTCACAAGACTGCCTCACCTCCTTGCTGGTTTTGTACCACTGATTCTTTAATTGTTTTGATTTCACCTACACCTATGAGCAATGCCTGCTCTGTTGAGCATGTATGTCCTAATAAATTAACCACAGTCCACACAACAGCTTCTTTTGATGCAGATAAACCAGCTGAGCTTTCTTTAACCAGGCAGTTGAAAATGAGAGCTATCACAGACTTTTTATGTAAGGTGTCTTTTTGACTGTTTTACCACAACAGGTAGATTCTCTCCCTAGAGACAGGAATTTATTTTGCTTTTGCAGGTAGTTTGTCTGCTGGCAGACTATGAGCCTTTCTCTCTCAGTGAGAGCAACATCTACCTGACCTACTCGATCTACCTGAATAAGCTTGGATTTGAAGCATGAAATACATTTTGCAAATCTGAAATTACTCATAGAGTAATAGACAGATGAGGGCTTCACAAACAAAAAAAACTCACATTGAGCCTTCACACTCCTCAAGGTTCTTCTCCAGGGAAGGGGCATTATAATTGTAGCAGTCAGGGTCACCATTTATCATCGTATCAGCAGTGCTCTTCTCACAGGCTGCCTGTTATGGTGTTTCCAGGTGAGACTCTTATTGTGAAAGGCAAAAGCATTTATTGCCTATGTACCTAAGCAAAGGACTAAGCACAAACAAAAGCAAAGCAAGAGCTCAAGCATAAGCCAAAGCCCAAGCCTACTACTCTGCTACACAGTCAACTTACATACTTTTCTGATACAGAGCTGCCACATCCCAGCTGGCTGTCCTTTCACTGACATGGGTCCAAGCAAAGCATACGACAGGTTAATACTGACAAACAAGCTTCTCAACACATCCAGTCAACTTCTGCCTACTCTTCCTCTTCAGTTCCAAGGTGTTTACATTCTTTCCAACTCAAAGACAAAACATAGCCTTCTCAACAGTTGTTCAAAGGTTTGCTATCTCCCTACAGGGCATCTACAACCTTTCTGGACAATCCATTCTGGAGTCTTGCTGCCCTTGTAGTGAAGAATTTCTTCCTAAGATCCAATCTTCTCCTTCAATTTAAAGCCATTTCCCCTTGTCCTGTTGGTGGCTGCTCTTGTAAACAGTCCCTCTCCAGCCTTCTTGTAGGTTCCCTTCAGGTACTGGAAGGCCTTTATAAGGTCCCCCTGGAGTCTTCTCCAGGCTGAGCAATCCCAGTTCCCTTAGCCTATCCTCACAGCAGAGGTGTTCCAGCCCCTGGATCATCTTTGTGGCCCTCCTCTGGACTTGTTCCAACAGATCTATGTCCTTCTTATGATGGGAACACCACAAGTGGATGCAGTATTGAAGGTAGGGTCTCAGAAGAGTAGAGGAAAGAGGAAGAATCACCTCTCTTGATCTGCTGTCTACTCTCCTCCTGATGCATCCCAGGATGCTGTTGGCTGCCTGAGCTGCATGAATGCACTGATGGCTCATGCTGAGCTTCTCATCTATCAACACCCCTGAGTCCTTCTCGTCAGGGCTACTCTCAACCCACTCTCTACTCAGTTTATATTTGTGCCTGGGACTGGCCCAACCCAGGTGCAGGACCTTGCACTTGGACTTTTTCAACCTCATGCAGTTTGCACTGGCCCATTTCTCAAGCCTGTCAAGATCCCTTTGGATGGTGTCATAGAATCAGAATTGTTAGGCTTGGAAGGGATCTCAAGGATCATCTAGTTCCAATCTCCCTGCCTTAGGCAGGTACACCTCACACTAAACTCAACCTTCAACTGAGTCCACCACACCACACAGCTTGGTGTTGTTGGTAAATCTGCTGAGGGTTGATGCCATTGTCATGTCACTGACAAAGATGTTGGACAGCTCTGGACCCCTGAGGTACTCCTCTTGTCACTGGTCTCCACATGGATATTGAGCCTTTAGCCACAACTCTTTGAGTGTGATCTTCCAGCCAGTTCCTTATCCACCGAGTGGTCCAACCATCAAATCCATCTCTCTCCATCTTAGAGACAAGGATGTCATGTGGGACAAAGGCAAGTGCCTTGCACAAGTCCAGGTAAATGATGTCAGTTCCTTTTCCCATGTCAGCCAGTGCTGTAGCTCTGTCACAGAAGGCCACTAAATCAGTCAGGCATCCAGAGATTAAATGCAGATCTGGAAACACATTTACCTACCTAATTCCCTGCTCCCCTGAAGACCAGTACCTACATGATTTAATAAAAGCCTTTCACCTGGCTCCCTGGCCATCACACCAGCCTTCTTTTCATGGCCCCATTGACTTTAATGGAAGCATTCACAAGGCTGCCCACACAGATGAGGTCCTCACAGTGAAATGCAACCTGTTCTTGCAAACCTGAAAGTGAGTAAGTGCAGATAAGTACTCAGTAGAGGTTCTGATTTATCAGTAGGTCAGCAACCATCTGATGTGATGCAGAAAAAATAATCTTATGTTATCCCCTGTGCAATAAGGTACACTGAATTGAAAGAATTTTAGACTGTGTCTGTTTTCACATTAGGGAAAAAAAAAACTTATTCAGTGGATGATCTGAATAGGAATTACAATTCACGTTAATTAAATCAGGAATTAATAAGATTCATGTACAATGTAATAAAACCTCTACACTGATTGCTTAGTCATTTGTTGTACTACTGTAAAGAATGCCAAACTCTTTGGGTAGGAACACAGCAGACTGTTTTGAACCAAATAAATCAAGTAGATATACAATAGATGAATCACTGCAGTTTATTCAATATGGTCCCATTTTGCTTTCCTGGTGGTATATTAGTGCAAACCTCTCCTGATTTCAGTGATAAGGAGTGAGCAGACCTAGCAGATCTTGTTAGATCACCACTCACTGTCGGAAGAAATTGAACAACTAGCAGTTGGATAAACTCTGCTCTTATCAGCTCATTAACAACTTCTAGGATATCAGGTAGTGACAGGATTAGGGGGAATTGAACAAAGCTGCAAGTGGGGAGATTCAGGCTGGATGTGAGGAAGAAGTTCTTCCCCATGAGAGTGGTGAGAGCCTGGAATGGGTTGTCCAGGGAGGTGGTTGAGGCTCCATCCCTGGAGGTGTTTAAGGCCAGGCTGGATGAGGCTCTGGCCAGCCTGATGTAGTGTGAGGTGTCCCTGGCCATGGCAGGGGGGTTGGAAGTAGATGATCCTTGTGGTCCCTTCCAACCCTGACTGATTCTATGATTCTATGATTCTATGATTCTAACTCTGTATTGTAGCTATTCCAGCTCAATGGGATGTCCAGATTCTTATTTTACCAATCAGGCTTGGGGATAAAAAAGGATTACCAGTGACCAAAAAAAAAAAAAAAAAAAAAAAAGACAAGAATGTGCAACTAGTGTCCACACTCCTTAAAGCCTGTATTTGGGAATGACCAATGTAGGAGTGTGGTTAGCCATTCCTTGGGATCCAGATCAGCTCTGGGCAGCCTGATCTAGTTGAGGCTGCCCCTGCTTACTGCAGAGAGGGTTGGACTAGATGATCTTTGGAAGTCCCTTCCAACCCAGACCATTCTATGATTCTGTAACTGTAGTTCTTTTAACTTCACTGGCTCTTTAACGTTTCTGCTGGCTTTAGTAAAATCAACACTAACATCAAGACCAGCAACACAATATAACAGAATAATTACATGTTCAGTAGCTGTCATATTCCCTGGGCAAATGTGGAAGGATGGAGGAGAAAAGGCAGGCACAGGCCACACTAACTGATGACAAGAGATTCTTCTGCTGCTGACAGGATAGGGTTAACACTTCCTTGGTGAGAAAAAATTGATCAGTGAGTCCAACATCCTTTCATGTGGAAAAACATAAAGCTTACCGAAACAAAATTGCCTCATCTCTCCTTGCAGTCATTAATGTATGGGATCTGCAATGTACACAGCCCTGTAAAAGCAGCTGCAGATCTCAAGAGCCCAGGAGATCACTGGACAAGTGAGAAGCCTGTCAGTGCTAAACACTGATGCTTCCTGCCATTTCTTGCCTTGACAAGCCACAGCCAATGCAAGAGCATGTGCAGTCATCCCTCAGTTATCAGTTGCTCCAGTTTTCTCTTTCCAGAAGTCTCCCAAACATAAAAATACTCTGCTGCAAATCTCTCCCCTGTAAAATCACTGGGTGCCGTCCCTGTAGCTGTTTTGCTAACTCTTTTGTCTGAACACATAATGATCATCTTTTGCCAAGACTCTATTTTCTGTCAGCTGTGTTGTACTTTTTCTTCATCAGCTCAGCTTATAACAAAGACATTTTCCCCCTTCTTTTAGTTCCTAAGAAGCATTGTTTTTCTTCTCTCTGGCTATATTATGTAATAACACCCAAGACATTTATGTGCAATTCTGCCTCTTCCTGTGTTATCTCCACAGGTCTGAGGAATGACTCTGACATTTTTGGTCCTTTCCTAGGCCTTTTCACAGATCAGGCAGTTTGCATCAATATTAGAAAATGCATATTAAAAAACTTGAACCATAAAAGTCAACTTCATTTCCAGGAAAAAACCTTAGATGCAGATTAAACTCTACAAAAGCAGCCTTGCTAGGATTGCTTCTGACAACTTAGTTTTCCAAAGCTTCTCAAATTGTGCTCTAGGTGTTCTGCTCTGCTTTCAAGGGTACAAATGATGTTTCATTTGCATTAGTGAAGTCACAAAAGAAAGCTAGGAAAACCTGTATAGATGTAATGTGCCATCAGCAAGAGTTTATTTTCCTTTTTTTCCTCAATTTGTCCTCTAAACAAAGTTCACTTGGGGCAAAAATTTAAAAACAGAAACAGTACCCTCACTATCCAGAAAAAGAGAGGAGAGATTTTTATCTTTTGATGTACCAGAAGTGTCATTATCTGGAAATCAGAATTGGATTTTAAGGTATTGTGCATTCCCTTCACACTTAGAAGTAATTTTGAGTGTGGATGGAGCGTATTTCCCTACTGTCAATATATAAAACATTTTTTCTCAGGAAGAAAAAAAAAACCACAACAAAAAAAATTCCACCAGTCCATAACTCTTTCTCAAGTTCAGTTAGAGAAGGTCCTAAGTATGAACAGTGAGGTGAGGATATTGGAACAAATTGGCCAGGTTTTTTATTATGTTAAAGTTCATTTTGTGTGAAATGATTGGCAGAGAGAAAGTAAAAATTTCATCAATGATTCATTCTCTCACTTAAACCAAGGGAAGCATTTCCTGCCAAAGTGAAGGCTTTCCTAAAGGTTGGCCAAAATGGCACATCCACTTCCAAGACAGAATGTATGCATTAATACAAGAGAGGGGACACAGTCTCAAGTTGTGCCAGGGGAGGTATAGGCTGGATGTTAGGAGGAAGTTCTTCACAGAGAGAGAGATTGCCCATTGGAATGGGCTGCCCAGGGAGGTGGTGGAGTCTGTCCCTGGAGATGTTGAAGAGAAGCCTGGATGAGGCACTTAGTGCCATGGTCTAGTTGATTGGATAGGGCTGGGTGATAGGTTGGACTGGATGATCTTGGAGGTCTCTTCCAACCTGGCTGATTCTATGACTCTATAATCTTTAATCATCACAGAATTGCGGAATCACAGAATGTAAGGTTGAAAAGGAACCCCAAGGATCATCTAGTCCAACCTTTCTAGGTAATAGTATGGTTTAAATGAGATGAAATTTTTAACAGAAAAATCCTCAATCCACTGGAATGATGAATGAAAGCAGCACCACAGATAAAAGCAGTAAAATTCACAAGCATCACACACATGCATGGTCTAAGTTTAGATGACATGCCCAGACAATAGAAGGGTGAAGTCACAGACTTCACACAGGAGAAGAAATCCCAGTAAGCCCTGCCAATCTGCCTAAAAAGCAAATTCTTTTCTGGCTATAAACTGGATTACATAACCCTCGTGGTTTAAATGCACCACACAAGAACCTGTGCAACAGCACTAAATGCCAGCTGCCCAACATCTCATCACTGGCTGCAACAGGGCAAAACTTGCCAGGCTGGATGTGGCTGTGAGCAATCTGATGTAGTGTGAGGTGTCCCAGCCCATGGCAGGTCGGTTGGAACGAGATGATCCTGGACATCCCTTCCAAACCTAACAATTCTATGATTCTATAAACCAGAACTCAGAAGTCCCAAAGACAAAGGTCAGAATAAAAATCAGCCTTGCCATTTAGCATCCTGCACTATGTTTTTCCTTTAGCTGTGGTGTGGCATAATTGCCTTTTATGAAGGTGAACAAAACCTTTTCTCTCTAACACCCAATCAAGCATTCAGTGAGACACTGGAACAGGTTGCCCAGGGAGGTGGTAGAAGCCTCATCCCTGGAGGTTTTTAAGGTCAGGCTAGATGAGGCTCTGAGCAACCTGATCTAGTGTGAGGTGTCACTGTCCATGGCAGGGGGGTTGGAACTGGATGATCCTTGAGGTCCCTTCCAACCCTAACAATTCTATGATTCTATAATTCTATGATTTTTAAAAAGAACTTTGACTTCATCAACTTTAGAAGACTTAGTCTTCATTTTAAAATGTCTTCCAATACGTATTACATCTTCTGAAAAGAATGGATGTTTCATGAACAGACATTATAAGTAAAGTACTTCTTATAATTGCAAATTATGTACTTTAGTTTCATTTGTGAAACTGATGAAAAATGACTATAGAGAAATACATAACCACTAAGGTTAAGTTTAAAAACCCCACAGATCAAAGTCCTCTGAAAATGGTTTAAAAACACACACACACACATATCAGGATGTAACTCTGGCATGAAACAAATCTTGCTGCTAAATGGACATTTAGGCAGGTCAAAGATTTAGCCAAATGATACCAGACTCAGAAAGAGATCTTGATTTTCACAGCACTGCCTAATGATGAAACTGTCATTTACCATTGTGGTAAAAAGCATATTTTTATATCACAGTCTCACAGTATATCAGAGTTTGGAAGGGACCTCAAGAGATCATCAGGTCCAACCCCCCAACCAGGATCACTGAGGGTAGTCTGCACAGGAAGGCATCCAGGTGGGTTTGGAAAGTCTTTACAGAAGGAAACTCCACAACCCCCCTGTGCAGCCTGTTCCAGTGCTCTCTCACCCTCACTGGAAAGAAGTTTCTCCTCATGTTGACCTGAAATCTTCTATATTCAAGTTTGAACTCATTGTTCCTTGCCTCATTCCTGTGCACCACCCAAAAGAGCCTGGCCCCCTCCACTTGACACCCACCCCTCACATATTGATAGACATTGATCAGATCCCCTCTCAGTC